>CM035417.1:4378548-4941048 GCA_020310875.1 Ceratopteris richardii
TGCCAAATACCAAGGGAGATTCATCAAAAGATGTTATAAGAATGACTAGTGTCACTGTAGCAAAATGGCAAGTACCAATGTGAGGAGATCCACCTCATAGTTATCAGTACAAGTAGACATGAGGAGGGTAATTCAACCGTGAGCAAGTGAGATGCACAAGTGAGTGAGTGAGTGAGAAGCACACAAGCATGCACACACATACACAAACATGCACACACATGGCAAGACAAAGAGATGGAGCAGTGGAATCCTCAATTAACCAAAAACAAGATTACAAGATCTTTTTCACTTCAATTCCCAATTTGCTAACCCCTAAAAATGAGCTCTCTAGCTCCGTTTATAGTTTTAGATTAGCTTCTGGTCTTGCCCAGACCTAGTGTCTGGTGTAGTTAAAAATAAGGTTCCTAGGCTATTTTGGAGGCTCAAACGAGCTCTAAAAAATATGAAAATTGATATCTAGGTACTTCTAATATACTCAAGCTAGAGGATTCCTCAGCTTGAACAAAAAAGAGTATAATCTACCAAAAAAGGTATTTATAGTGTTGATGTCGTGATGAAAATCACTATTGAAAAAGATTTATCTTTTGAAAAATTGGGTAGGCCTAGTTGCCGGATTTTCGTTGACTACTCTACCTGCTTGGTCCTACTTGAGTCTCCCTCTCTTCAAAATCTCTTTAATGGCTTCCTTGTCTTGTAACACCTTGGCTGCCCTGGCTACTGCCAGCACCCCCTCTCTTGCATCGATCGTCCCTGACAGACCCTTGTAAGGAGTGTTTTATGTAGTATTCAATGGCATCGATGGCTAGATGATGTTCTTGCAACTGCAGTCCTCATGCCAAATCTATCATCAGCTAATCCAAATGTACTGGACGTGGAACATCTAGATGTGGCAGTTGTCGCTGATCCGCATGGACGACTTGTTCTACTGCAAAAAGATGAAACCGATGGGTGGCTGTGGGAATAAACATTTCAGAGTGGTATTCCCAAAACCCTGTTGAGAACACCTCCTCAAATGTCTACTTGTAGCAAGCAGATAAGTACTTGATGCACACGTGCCAAGCGTAAATGGTGTTGATGGAGGGGGTTCGGTTCATATCATATGCAAGATCATGATTTCCTTTAGAAAACCATAGGGCCAAAATATGTGGAGCTTGAACTTTCCAGAAAGTTTTGAACACTACCATCATTAGCTCGAAAATCTTCATATACATCTTTGCGAAAATGTTTGGCACATTCTTGAATCTTCCAAACCAGTGGTGTATAGTAGATATCATATAAGCCACGGTGGGTGGACCTGTGGGGGGAGAAAAGTAAGGATAGTTTATCTAATCTGAACACCCTTTATTATTTCTAACTTTGATTGCAAATGTCTGCCGGATCTACGATGCGAACATGACAGTAACAAGGGTTTTATTTAATGTATAATGGCATATTTGACCATGTGCCCATCATTTCAATATAATCTGTCAATAGTCATATGCGCCAATTTGGTTGAAAAATGGATCCTTCCTATGCCTTCTCAGGTAAATCATCTCGCTCAAATTGAGTAGCAAACATGGGTTCTTTTCCTATATGCCTCTTATTTTTTGCATTATAATATGCCAATAATATAATGTATGGCATGTATTGCTATTCTAATGTGGTGATGAGGCATTGATGTGATAAGTTCTAGAAATAAGAAGACTTGAGAACTGTTTCTTCCAGATTGGAAATTTATTGGATTTGTACCACTACCCCATCATCATGTGTTTGGCCTATCTTTCTAGTCCTTTGAGCCAATCTGATGCATCAATTTCAAAAGTATCTCTACCCTCTTCAGTGATGCGTCCTCTTGGTACTGGCATGGGTTTGTATGGTTCTTCAAAGGATTCTTCGACAGGGATTTCCACGACCGTGTTTGGCTTTGGTTCTTCAATTGGAGAAGGTGGCCTCTCGTATTGTAATAGCCTTGTTTGGAGTTCTTCAACCTATTTACTAAGGGTTTCCACTCCTTCTGTAGTCTATGAGAGGCTTGTAGCCTCTGGCCTATATGTGCTTACTGTGTTTAATTGTTTCTTGAGGTCTACACACTCTATTCCAGCTTTTCATATGACTCTAGAAAGCTAGCGTGTTTCACAAGTAGTATCCTGATGTCTTCCGAGGGCAAAACTTGAAACTTTGTAGGGTTGATAGTTGTGCCTGGTGTTCCTTACATAACAGCCTCAAGATTATCTTGGTTCTACTGTTGCAGTCTTTTATTTTCTTCTAGCATTGCGGACATATACTTCTTGAGAAGTCGTAGATTCCTCCATAGTTTTGCATTGGTGAGATTTTTCTTGTGTAGCATTGTCTCCAATTCCTTGAGGGATTGAAAATCCACATCGGGTACCTTGGACTCTAGCCCAACATGAGCTTGTTATAATGTGAAGTATTCTGCCTAGAGTGTTTCATTGTCAACTTCCAAAGCTGTGACTTGTGCTTGTAATCTTTGAGATTCTGCTTGGAAGGCCACATTCCAATCCTCTAATCATTGATAATCTTGTTGTAGCTGTGATACACATTGAATCAACATGTTGAAATTATTATTTACAGTATTAGATGCAAGGGAGGTAGAGGGGAGTGTAGGGGGAATGGGAATGGGGATGGGAATCGTGAGTGCAATGCATCATAATACTGGTGATGTTGGTGGAGGGGGGGATGGTGGAAGCATGGGGGGAGGGGGAGGTGCAATGGGTGAAGAAATGTCCATAGGATCAGACAATGGAGTGCATGTGGGAGTTACCATGTAAGTCGGGATGGTAGATGAAGTGATCGTGGTATTTGTGTACAATGAGGTGGAAGTGGCTGTTTGTGAACCTAACATCTATGTGGTGGGGATACAAATGAAACTTTCCATGAACAATACATAATGGGGTGGGGCTATGGTCACAATTGAGGTGTAGGGGAAGATGGAGGAGGCAAATGGGAACTTTGGATCATCGGGAAGAGGAAGGAGTGAACGGGCTATGTGGGGTTACCTAAAGTAACTTCGGTGGGTCTTGGATGTCCTTCTATATGAGGTATAATGGGGTGTCCAGAGGGAGTCTCTACAGACAGATATGGGGAAGTAAAATGTGGATTTGTAATAGAAGAAAAGAGGGTTGCTTGAGAGGTTAATTTGCGGAAGGAGAAAGAGGTTGTAGAGGTACGGATGTGGATAGTGGTTGTTAATACTACATTGGTTTCAATAGTGATAGGGGGTGGAGGTGGGGGTGATGGAGGATGCTGAGGTGAGATAGGTGATTTTTGTATAAAGGTCTCCGTAGTAAGATCTATGGTGGTCGTTGAGGTAGTGGTTGGCTCTATGGTTGCTGCTAGTTCCACAATGGGTATAGATATGTCTTTTCCTATCTGTGGCCTTGTCTCCACTCTGGATCGATCCTATCATATTGATTGTCGCAATGCTATGTGCACAACCTCTTGAACTCCCAAGGATTGTGTTAGTAACTTGAGTGTATTGATGAACTAGGGATCCACCCCTTCATCTGCAAGGATTTGATCTATCAAGGCTTGTCCTAATGCAAACGAGACTCCATGTCATTCTTGCACCACGTTGATTTTATCATCAATCGCTGTAATTGGGGGATGTAAATGGGAGCACTTGCAAGTTTAGGCACTTCTTATTGCTGTTCTTGATGCCTTTCCTCGTGTTCATCCTCACCTTCTTCAGACTCTTCATCTTCATCATCCTCTTCGTTTGTCTTCTTCATCCTCATGGACTGTAATAACTAGCACTTATGATGTGGCTGCTTGTGGTCAAGAGCATTTTGCCAGTTGTTCCTCACTCGACTCAATATTCATCTCTCTTAAGATCTACTCAAAATCCTCATTGGTGAGCTCTTCCAGGTGTACTCCTCCAAGGAATTCAAGGTCTATGGGGATTGGCAAAAATATCAAGCTTGGCTCGTTAGAGTTGCATCTTGGAAGGTGTAGTGTGAATGGGCATGCACATCAAGGTGGGGGATTGATATCTGGGGTTACAGTGGCTCTTCATGGTTGAGCACATGGTACTGCTCCTCACATCCTCTTTGGTGGGGGACTTGTGGATGTTCATCCTTTGAATCGTTGTACCATATTACACATTAGAGCCCTCTGAATTGGAATATCATAAGCCAAACATCGATAAATAATCATGGACAGACACAACATCCATACGATACCAACTTGCACGAACATCATTTGTGCACCAAATGGATTTGATCAATTATCTAGTGGGTTAGGTTAATCATTAAGTTCTGAGTTTCTGCAAGATATAAAATGAACCATACCTTCTTATGTGGCATCGTGAACCTGTCTTGTGCTTGAAAGGCAAAATACTGCATGCACATTCTAAGATGAACCACAATGTTAAGCATCATGGCTACCATGTCTTTGAGTTTTGTGAGGTTTCTATTCTTCATGCTCTCTGACACTAGAATCTCCTTCTCAGTGGGTATGTGTATCCCTCTCATATCCAAAGCATCACGTACTAGGTTATTGGTTAACTTAAATCGCTTCAATTCATTTCCTCTAGTTAGCAATGGAAGCACAAACGTGATTGAAGCTTTGAGATTCTTGTTGGGCATTAGGGTGTTGATAAGATAATAACATCACATGAAGTAAGGTTTAGGAAGCTTAATTAGCACCGAAGTACACACATAATCCTACTTTCGGCCACACTAGGCATAGCTCTTCAACATTCTGTAACTTCTCAAACTCCTCTGTGAAGAAATGGTACTTTCCCCACTTGCCATTGAACTCTAGCTCTGCCTCCCAAAGGTATGAGCCCTCTCCCCAGGGTCCTGCTACTTCACTAAACCAATGGGAGGTTTTGCCTATAGGCATGGTATGGCCGTTTGGGGGGTCATGTATGGGTATTATCTGTATGGCTTTCAAGTCCTCAAGTCACTCATTAGTATCAAGCATGATGGTAAGCTCTCCATATCAACCACTTGTTCACTCATGCCTGCATAAGAGCTGATTCTTGCTACTTCCGCCATGAGATAGTAGTCATATTAGCATTACATAAGAAACATGATAATACCGTGTTCTCTTTACAATACCAATGTGATATTGAAATGGTTAGGGAGTTAGTGAGTGAGGTGTTCCTTGCAATTGTGAGTGCTGGTTAGTAAGTTAGTGGTCTGTTCCTAGGTGCATATTCTCGATGTGCACTGTACTCAGAATGCATCTATTTAGGCACCAATGGATTTACAAAATCAGATTGGGGGGTTTGATACAAGGCTTTATGCTCCAAATTTTTAGCATTTGATTACATGTTTCAACTCTGATGACCTTTACATGTTTTTGGAATATATCATCTTAGATTTGGGACTTTTCGGTACCCATTTCTAGACAATCCTAGGTGTGGTTTCAGGTGTGGATGTGTTCACTACAGTTGTTTGCCATGAAGTGTAGGATTTGGGTGTTTGTGGGTGGTGATTCAAACTCATGAACGTATGTTCGGCTACCTGAGCTAGTAAGCAATTCTTAGACACCCAAATTTGTTGTGCATTGGGGTCAACCTTCATGGACTGCTTTGGAATTCAAATAGAAATAGTCCAGGTTGGTTGATTCCTCACATACTCCTTCATTGTAGTCTTTGACTGAGTAGTTTTTCTATTGCATCTTTGAGGTTCTGTCATTGGTGTAGAGGGTTGTTCGCCCTTGTGTATCCATATCTACCTTACTCCATGAGTTGCCTTTTTTGGACTCACTACCAAACATATGACTCTGTTGTCTGTTTCATCTGCCTCCTGGCTTGCCTTGCTGGTTTTTCTTGAATTGTCTTTGGAAAAGAAGGGAGTTCCATTTTGGCTTCTATGACTCCTGCATGATGAACTTCTTCTACATCATTGAAATTTGGACAAGAATAGCATCATTACCCTTACTTATGCTCCTAGAAGTTCCAAGAGTTGGTGCCTTTCGTAGTTCCTTGAGTGCTTGATTTTCTAACTCAACTATGATGTAGTTTTGATTCACTCAGACTTGAAGAAATTGACTTCTTAGGTTCATGTTGACTGCATGATCATAACTCCACCCTTGACCCAAGACAAGAGGTTTAGTGAGATCCTCATCTTGACACATTAGCACCTTGACTATCATTAGAACATCTTAAATGTAGAGAGGAAGCTCCACCTTGCCCATGCAAGGGGTTTCCACACCAGCCAATCCTATGAGATATGCTTCTATAGGATTGATACTTACTTTCAACTCTTGATAGTAAGAAAGTCTAACTCCACTAGTGGCTGCACCTGATTCAATCAAGGCTCTTACAGTCCTTGCATTGTTTCCTTGTCCTACTTCTAGGGTCACAAAAGGACATGGATCAATAATTCTAGGGGAACTTACAAGATGCTTGGCACATGGTCATGTGGTATCTGGGAGCATCATTTATGTCTGTCCTAGGCTGATCTCTACCCTGTCTTCTCAATTTCATTCATCGAATGCATTCTAAGGCTTCTTCATGTGCTTCTTCACAGACTCTTTTCTCCTCTTCCTTACATTTCTTTGCAGTGTTGAGTCGGTTAAGCATTTCCTCTATGAGGGGTTCTTGATATAATTGGACTCTGCATCCACTGATGTAACTAGGTAGGATATCGCCTTCTAGGGTGGTTGATTGGACAGCTCCACTTGTTGATATTCTATTAATAATCATGGGTTCATAGCCATGCTTCTCTAATCTCCTTGCATGTTTTTTCAGTGTGTATACCATAACTAAGTCTCCTGCTTTCAAGATTTTATCTTTCACATGGGCATTGAAGTATGCCTTTTGTCTTTTCTTGGCTACATATATTCCTGTTACTACTCTCAATCTTATTTCACCTAAGCATTCGAGATCAAAGATTCTAGATGAGAGCTCATGGCCGTTCCATTGATGCTCTTGTGCTAATTTCAATGTAGGTATCAAGAAGTCTAATGATAGCACTACATTTTGGCCAAATACCATCTAAAAGAGTTTGGCTTGGAGCACCGTTTTATAGGATAGTCAATATGCCCAAACAATATGATGTAGCTATTTATCTCAATCAGGGACTTTCTTATTCACCAATTTTGTTAATACATTATAGAGTATCTTATTCATGCTTTCAGCCTAGCCATTGGCTTGTGGGTGATATTGACCCGACTTCTTGTGAACCACCATGCATTCTTGTAACATGTATTCAATGACCTCATTCAAGAAGTGGGTGCCATGATCACTTAACAATTCTATTGTCAAACCATATCTTGTAAATACACTCTCAAATAGAAACTTGGATGTGGTTTGTGCATTGTTCTTTCTTGTTTCCTTCTTTTCCACCCATTTAGTTAGATAATTGGTAGCCACAATGATGTATTCAACATGTGGACTCTTGGCCGGGAGATTAATAAGACTGACAAAGCCTATTCCCCACTTAGAGAATGATCATCCAAACATCATAGGTTTCAATGACATCTCATCTTTATGTATTTGATACTGAGTTTGCTGACAAATATCACACCTCTTCACATAGGTATGTGCATCCATGTGAAGTGTTGGCCACCAAAGACCTACAAATAGTATAGCTTTGATCACCCTATCTGGTCCAAAGTGTCATGTTACTCCTTGGTGAGCAATCTCTAATATCTTGAGGTATTCACTCTCATGGACACACAATCTTAGATATCCTTCTCTTCCTCGTTTGTATAGATTATAACCTATGAGTGTGTAATTGAGGGCTTCTTGTTCTAAACTTCTTTGTTTAGCCAATGTCATCTCTTGAGGGAATTTTCTCATCCTCAAGAATGTTGAGTATCATCATACCAGTTTTCATAATTTTTAGACTTTGTTTGAGCCCTCAAATAAGCCCTGGAACCTAATTTTTAACTAGGCCGGACACTAGGTCTGGACAGGGCCAAAACTAGTCCAAAAACTATAAAAAGAGCTAGAGAGCTCATTTTTGGGGCTAGCTTGTTGTAGATTTCAGTTTTGTAATAGATTTCTTTTGTAATCAAAGTCCTTCCATTGTTCCTCTCTTTGATCTTGCCTTGTGTGTGTGTGTGTGCGTGCATGTATGTGCTCTCACATTTGCTCACCACAATTGCTTGTGATCTTCATATCGGTCCTCACGTCTTCGGGGATTGACAAGTAAAGGAGGTGGTGCTTATGCTTGAGCTACAAAGTGCATTACCACTTTATTAGAGAGAAGATCATGTCAAAGGATGTCAAAGTGGAGCATTTCAATACAAAGGAGCAATATGCACATATGTTTACCAAAGCATTGGATGGAGTAAAGCTACAACACTTCAAGGCATGCATTGGAATGAAGGACCTAGATATTTAGACTTGAGGGGGAGTGTTGAAAATCAAGTCTCAATCATGCAAAAAGGCTCAACCACGAGTTTTGCAAGTGGAACAATAAAAAAGGAGGACCCAAAGTCATGGAATAAGTTAGAAGCTCCACAAAACTCAATCAAATTCAAATCTCATCAAACCAGCCACCAAAAAGTGCACCTAAACTGATTGGTGGGTGGTTAGCTAGATTGTAGGAAAAGTAAAAATCTATATAAGCATCATACCACCTTTTTTTTAGATTTTTATGCATTCCACGAGTTTCCCACTTAGTTTATTGAAGTCATAAACTCTGACAAGCAGCCCCCTTGCTTGCTTACCTCATTTTCTCATGATTTTGCTCCTCTCTATCTAGAGGTGTAGTTAGGCTTTTCCAAATCTGATTGTACGAGATTGCAAACATTATTTGCTCTCTCATTGTACTCATTTTCATTTATTTCAAGTTTAACTTGGTCTCTCATATAGTGCTGTGAACTTTTCCAAAGTTGCAAGTTCATTGACCAAGTGAATTGTGAGAAATTGCCAACTTTGTGAAGGTATATCTCTGCACATAGGCAGAGAGTGTTGCAAACAGGTAGCCCATTTTGCAAAGGGGGGTTCTCCCAGATGGAATAGCCATTTGGGATGATTTGAAGCTTGTTAGGTAGCTCTTATAGTTTACTATAGGTCTGCAAAATTGCATTTTAAGTCTCTATACTGATGTAGAGAAAAGTTTAGAACAGTGAGCATATATCATTGTTTGTGGACCTAGTCGAGGGCAACCATCTTCCATTTTTGTATTGGGGTGTTAGAATCATCCCCCATCAAAGAATTCTACCAAAGGTTTTGCTCCAATGTATAACTAAAGACACTTGATAGAGAGTGGCATATTCCACCGGTGGTCTAATACTATAGATTGGGCATTCCTTGCACATCCTATGGACATGTGCTTCCATTATTGGCCAATATAAACCTAATCTTTTCAGAGTCTATAGGATTTGGTGGGGTGATGTTGTTGCAGTACAACTACATGTGTTATTTGCAACCACTTTGCATGCTCATTTTTGTCTACACAGCAAGCCAATATGCCTTGATTGGTGTGCTTATACATGCTGCTTGCCAGTATGTGATACTTCTAAGCCCTCACTACCTCTTTATCTTTTGCTCTCAATATAGGATGTTTGGGTCCAAAGGTTAGAATAGGAACTATAGTTTTGGAACATTTAGGCACTACTTCTAGATTGAACAAGTGTGCATCAGGAAGTTCATCTAGTACTCCTTGAGGGGACTCTCCTGAAGTTAGTCTAGAAAGGTGATCTTCATAAGGTGATTCCTAGCTTTCCTAACCAAAAATTTAAAGTCATATTCCGTTAGTAAGAGGAACCATCTTGCTAATCGGCTAGTACTGCATGGTTTGTTCACTAGATATAATAGTGCTTTTTGGCCTATAAAAAATTTAAACTTATTTGCAAGAAATAATGTCTAAAATTTTTAATCGCATATATCATGCCTATTCCTTCTCTTTTAGTAGTGGTGTAATTTCCTTCAGCCGCATCAATTGTCCACATGCATAAGCAATGGGAAGATCCATATTACCTTCACCACTAGGTTGTGCTAGTACACACCCAATTGCATAATTGGATGCATCCACATGAACATGGAATGGCTTGTTCCAATATTGTGTAGTCAAGATTGGTGCTAAACACAATCTTTGCCTGAGCTTGTTAAAGCAGTTTTCACATTCTTTTTTCCACTCAAAGTTAGTCAAAAGGGAGTATAGAGGCTTTACAATGATTGCATACATATGAATGAAATGTCAATAATAACCACAATGCCCCATGAAAGCTTGTACTTCCTTGACACCTTTGGCCTAGGTAGCTCTACAATTGATCTAACTTTCTCCTGGTCCATGGATATGCCATTCTTTGAAACTATCTATCCTAGAAGCTTGCCTTGTTTGACCATAAAAACACACTTTTCTGGGTTCAAGCACACGTGATATTCTCTACATTTGTCAAAGATTTTTCTTAGCTCAGGTATATGCTTTTTTCTAATGTTGGAATGAGCACATAGATCACACATAGACTTCCAAGTTTTTCCACAAGAATTCTTTAAACACATGACACATCAACCTCTGGAAGGTAGCCGATGCATTGATGAGCCCAAATGGCCCTTACCCAAAATGCGAATATGCCGCACTCTGTGGCAAAAGCCATCTTATGTTGGTCTTCTAGGGATATGGTCACTTGATTGTAGCTATAGAATCCATTAAGGAAGTTGTATACCTCTTTGCCTGCTACTGTTTCTAATAGGTGGTCAGTGTTAGGAAGTGGATATCTATCTCTAATAGTGGTTGCGCTAACCTTTTTCAAGTTAATGCATAGATGTAGCTTGCCATTGCTTTTGGGCACCACTACCATGGGGACAACCACTCAGTGTGCTCAATTTCATTGATAAACCCAACTTCTACCAACCGATCTATCTCTTCCTTGATCTTGGCAGCATAATTATCATTATATGTGTATGGCTTCTACTTAGAGGGTTTGGCTTCTGAGGTCATGGGAATTGTATGTGAGCATATGGTAGGGTCTACTCCTTTTAAGTCCTTATAACTCCATGCAAACACATATCTGTATTTTCTTAGGAAGACTATTAACTCTTCCTCCTCGTCCTCTATCAAATCATGTCCTATGTATGTACATGGCTCTTCACCTTCTTCTATGGCCACAATGATTTTCTTAGTTATTTATTTATTATCATAGGTCCCTCTTGTGAGTGCTTCTCATCATGAATTTCCTATCCTCTATCTCATATTTCTTAAAATTTTCAGGAACCTCAAATAAAAATTCATCCTCTTCTAGTGGCCTCATGAGAAGCATATTGTTGATTTTAAGGCTGATCTGCATGCCTCATTTGAGATGTTAAATTTGGTGCATTTTCATCATTATTTGGGCATCCAATTTATGCAAGTTGATGGCGGAATAGCTCTATGTAAAAAAAAATATATTGACATATTATTGTGGCATTTTGGCCTTGAACACTACAAACCTATTGCCACTCTTATGGAGACAAGTTTACGATTGAGTGTTCATGATGCCAGAGATGCATTTGATACTGTTCTCTATCAGTAGGTTGGTGAATGTTTGATTTACTTATGCACTGAAGGAGTTTGAAACAACTCCAAGTGCAGCAGGAAGGAGATGAACCTCACAGGTTATTCTCTAAAAATTTGGTGAGACAAATAGAGAACCTCTCTAGCTTGCAGAAGCCATAACTCCAAAAATATAAACAGTATTTCAAAACTGTTTTAGATGGAGATACTAGACACTAATATCTTTCCAATGAGCTATAGAGCATCCTAAATGGACATTGCAGCACTCAGATATGACTCTTGGAAGATACAGGTATGAGGGACATCTCTAACAGGTGCTGCAGAGAAAACATGGTTTGTTGCAGAGATCATAAATTTGAAAGTATACCTCCAATGATCATGAAATTTGCACCATGCATAGTAGACACACAGGTCTTTTCAATGAATGTGGTCCACTACTCAAGGAGAAACACAGATGCAAACAGAGCACAAAAGTCTAGATACCTTAATTTGATAGTTTATAGCAGCATGTAGTATTTTGATCATAGCGCACAAACGGCTGCACAAAATGCAATGAAACTTGATAGATCTGAAATAGATTGTGTAAGCTACATATAACAAGTTACAAAACTGACTTTGGATACATAGACAGGGAAAACCAAGCAAAACAAGTTGATAGATTTTCACATATAGAGCTGCGACACAGGTAGAAGATACAAAACTCTTCAAGAATGACTTTTATTGAGTAGAAAACTCATGTACAGAGGCTGAGCAAGCTTATCCACGACTTCTACATCATATTCCATGCTTTGGCTGTTTATAAAACACATTTAAAGCCTCAAATTCGTAAATCTCTAATTGTCTCTTTACATGCATCCTAAAAATAACTCTCCTTAGCTTTTGAACAACTTTCCTACTTTAAGTGAGTAATACATATAAGCCACAAATTCTAAAGCTTCTAAAGTAGTGATCGATGTACAAGACCATCCAACATTATTCTAAACTCGTTAATTCATATAAAAGTTGTGTGTGCTTGCTTCAACATCTCCCCCTCAAACTCAACGTCCTATGCATCTTGAGGTAGTGGTTTAACTCCAACGATATCCTTGAATTTTCTGAGCTTAACTCCATCAACTGATTTAGTCATTAGATATGCAAGTTGATGATCTGTTGGAGTAAAAGAAATTTCAATCTCTTTATTCAAGACTTTCTCCCTGATAAAATGATGATGTATCTCAATGTGCCTTGTTCTTGCATGATAAACTGGATTTGCTGCAAGATGTAGAGAGCTCATGTTATCTCCAAAGATCATTGATACTCCTTGAAAAATGTCCAAGCTTCTAAAGAGTGTTTTCATCCATAAAACCTCTTTTGCAGCTTCTACTAAACCTTTGAATTCAGCCTCTGCTGAAGAAAGTGCTACTGTAACTTGCTTTTTACTACTCCAAGAAAGTAGTTTCCTCCTGCAAAACATATGTAACCTGATGTTCATCACCTATCATCCTTGTTACCTCCCCAATTAGCATCTGAAAAAACTCTTAAGCTCAAATTAGAAGAATAAGAGTAATAAAGTACTTCATTCACTATCTCCTTCAAATATTTAAGTACTCTTTTGGTTGCATACCAATGTGGTACTCTAGATGCTTGCATATATTGCGAGAGAAATCCAACCGAGTAACTCAAATCGGGTCTGGTTAGAGTAGCATAAATTAAACTTCCAATAAGACTTTGATATGTCTTCACATCATCAAACAATTCACCTTCATGACGAGAAAGTTTATGATTCAACACCGTAGGAGTCCTTGCACCTTTGCGAATCTCCATTTGAAACTTCTTTAGCAGATCCTTTATGTATTTCCTCTTAGTAAGATACATACGTTATTTTGTATAAAGGAAGTACCGTATCTTGAAATCGATCCATCTGCATGTCTTTTGATCCTGTACACTCATTTGTTTCCTATGACCTTATGTGTATCCGTCCTTGGTATTAGCTCCCATGTATGATTGTCCTCCAAAGCTTCAAATTCTTCAACCATGGCTTGTCCCCATTGAGGCTTTCCTTTAGCTTCATCATAAGATTGAGGCTCTACTTGTTCATCCTCTTCTTTTGCTAAGTATGCATAATGCTTACTTGTAGTAGCAGAAAGTGATGTATCATATCCATATCTATCTGGATTCTTTCTTTCTCTTTGAGATCTCCTTAAAGCTTGAGGTGAAAACTCAACGGACTGATATTCACGAGCTTTCTGTTTACCTTTTGATTGAGGACCAATTTGCATGCTTATTGGTGAATCATGCTCTTCTTCAATATCACTATCTTGTTCTTGAATTTGCACATTGCTTTTAGGCAAAAGAGGAAATTCAGCATCATAATCATATGAGAGATGAACTTTACCTTTATCTTGATACCATGACTGTTGTTCATCAAATGTTACATCTCTTGACACTGTGAATAATTTTGTTGAAGGATTGTAAAACCTATAACCTTTCTGATTCAGATCATATCCAATAAATACACACTTCTCTGCCTTTGGTTCTAATTTGCCTCTCAACTCTGATGGTATATAAACATAAGCAAGACAACTAAAGATTTTGCAATGATCCAAATTTGGTCTCCTTCCATGCCACACTTCATAAGGTGTTACACCATGTAAAGCTCTTGATGGTAACCTGTTTATTAAATATGTAGCTGTACTAATTGCTTCTGCCCAAAGATAAAGTGGAAGGCTTTTCTCATTCAGCATACTCCTAACACACTCAACAAGTGTCATGTTCCTTCTTTCAGCTACTCCATTCTGCTTCGGTGTGTACCTACAAGTAATCTCTCTTTTGATACCTTGTTCCTATAAATATTCTTCAAACTCTTGAGAGTAATACTCTCCTCCTCCACCTGATCTGAGTCGCTTCAACACTTTACCTATTTGCTGCTCAACAAAAGCATGATACTTCTTGAACACTTGAAAAACTTCATTTTTTATGTTTGAGAAAGTGTAAAACAGTCCACCTTGAGCAATCATCAATAAAAGATACAAAATACCTTGATTCTGAAAGTGATGGCTCCTTGGAAGGTCCCCATACATTAGTATGTACAAGCTCCAAAAGATCTTCATGCATGTATCCTTGTTTCACAAAAGGTTGTTTATGTGACTTTCCAAACTGACAAGCGTCACATTTGAAAATCATATGCTCTTTTGAAATATCTGGAACTCCCAACACAGATTGATGCCTTGACATATCTTTCAAGATCTGTTCATTAACATGTCCTAATCTCTTGTGCCATAGAATAAGCTCTGAGATCGTCTGAGAACCATAAGCAAAAAGAGCAGACTCATTAACACCTAAAACTTCAAAAGTAAATAACCTTCCTTTCCTTTCTCCTTTCACAAGTTTTTTAAAACCTTGACTAGGATCCTCCACATAAGCTCCATACTTGTTAAATCTGACTTGAAGACCCTTCTCGACAATCTGTCCAACACTTATGAAATTTTTGGTGATGGATGGTACATAAAGCATCTTGGAGAGAAGGTTCTTAACACCATGTGAACATTTCACATTTCCAACTTGCTCAACAATATGCTTTGTATCATCTCTTGTCTGAACAATATGTTTTTCTTTCGGTAAATCGAAATCTAAAAGTAAAGATATATTACCTAAGATATGATTGGAGCATCCAGAGTCAATATAGAAGACATTGTTATCAGTACTAAGAGCACTTGTACTCAGGTTCATCAACAAAAGTGATTCTGGCTTTTCTTGTTGACCTTCTACATAGTTGTTGTATTGTCTTCTTCCTCCATGGTTTCTGCCATAACCTCTTGCTCTTTGTCCTCTGTTGAACCTTCCTTTTCCTCTAGTATTTTGATAATTGTGCCAAAAATCTTGTGCAAAGTGATTCTCTGATCCACATATAAAATAAGTAGGTGGGTTAGAAGATCTACCTCTTCCTTGCCTTGCTCTGACTCTTCCTCTTTGATTACCTCTATTGAATCGGCCACCTCTCGTTGCAAAATTTTCTTGTGAACTTGAGGTTCCTTCGTCATCCTTCTTGTTTTTGCCTTTGTCTGCCCTGCCTTTAGTCTTTGACGAATAAAGGGCTGAAGATTGATTTCCCTTATCATTAAAATTCTTCAGATCAACATCAAAAGTCAACATATGCCCTAACAATTGATTTATATCAGGCACATGATGATCAAGATGGAACTCTGCATTCAACACAAAAGCTTTCCATCTCTCATCTCCTCTAAGTCCTGTAAGAATTTGTCTTATGATCTGCACCTCCTCTATTTCAACTCCTATGCTTCCAAGCTGCTCTGCTATGTCCTTCAATTTAGTTACAAAATCTGATGCAGATTGTTTTGGTTGCTTCTTCATGGTTGTAAATTTTGCCCAAAGTTGAGCTTTCCTAGCTCTTGTCGAAGAAGCAAAATGATCACTCCAAATTTCAGTAGCTGATTCATAACCTCTTATATGTAGAAGCAAAAAATCTACAATAGAGTTAAGAATAATAGATCT
Organism: Ceratopteris richardii; assembly: GCA_020310875.1. NCBI lineage: Eukaryota > Viridiplantae > Streptophyta > Polypodiopsida > Polypodiales > Pteridaceae > Ceratopteris > Ceratopteris richardii. The sequence goes on from CM035417.1 coordinate 4,394,439, forward strand.
TGCAAGTGCATCTTTCTTGTTCCATTGCTTCATTTCTTCTACCTTATCTCTGGTGGGCTTCGACACATCTGCTTGCTCCGGATTTTCTTCATCACCTGTAATATAATCATAAAGATCTTTACCTTGTAAATGAGGTTCCATCCTCATCCACCATGCTAAATAATTTGTTCTATTGAGCTTCTCAATAGAAGGATAGATATCTCCCATGTTGCGATGCTCTGATACCAATGAAGGAGTTTGAAACAACTCCAAGTGTAGCAAACAAGCTAGATGAACCTCACAGGTTATTCTCTGAACATTTGGTGAGACAAATAGAGAACCTCTCTAGCTTGCAGAAGCCATAACTCCAAAAATATAATGATTATTTCAAAAATATTTTAGATAGAGATACTAGAAACTAGTAGCTTTCCAATGAGCTATAGATCATCCTAAAGGGACATTGGACACTCAGATATGACTCTTGGAAGATACAGGTATGAGGGACATCTCTAACAGGTGCTGCAGAGAAAACATGCTTTGTTGTAGAGATAATAAATATGAAATTATACCTCCAATGATCATGCAATTTGCAACATGCATAATAGACACATAGGTCTTGTCAATGACTGTAAGAACACAACATTTGGTTCAGTAATCAAGGAGAAACATAGATGCAAACAGAGCAAAAAAGTCTAGATACCCTAATTTGATAGTTTATAGCAACATGTAGTATTTTGATCATAGCACACAAAGACCTACACCAAATGGAATGAACCTTGATAGCTCTAAAGTAGCTTGTCCAAGCTACCTATACCAAGTTATGAAATGGAATTTGAATAAATACGCAAGCAGAACCAAGCAAAACAAGTTGACAGATTTTCACATATAGAGCTGTGGCAGAGGTAGAAGATACAAAACTCTTCAAGAATGACTTGTATTGAGTATAAAACTCATGTACATAGGTTGAGTAAGCTTCTCCATGCCTTCTACATCGTATTCCATGCTTTGGGTGTTTATAAAATACATGTAAAGCCTCAAATTCATAAATCTCTAACAGTCTCTTTACATGCATCCTAAAAATAACTCTCCTTAGCTTTTGAACAACTTTCCTACTTTAAGTGAGTAATACATAAAAGACACAAATTCTAAAGCCTGTAAAGTAGTGATCCATGTACAAGACCATCCAACATTAGTCTAAACTCATTAATTCATATAAAAGTTGTGTTTGCTTGCTTCAACATGCATTACTCGACCAGATATTCAGTTTGTTGTCTCATAGATGAGCAGGTTTATGTATTGCCCAGGTTTCAAGCATTGGCAAGTGGCTAAGCGTATCTTTCACTACTTGAGTGGTACCCCTCTACTTGGATTGTTTCATCCCAAGGGGGGATCACTACTGCCAGATTTCCATGGTTTTTTGGACTCTGACTAGGCTGGTTGCTATGAAACTTGTGTGTCCACTAGTGGCTTTTGCTTCATGCTTGATAGCTCATGTATATCTTGGTTGAGCAAGAAGCAGCCTACTGTGGCCACTTCCAATTGTGAGGCTGAGTGTAGGGTAGCTTTCATAGCGATTGTTGAGTGTGTGTGGCTCAGATGCCTTGTGGATGATTTGGGTGTTGGTTAGTCTTCTACCACCACCGTCTTCACTGAGAGTTAGAGCACATTGGCAGTTGCAAGGAACCCTCTGTTCGATGCTCGCACTAAGCACATTGAGGTGCATTATCATTATGTTAGGGAGAGGTCCTATGCTAGAGAGATCAGCTTGGCATATGTGCCCATGCAAGAGAACATTGCATACCTTTTCACGATGGCTCTGCCGAGGGAGAAGTTTGAAGCTTTCCACAAAGCTTTGGGCTTACTTCCTTTTGTGGATTGATTCCACATAGCTTTGCACTTCCTTATACATCAATGCCAGCTCCTTGTTCACCACATCAGTACCAGGGGGTTTTGTTGATATATTTAGGTAGTGATGTGTGTGAATACACTAGGACCGTCGGGGCACTTTTTTCCCTCTAGGAGTTTTTTTCCCCTCGGCTTGTATATATGCCTATAGCCCTAAAGGGTTACTTATCTTTGTACATTCTAGTGGTAATATATTTAGTATTGTGTGTTGTGCTCCAAGCTTCTCCTTTTTCCTTGTGCTATTCTTGTGCTTGTGCATACCTCAAAATCCAACATCTTATCTATATCAATCACTAATTGGTGATCTTTGGCCTGCTTTAGCTCTTCACATGAGTAGGAAAAATGTTCCTATGCATCAAAACAAACACATCTTTTTGCCCCACCAAACCCTTCAGTTGCTGATCTCGCAAATGGCCTAGTATTCCTCTGATATGTGGGCTGAACGCGTGGTGCACCGGTCTGCAAAGCAACTGGTTGCACTGGAGGTGCAACATGAGGCATTGCGTATCCCTATATGTTTGGCATAGGCATAGCATTTCTTTGCATCAGATCTACATAGCTAGTGCTAGCTTGAGGAGGAGTGAGATCCCAATAACCCATAGAATAAACTTTGTGATCTATATTGGCTATCTCTTTAGACATAGATGCATGCATTGTCATAATGTTCTCTATCTACTTACTAAGGATTTCAAGTTGCAACTGTTGGAGTTAGATGTCTGCAGAAGCATGCGAACAGCACAAGGAAGAAGAAGAAGCTTGGAGCACAACGCACAATACTGAATTGTACAAAGATAAGTAGCCCATTAGGGCAATAGGCGTATATACAAGCCGAGGGAAAAAAAACCTCCTAAAGAGGGAAAAAAGTGCCTTGGCGGTCCTAGTGTGTTCACACACATCACTACCTAAATATATCAACAAATCCCCCCTGGGAGTGATGCGGTGAACAAGGAGTTGGCGCTCATGTATAAGGAAGTGCCAAGCTATGTGGAAATCACTCCACAAAAGGAAGTAATCCCAAAGCTTTGCGGAAACCTTCAAACTTCTCCCTAGGCAGAGCCTTCGTGAAAAGGTCTGTTATGTTCTCCTGCGTGGGTACATATGCCAAGCTGATCTCCCCAGCAGAGAACCTCTCCCTGACATAGTGATAATGCACCTCAATGTGCTTAGTGTGAGCATGGAACACAGGGTTCCTCGCAACTGCCAATGCGCTCTAACTGTCAGTGAAGATGGTGGTGGTAGAAGACTGGCCAACACCCAAATCAGCCATAAGACGTCTGAGCCACACACACTCAACAGTCGCTGTGAAAGCTGCCCTATACTCAGCCTCACAACTGGAAGTGGCCACAATAGGCTGCTTCTTGCTCAACCAAGATATACATGAGCTACCAAGCATGAAGCAAAAACCACTGGTGGACACATGAGTGCCATAGCAACCAACCCAATCTGGGTCAGAAAAAGCATGCAAATCTGGCGGTAGTGATCCCCCCTTGGGATAAAACAACCCAAGTAGGCGAGTACCACTCAAGTAGCGAAAGATGCGCTTGACCGCCTTCCAATGCATGACTCCTGGGCAATGCATAAACCTGCTCATCTGTGAGACAGCAAACTGAATATCTAGCTGAGTAATGCATAAATAAATCAAGCATCCAACAGCCTGCTGATAGAGAACAACATCAAATGCATCTCCAGCATCATGAAGACTCAATTGTAAACCTGTCTCCATAGGAGTAGCAATAGGCTTACAGTCTTCAAGGCCAAAACACTGCAATAATGTGTCAATATATTTCGTTTGACACAAAGACATTCCACCATCAACTTGCATAAAGTGAATGGCACCCAAATAGTGATGCAAATGCCCCAAATCAGACATCTCAAATGAGGCATGCAAATCAGCCTTGAAATCAGCAATATGCTTCTCAATAGGACCAGTGAGCAGCATGTCGTCAACATAGACAACAATGATCAAAAGCACATCATTAGCACACTTAACATATAAGGTGCTTTCAGTTGGACTGTTCTCAAAACCATGTGCAACTAGATAGGCATGTATCTTCTCATACCAAGCACGTGGTGCTTGCTTTAAACCATATAATTCCTTCTTTAACCTGCACACCTAGTTTTCATGCCCTTTCTACACAAAGCCACGGGGCTGAAAAACATAAGTCACCATTCAGAAATGTTGTTTTAATTTCCAATTGATGTACATTCCAGCTATGATGGGCTACAAGTGCACAAATGCTCCGAACAGTAGTCATACGGCATGTAGGTGCAAAGGTCTCATCAAAATCAATGCCTCTTTCCTGTGCATAACCCTTTGCAACAAGCCTAGCCTTATACCTGTCAACTGTACCATCAGGTTTACGCTTCAGCTTGTATACCCACTTAGTGCCAATGGCCTTCTTGCCTGGAGGCAAGTCACATAAAGACCATGTACCATTCTTCATTATTGCATCATATTCAGATTGCATAGCAGCCATCCAATTTTCTGAATTCTGTGCTTCATCAAAAGAAACAGGCTCATTCTCATCACAGAGACTAGATGCAGCCATAGCATAGCAATCTGATGCAAAGGAGGCACTATGAGAGCCTGAACGAGTACGATATGACAAAGGTGCATCTAATTTGCTGTCACGCAAAGTCTGCACTAGCCATTTTGGCATAGTTTTTACCTGCTCAATATCAGCTCTCTCATCAACAAGTGCATCATGTAAATCTTCATCAGAAATGGAATGATCTGCATCATCATATGAAACCTGCAAAGGCTGAGAAGTTGCCTCATTAGGACCAGCACTAGACTGCCCACCTGTAAAAAGAGGCATCAAAGTATCATACATGTCTTTGGAGCAAACAAATGTCTCCTTAGTACATGAAAGAAATGGCTGAACAGCATCTTGCACAAATACAACATCACGGCTAACCAGAATGCGTTTAGTATATGGATGATACAGACGATAGCCTTTACTTTCAGAACTGTACCCAACAAAAATACATTTTACTGCCTTATCATCCAATTTTCTGCGATGTTGTTCAGGCACTAGTGCATATGCCAAACAACCAAAAACATGCAGATGAGCAACAGATGGCTTGCGGTCATGCCAAGCCTCATATGGAGTGATAGATTGCAGCGCTTTAGTGGGACACCTGTTCAGTACATATGTTGCACACATGACAGCCTCAAGCCAGAAACTATGTGGTAAAGCCTGACTCTTGACCATGCACCTCGCCATCTCCATGATTGACCTTTTCTTTTGTTCAGCAACTCCATTCTGTTGAGGTGTATACAACACTATACACTGGTGTTTTATCCCACGTTCAACTAGAAATGCATTAAAATCTGAAGACATATATTCCCCCCCTCGATCAGAACGGAGGGTGCCCATTTTACATGCTGACAGATTTTCAGCCAAAACCAAAAACTGTTTGAAGCACATGAACACTTCGGACTTTGCTTTGAGTGGATATACCCATGCATGCCTGGAAAAATCATCAATGAAAGTCACGAAGTAAAGGTAATTTGCAAAAGAGGGTTTCTGCATAGGACCACAGAGATCACTATGTACAAGTTGCAATTTTTGCATAGCCCGAACTGAACCATCTTTTGGAAAGGAGGAACGCTGAAATATAGCCTTCACAGACATGTTTTCTAGGTGCCTCAAGTTTGGGCAGGACACCATTCAGATTTCTGCAGGCGTAGCAAACTAGCGAAATTCAGATGACCAAAGCGTGCATGCCAAAGCTTTGCATCTGACTTAGCCTGAGAATCATTTACTGCACATGCCAAATCATTTACAGATCTTTCATAGTCTATGAGCTTGTACAGCCCACGACATAAAATGCCAGAAGCAATAATCACATCGCCATTTGACAGATCATGAACTGTACACCTGTCATCAACAAATTTCACAACCAAGCCAATCTTGGCTAATGCAGAAATTGATAACAGGTTCTTTTTTATCCCCGGCACAAATAAAGCATCTAACAAAGCGAAAGAACTACCATCAGCTGTAGTCAGAATGATCTTACCAACTCCCATAACAGGATAGGAGGAGCTGTTGGCACATGTAACAGTATTCCCTGTAGGGGCAGGCTCGAGTAAAGAGAAGAAACTGCGTTGTGAGGTAATATGTTTGGTTGCCCCACTATCAAAATACCAAACATCTGAGTCTACTATAGACATGCACTGATCATGAGAAGATGGCTCAAAACTGCAGACAGTAGTAAACGCCCATTCTTCTTCCTACACAAGATTTGCAGACTCTGTTTTTGGTGTAGAGGCCTCTGCAACAACCATTCCAGCCTCTTTCTTCTTTGCCTCTTTAGCAGCCAGTTTTGGGCAGTTCTTTATGATATGATCATTTCCTTCACAGTACTTGCAAAACAATTTCTACTTTTCTGATTTCTTCTCATCTTTATCCTGGTTCTCTGATTGTGCAGCATTTGCAGATTTCTGCTTACTAGTAGAAGAGCCCCATTTTCCTTTGCCCTTCTGACTAGCCAAGAAAGCTTGATCTGCAACTCGCATAATCGACCTGTTCTGCCTGGACTGATCTTCCTACAACAGAACAGAGACTAACTCCTCAAATGATAAGGCATTTGGATTGCCTTTCATCATCAACCGAAGAGTAGAAGCAAAACTCTAATATGAGTTAGGAAGACCATTCAGAACGGTCTGCACAAGTGAGCTATCTGGTATAACCTCATCAGCAGAAATCAACTGTTCCTTCAAATCTTTGATCTTCGTTAGGAAACTGTCCATAGAATCACCTTCATTCATGTGCTCACTCTCCAACTGTTTTTGAAGGTAAGCAACACGAGCCTCATTCCTAGCTTGGTACAATGTGGTAAGTGTATCCCAAGCATCCTTTGCTATTCTGCAAGAGCGAATGTGAGGAATAATGGCACGTTTGACAGACAAAGCTATCAATGCATGTGCCTGGGCATCTCTGCCATCCCAACGAATCTGCTCTATAGTAGGTGCAACAGAAACAGTAGCACGAATAGGAATCTGCACAATATCATCTTCGACACCATCTTCATCAGCTCTAGCACCTCCAACACCTGTATTTGCAGTACTTGTAGTTGCAGGTGTAACAGGACGTCTTTCAACACCGTGCACAATGTTCCACAGTCCTTTTGCAACCAATACATGTCGCATCATATAAGCCCATAATGGGTAGTTGGTACCATCCAACTTATCCTCAATAGCCAACATACGGAATACATCACTGCTTTCAGCCATGGCCGGTGACTAAAATACCTTGATGCAAAAAATTGACTGTATCTCAAAAAGTTGAATGGAACTGCCCAGACGAGTTCTGCTAGACCTGTAGCAGACTTCGAGACGCTTAAACAGGCGAATAGAAATTGGTATATACCTTTGGCACAAAAAGACGAAATAACTTGCACAAGCGCTGCGATAGTGCGTTCGGAGGCCGAAATGATCTTAGATCACGATTTCGGCACCACATAGCGAAGCTGTTTTGATCTCTGACACACCCTGAGTATGCTCACCAAATTTCATGCGAATCTGAGACTGCAAATGGAGGAGTGTCGACGGTGCCCTAGATGAAGCGACGACCTGCTCTGATACCAATTGTTGGAGTTAGATGTCTGCGGAAGCACGCGAACAACACAAGGAAGAAGAAGAAGCTTGGAGCACAACACACAATACTGAATTGTACAAAGATAAGTAGCCCATTAGGGCAATAGGTGTATATACAAGCCGAGGGAAAAAAACCTCCTAAAGAGGGAAAAAAGACTCTCACACCAGACTGGAGTGAACCTTTAGTGACGTACTTGAGGACGAACACATTCCCTCAAGGGATGACTTTAGCACGACAACGCAGTCTAGAGCACAAAGCTCAAGACTATTCGTGACTTATTGGCGATAATCTATACAAAAGAGGAAGAGACGGATACTTAAGACAGTGTGTTCATGAAAGCGATTATATGAGCATACTAGAGACTGCACACCAAGGTGTTGCAGGAGGTCACTTTGGACCAGATAGGATAATCAAAGCCATCCTCTTTGCAGGATTATGGTGGCCCACTCTTCACATGGATGCACATACCTATGTAAAGAGATGTGATGTGTGCCAAAGAACTCAATTTCCTACTCGCAGAGATGAAATGCCATTGAAACCCATGATCGGCGCACGTGCATTTTCTAAGTGGGGTATAGACTTTGTAGGACCCATTAACCCCCCTACAAAAGGTACACACGCGGAATACATTATTGTTGCCACAGATTATCTTACCAAATGGGTAGAGGCAAAAGCCACGAAAAAGAATGATGCACACACGATTGCAAAATTCTTATTTGAAAATGTCTTTACAAGATATGGATTGCCTATAGAGTTAGTGAGCGATTGAGGAACTCACTTTCTAAACCAAGTCATTGAATATTTGTTACAGGATTTTATGGTGATTCACAAGAAATCCGCACCATATCATCCTCAGGCCAATGGTCAGGCTGAAAGCACTAACAAGATCCTTTGTAACGTACTGACAAAACTCGTGAACAACAAACGTTCAGATTGGGACAAACAGTTACACCACGCTGTTTGGGCATATCGAGTGGCCTACAAGACCGTACTCAATGCAACTCCCTTTCAGATGGTTTTTGGTCAGAATGCTGTGCTTCCTTTGGACTTCTTGATACCGACCCTTAAGGTTGCACAAGAACATCAATGGACCGGCCATGAATTATCAGCGAGAATAATGGACTTGGAACGATTAGGAGAAACCAGGCTAAAAGCAGCAGCAGGAATATACGCGGCAAAGAAGCGACAGAAAGCATATTTTGATGCACATGTGAAAGATAAAGGCTTGAAAGAAGGAGATTTAGTTCTAGTATATACGCTAAAACAACACGCACGGAAGTTAGAAAAGCGAGGTTATGGACCTATGATCATTAACAGACTCTCGACAAGTGGAGCAGTATAATTATCCACCTTAGAAGGAGATATAATGCCTAATTACATTAGTGGGTGTAGAGTCAGGTTATACCAAGAACCTCTTACTGAGGATATGCTTAGACGACTCACGTTGGCAAAGAAGCGTAAGGAGGAAGAAAGTAGAATACGAGCTGAAGCTCAGGCAGAAGCTATAGAACGCATTAAGCGCATGAAGTTAAGAAGACAAGGACTAGGGAGAGAACATTATAACCATCTGGAAACGACACCCAAATACCCCATGGCCATGTGTCAAGTAAAGTCAACCACTCATCCTAGCATAGTGGACAGGAGACCATTCATTACAGTCAGGCTAGAGCACGACAACCCTTGCCAAGAGCTCAGGGCTTTAATTGATTCAGGTGCTGCGACTAGTGCGATTAGATGGTCCCACTATAAGGATTCAGGAATAGAAATGCGGCCAATTGAGGCATACCTCATAGGGCTAGGAGGAATGGAAACCCCTTGCATGGGTGAGGTGCATCTTCCTATCCTCATAAACGAAGTGATCTTGACAGTGAAGCTACTAGTGTGCCATGATGACGACCTGATAGAACCCCTAATCCTTGGCCAAAATTGGCTATACGATCACTCAGTGGACCTAAATCTTAGACAAGGCTCCTTGCAAATTGGAACCTTAGATCAGAAGCGAGTGATACCGCTTGAATTCCCTAATGGCATTCCGACTGAGGTTTGTAACCCTAGACCCTATGAAATGCATGCGACGGAAGACCGGAAGATCTTTGGTCAGATCAGTCACGTTATGTCTACACCAACCCACTCGGGCTTGGCTATAGACAGTTGTCAATGAGAAGGACGTCAGGAGATTTTCCCTGGGGCTTCCTGCAAATTAGAAGGGGCAATTACCCAACCGCTTGGTCAGATGGACACAATCAATTGTCAGGTGGGCTACATCAGCGGACACATGGGCAAAACACCCTACGGTGCCCATCCTTCCACACTTACTGCGGACTGGCCTAGATTAAAAGTACAAAACAGAGCACTTCCTAATGGGTAGGTTTCGCAAGTGTTGGACCTCCCTTCTTTTCCAAAGCAGAGTGTCCATCCGACCTCTCAACCTCAACCACAAAGGAGTCAACCATTACGAAGGAACCCAGACCGACAACAACATCAGACGACGCAAAGAGGAAAGCAGTCTCAGCAACACAAAGCAAGCGGCACAAGACAAATATGGGTGCCGAAAGGACAGAAGCCACCAACAGATTTCAACAATGCAGACAATGACAAGAAGAAGTTTCAGCAGAAGTAGAGACAGTATCCAAGGTCTCCTCGACCTTCTTCTACGAATACGAACCTTCGACAAATTTGGATCGCCAAGAAGTACCTTATGAACAGACCCACACCCACGCAGATTTGGGTACCCAAACCATGTATTATAGCTCAACCCTCAAGCCATGTAAAATACACCCTTTGGAAATCTTTTCAGCCCTCCATACCACCAAATCCGATATCATCTTTCGTCCCTCCACAGAGACCTATCACCCGATCACAAACTCTTAGGAAGTGGATACCGAAACGTATCCAAAAGTCTTCTCTTAACCCTTTGTCTAACATAACTACCACCCCGACTAATCTACAACCTTGTAATAACTCATTGTTGGCATACAAAGCAACAAAGGAGTCATGCACAATACGGCAACAAGGCCAAATCATTTTTTCCCATGGATTATGTACAACTCAAGTGATTTTAATCACTACACAAACATTGTAAATCCCGTTTTTGGTAGAATAGACTCCATTTTGTGCAAGCCGAGGAGTCCTCGAGCTTGAGGAGTATTAGAAGTACCATCGTACCAATTTTCATAATTTTTAGACTTCGTTTGAGCCCTCAAATAAGCCCTGGAACCTAATTTTTAACTAGGCCGGACACTAGGTCTGGACAGGGCCAAAACTAGTCAAAAAACTATAAAAAGAGCTAGAGAGCTCATTTTGGGGGTTGGATTGTTTTTGAATTGAGCTTATGTAAGAGATCTTTTGATTAATGCAAAGAACTCCATTGTTCCTCTCCTTGTTCTTGCCTTGTGTGCGCGTGTGTGTGTATGTGTGTGCATGCTTGTGTGCTTCTCACTCACGCACTTGTGTCTTCACTTGCTCATAGTCTTCATACTAGTCCTCACGTCTCCACGGATGACAATTATGAGGTGAATCTTCTCACGTTGGTACTCACCATTGTGCTAGAGTGACACCAAATTTGGCGCCGTTGCCGGGGAGAGATCTTCGAGGACGAGCGTGTGATGGTAAGACGTCGAGTTGAGACATTGGAGTTATAGGTAACATCCTTCCTTCTCTTAATTTTTCTTCATTTTTTCCTTACTTTCGCATCACCATCATCACCATCATCATCTCCACCATCTCCCACCTCCATCTCCATCTCCACAAAAAATTTCAGTTTTTTGGTCATATTACACCCCCCACCTCATTTCCCTCATTTCATTGTGAGAGAGAGCGAGAGAGAGCTTGCATGCTATCTGTTTTTGGTGTGTTTTTGAGCTTTTGTTGCAGGAACTTGCTGTACCACCTCCTCCAGCAGTGTGCGCAGGTACGACAGGCTCTGCACAGGTCCCGGGACGACGACCTCTGTCTGTCGCGACAGACAGAAAAACTTAAAATTTTGTGAATGCATGTTTAGCACGGTAACCTACACCATTAGGGCACTCTAAATCACTACAAGTTTCTTAAAAATTTGCGTTTTTTCAGTCTATCGCGACAGACACCGTCTATCGCGACAGACACTGTCTATCGCGACAGACACCGTCTATCGCGACAGACAGAGACCCACGACAGACAGCGTCTATCGCGACAGACACCGTCTATCGCGACAGACCAAAATTCCACGACAGACAGCGTCTATCGCGACAGACACCGTCTATCGCAACAGACAGAAATCCACGATAGACCCCGTCTATCGCGACAGACACCGTCTATCGCGACAGACAGAGACCCACGACAGACAGCGTCTATCGCGACAGACACCGTCTATCGCGACAGACAGAAATCCACGATAGACCCCGTCTATCGCGACAGACACCGTCTATCGCGAGAGACACCGTCTATCGCGACAGACCGAAATTCCACGACAGACACCGTCTATCGCGACAGACACCGTCTATCACGACAGACAGAAATCCACGATAGACCCCGTCTATCGCGACAGACACCGTCTATCGCGACAGACACCGTCTATCGCGACAGACAGAAATCCACGATAGACCCCGTCTATCGCGACAGACACCGTCTATCGCGACAGACACCGTCTATCGCGACAGACCGAAATTCCACGACATACACCGTCTATCGCGACAGACACCGTTGTAGCTCAGTGATGAGTAGCACCTCCTTTAATGTCAATCCGGGAAGACGTGAGGATGGTATGAAGACCTCGAGCAAGTGGCGGCACAAGTGCGTGAGTGAGAAGCACACAAGCATGCACACACATACACACACACGCGCACACACGGCAAGACAAAGAGAGAGAGAATCAATGGAGCTTTTAGATTACTTTCAAAATGCTCTTACAAGTTCGTTTCACTTACAATCCACCCCAAAAATGAGCTCTCTAGCTCTTTTTATAGTTTTTGACTAGCTTTTGGCCCTGTCCAGACCTAGTGTCCGGCCTAGTTAAAAATTAGGTTCCAGGGCTTATTTGGGGGCTCAAACGAGATCTAAAAAATACGAAACTTGGTACGCAACTACTTCTAAGGCTCCTCAAGCTCAAGGACTCCTTGGCTTGCACAAAATGGAGATACAAAAAGGTGAAATGATATTTACAATGATTGTTAGTGATAAAAATCACTGTTGTTGTAGGGATTTCTTCTAGTGATCTGCCATACATATCTTCGAGCTCCCTACTTGCTCTTCCTCCCTGCATGTCCATCTCTTGATTTGCATTAATGTCTTGAAAAAACATTGGCCTACTTGCCAGATCTTCTTTGACTGCCCTGTTTGCTTGTGCTGTCCCTTCGCTCTGACTCCCTTCTTTGACTTTCATGTCTTGTACGTCCTGGTGTACCAAGGCTACTGCCAACACCCCCCCCACTCTCGCGTCTGTCGCCCCTGACAGACCCTTGTCTAGCTGCTTTTTGGACGTAGTATTGTACAACATCGGCAGCGAGGTGGTGTTCTTCTAACCGGAGTCCCCTTGCTAGGTCTGTCAGCAATGCATCCCAATTGACTGGCCCTGGGACATCTGGATGTGGCACCCGTAACTGTTCTGAGTGAATGGTTCGCTCCACAGCAAATAAATGGAGAAGATGTGAGGGTCTGGGTACAAATATTTCTGAGTGGTATTCCCAGAACCCTGTTATGAACATCTCTTCGAATGTTTGTTTAAAGCAGGCTGGGAGGTATTTTATTCTGGCGTGCCAAGCATATATCACCTCTATGGAAGGAGTGGTGCTCATGTCATAAACTAAATCTTGGTTTCCTGTAAGGAATCCGACGCTTGAGAAGTGTGGGTCCTTGATATTCTTGAATGTCCTGAATGTAATAAGCATTAACTCAAAAATTTTCATGCACATCTGGGCCATTACATCAGGGGTATTCCTTAATCGGATGCTCCAGTGCCGTATAGTGGAAATCATGTAATTGACGGTGGGAGGCCCTTGAGGGGGTGCTAGATAGACGTAGTTTAACCATTTGGCGCATCCCTTGATATTCTTGACTGCAATGGTAAACTCTGGCCATGTGCGTCTGCGGAGTACAGGAACATAACAAGGGTTATATTTAATAAAAAGAGGCATATTCGTCCAGGTGCGAACCATCTCCGGGTAGGTTTCGAGGAGTCGGATCCTCCAAGTGGGTTGATGAATGGATCCTTTTTGAGCGCTCGCTGGGATGTCATCTGGCCCAAATTGGGTAGCAAACGTTGGAGGTTTGCCACATCTTTGTTGGATTTCTGCATTATAGTCCGCCAGGAGTATACAATATGGCACGTATTGATCATCATTGGTTCCTATCCATCTATGGTGGGACATGCTGCGGAAGTATTCTGATTTAATAATAGTGTCCTCTATCTTTGCCATAGATTGGATTTGAACTGCCACTCGATCTTCATGAGTTGATGCCGTTTTCTCTAGTGTTTGGAGCCACTCAGGTACTTCAATTTCTAACGTATCCATTCCTTCTGCGGTTTGCTCACCACCTGGCATTGGCATAGGAACGTAAGGTTCCTCATACGTCTCATCTACCTCGATGGGTACCAAATCCTCGGGTTCTGGTTCGACAACTGGAGAGGGCTGCCTTTTGTGTGTGAGTAATCTTGCCTGTAATTCGGCCACCTGCTCTTTCAATGTCTTGACTTCCTCTGAAGTCGTGGTCGTTTCTGTGACTTTGGGTGCTGTCTGTTGCTCTTGGAGTTGATTGCGCAGCGCATCACGTTCCCTTTCCAAGTTATCATGAGCTTCTAATAGATCTGCATAGCTGTTCAAGATGGTCTTCATTGTCTCTGAGGGAACAGCTTTAAACTGTTCTGGATCAATTTCGTGTGGAGAGCCTTCCATTGCTGCTTCTAGATTTGCTTCATTTTGCTGCTGCAGTCTCTTGTTTTCTTCAAGGGCGGCCGCCATGTGTTTTCTGAGAAGCGCCAGGTTACGCCGGACTTTGAGATTATCGGCTTGGTATACCTCGAGCAAAGCTTCTAGTTGTTTGACACCTGATTCTGTCGATGGTTGGGGTGCCTCCAATAATGTTTGGTGAGCCTGCTCAAGCGTCGTGTAGCGTTGATCCAGTTCTACATTTTCTGTTTGTAGACTGTGAAATTGTCTTTGTAAGTTCTGATGGTGCGTTTCCAGGTGCTGATACCGGTTGTCCAGAGCTTTGTACTCATTCTGGAGCTGGTATACACATTGGTTTAATGCTAAAAATATGTTATTTACATTAAATAATGCTGGGAGGGGTGAAGATGCAGGGGGAATGGGGGCGGGAATGGGAGAGGTGAATGATGTGGATGTAAGTGGAGATGTGGGTGGAGGGGGTATGGGTGAGGAAGGTGACATGGGGGGAGGAAGCGGTGCTGTGGCTGGTGATGCTTCCATCGTGTCAACTGTTTGAGTGACGGTGTAGATGGGGATCGTGGGTGGAGTGGAGGTGACATCGGTGAACAGGGTGGTGAAGGTGGGCATGGTGACTCCCCCGAATTGGATTCCCGGGGAGAGTGGAATGCCCATGACAATGTTAGTGGTAGTGGATGTGGTAGTGCTAGTGTCCTGTGGTGGAGTGAATTGTGCAGTGTGAGGTGGGGATGGTGGTGACAACGGTGCTTCGTGATATTCTTCTGCTTGCGCTGACTCGCCTGGTGCTGATGTATTGATGTGAATTTGCTTCCCGGACCTCCTGGGACGAGCAGGAACCCTTTTCTCAAACCTGTGAATGTAGGCCACTGCCTCATGAATGGCCTCGTCCAGTCCTACGGCGTCGGCATGAAGGTTCATGGACTCAATGAACAACTCGTCCACACCTTCCTCAGCTAGCAAGTCGTTCATGAGTCTTTTGCCCTGTTCTAGAGACATCTGATGCTGTTCCTGAACCAGTCGCATGGTTCGATATAGTCTCTTGATTTGTGCCGAATATGCTGGGGCACTTGCTAACTCGGAGAGTTCGTCATATTCTTGATGTTGTTCTTCGTCGGCTTCTTCTTCGTCTCCTCCTGCCTCTTGTTGATCTACATCGACTTCTATAACTTGTGGTTGGGTGGGGGCCGATGTTGTTTGGGGTTGTGGTTCCTGAGCTCGCGCTGCTTCAGCTTCGAGGTTAGAGTCATAGATTAATCTGGCAATTTCTTCATCCGTGAGGTCCTCAAGAGTAAATCCCTGTGGAAATTCCAAATCGGATGGAATGGGTGGAAACACCAGATTAGGCCCCTCTGTGCTTGGTCTCGGTAGCCGGATTGTGAATGGCCTAACTCGTCGTGTCTGGGGAGGGGTGATTTCTGGTGTAGTGGTAGCTCCCCTTGGTTGAGCACAGGGTAGTTGGACTCCCCCCCTCATCTTCTTTGATGGGGGACCTGCTGCTGATAATCTTCTCTGGAATTCTTGGACTCGGGACCATACGAGTGCCCGCTGAACAGGCACGTCATAAGCCAAGCATCTATAAATTATTCTGGTCAGAGCACAACACCCGTGGAGCACATTCTTCTGTTTCTTGTTCCACCTTTGATGCGCTAGGTGGATCTGATCGATGATCCAGTGGGGCACATTGATGGGAAGGCTTTCTGTTTCTGCTAGATATAAACTGAACCATATTTTTTTCGGGGGCATTGTGAATCGTTCCTGGGCGGGGAAAGCAAAATGTTGCATGATGGTTCGCAGGTGCAGCGCAATGGTAGGTGTCATCGCTACCATATCCTTCAACTTGTTAAGATCCTTGTGCTTCATTCGACCTGGGACCATGGTTTCCTTTTCTGTTGGGATGTGCATGCCATACATGCCCAATGCTTCTCTCACCAGATTGAGGGTCAACTTGAATCTTTTAAGCTCATTACCCGGCAGCAGTGATGGCAACACAAAGGTGCTGTCGCCTCCTTTGGCCCTGCTTGGCGTGATGGTACTGATCAGATATGAACATCGTAAAAAATCCGGCTTTGGTAAGTGAGTCCTGAAATAACTGTCCACCCCCGCTTTGATCCAAACTGATCTCATTACTTCGGCATTTTGATAGCTTTCAAACTCGCGTGTGAAAAAGTGGTATCGACCCCATTTGCCATTGAATTCCAATTCCGCTTCCCAGAAATAGGTTCCATCGCCCAGTGGTCCAGCAACATCACTGAACCAATGCGCATGCTTACCTACTTGTGAAGTGTGCCCTTGAGGAGGATCCTGGATGGGGAGCACATGCACTGCTTGAAGCTCTTGCGGTCTTGCGGTGAGACGTGGCTCAAGGAGAAGTGTTTCTATGTCCACAATCTGGGCACCAGATCCGGCTTGAGAACTGGTACCTGCTTCTGCCATGGCCCTGTTTGCTGATTGGTTCTGTGAGAATATAGAACCAAGTGTTAACATCGTAATGGACAAAATAAATCCGTTGTTGTCCCCGTTACAACATTAACATGAGGTAGATGGTGAGTTAGTGGTTAGTAAGTGCATGAAGACAGTGTGTGTAGTTAGTGATTGTGTTGTCCTAGGAAACTATTGCAGTTAGTAAGTGGGTATGAATTTACAAATTGGGGTCGGGGGGTTTATTACAGGCCCTAGGCTGCCAAATGCAGTGAATGGGCTTTGCTTTCGGTTTCGGAGAGTCTCTAGAGAGCTTCCTCGATGTCGTGGTTTGAAAACGAGGCCTTTTTGGGACCCATTTACAATTGATTACATGCACGCTCTTGGGTCTTGGTGTGTTCATGAGCGTTGAGAACGAGTGAATACTGGCAGTATGCGTAGCTGCGTTATGCTGTTTAGGTTGTGGCCTCAGCGTAGCGACTTGTGCCATCAAGCAAGCTTTAGGCACCCAAATTTGTCTTGATTGTGGGCTTGCCTTCATCGACTTCTTGGGCACCCAAATAGATTTTACTTTAGCAGAAGAATTTCCGAAAGACTTCTTATTAGTGTCGTGTTGTTGGTCACTAATAAGAGGCTTTGCTCGTGTGGTTGGCGTGAGTGCAACCGGGTGTTCGCCTTTCCGCACCCACACTTGTTTCACTTGCTGGGACATTCTGCTGCGCAGGTACTTTTGATCTCTGACATAGGTAGCACTCTGCTTCTTCGGCCTGTGATCCACCTTAGTTTGCTGCCTCCTTCTAGCCTTTGGAAAAGAAGGGAGTTCTGTTGCATTCCTGACTTCTTTTTTGCGAATATCATTCCTCTGCAACACATAGTTTTGGACAAGAACAGCATGGTCATCTTCATGTGTACCCCTGGAAGGACCAGGAGTCCGTGCCTTTCCTAGTTCCTTGAGTGCTCCATTGTCTAATTCTACTGTAACTCGACTATGATTGATCCAAACCTGGAAAAGTCCACTTCTTAGGTTTAAATTGACTGCTTGGTCATAAATCCAATCTTGACCCAAGACAAGAGGTTCAGTGAGATCCTCATCTTGACACACTAGCACTTTAACTGTCATTGCCTCATCATGAATGTAGAGGGGAAGTTCCACCTCGCCCATACAAGGGGTCTCCACGCCTCCCAATCCTATAAGATATGCTTCCACAGGATTGACAGTTAACTGTAACTCTTGACAGTAAGACATTCTAACAGCACTAGTGGCTGCACCTGAGTCAATCAAGGCTCTTACAGTCCTTGCACTTTTTCCTTGTCCTATATCTAGGGTTACGAAAGGACGTCGATCAGTTATTCTAGGTGAGCTGGTTCCTGCGACTTCACACATTGCCATATGATATCCTGGATCTGCATAGTCATTTATCCTAGGCTGCTCTCTACCTTGCCTTCGTAATTTCATCCTTCTGATGCGTTCTAAAGCTTCTGCTTGAGCTTCTTCTCTAACTCGCTTTTCTTCCTCTTTGCGTTTCTTAGCAGTGTTGAGTCGGTTAAGCATTTCCTCCGTGAGGGGTTCCTGATACAACTTGACTCTGCAACCGCTAATATAATTTGGGAGAACATCACCCTCTAATGTGGCCAATTGTACTGCTCCACTTGTGGAGATCCTATTGATGATCATAGGTCCGTAGCCTCTCTTTTCTAGCTTCCTTGCGTGTTGTTTGAGTGTATAGACTAGGACTAGATCGCCTGCTTTCAAGCCTTTATCCTTCACATGGGCATCAAAATATGCCTTCTGTCTCTTCTTGGCTGCATATATTCCTGCAGCGGCTCTTAGTCTTGTTTCCCCTAATCGTTCGAGGTCAAAGATCCTAGAGGAGAGTTCGTGACCTGTCCATTCGTGCTCTTGTGCTACTTTCAACGTAGGAATCAGGAAATCCAAGGGTAGCACAGCGTTTTGACCGAATACCATCTGAAAGGGGGTGGCTTGGAGTACCGTTTTGTAGGCAACTCGGTATGCCCAAACAGCATGGTGTAGCTGTTTGTCCCAGTCAGAGCGTTTAGTGTTCACTAATTTCGTCAGTACATTGCATAGGATCTTATTAGTGCTCTCAGCTTGCCCATTAGCTTGAGGGTGATAAGGGGCAGACTTCTTGTGTATTACCAAGAAGTCTTGGAGTAGGTTTTCAATCACTTCGTTCAAGAAATGAGTGCCTCTATCACTTACAAGCTCTATAGGTAGCCCGTATCTTGTGAATATATTCTCAAACAAGAATTTGGCAGTTGTTTGAGCATCGTTCTTGGTTGTAGCTTTTACCTCTACCCACTTGGTGAGATAATCTGTTGCCACAATGATGTATTCCGCATGAGAACCCTTTGCTGGGGGATTAATAGGACCTACGAAGTCTATTCCCCACTTAGAGAATGCACGTCCACCCATCATAGGTTTCAGTGGCATCTCATCTTTGCGTATAGGATACTGAGTCCTCTGACAGACATCACACCGTTTCACATAGGTATGTGCATCCATGTGAAGGGTAGGCCACCAGAAACCCGCAAATAGAATTGCTTTGATCACCCGATCTGGTCCAAAGTGTCCTCCTGCTACACCTTGGTGGGCAGTTTCCAAGATCTTAAGATATTCACTCTCATGGACACACAGTCTCAGGTAACCATCCTTACCGCGTTTGTATAGATTATCACCAATGAGTGAGTAATCCTGGGCTTCTTGTTCTAAACTCCTTTTCCTAGCTAGAGTCATGTCTGGAGGGAATGTGTTTGTCCTCAAGAATGATACTAGAGGTTCACTCCAATCTGGCACAATGGATACTTGATAGAGAGTGGCATGTTCCACCGGTGGTTTAGTGCAACAGATTGGGCATTCCTTGCACAACTTTTGGACATCTGCTTCCATAGTTGGCCAATGCACTCCGAATCTCTTTAGGGTCTGTAAAGTTCGTTGCTTTGAGTGGTGTTGCTCTAACGCACCTACATGTGCTAATTGCAACCATTTAGCGTACTCATCCTCTTCTACGCAACAAGCCAAGATCCCTTGATCTGTGTGCTTGTACATGCTTCCTGCCATGATGTGGTATTTTTGGGCTTTTACAACCTCTCTGTTCCGTGTGTTTACCACTGGATGGTTAGGCCCGTATGTCAATACCGGTACCAATGGCTTAGCCCACTGCGGCATAACTTCCAAATTAAACAAGTAAGCATCAGGAAGGTCATCTGACACTCCTTGTGGGGCTTCTCCCGATGTGAGCCTAGAGAGATGATCTGCTCTCAAGTGAGTCCTACCTTTTCTTACCACAACCTCAAAGTCATATTCCATTAGTAAGAGAAACCATCTCACTAATCTTCCTGTATTGCATGGCTTGTTTACGAGATATAACAATGCCTGATGATCAGTAAAAAATTTAAACTTATTTGCAAGCAAATAGTGCCTAAATTTCTTGACTGCATATACCATGCCTAATCCTTCGCGCTCTGTAGTGGTGTAATTCCGTTCAGCCGCATTCAATTGTCTACTGGCATAGGCAATTGGAAGATCCATATTACCTTCACCAGTAGGTTGTGCAAGCACACATCCAATAGCATAATTGGATGCATCCACGTGAACATGGAAGGGCTTATTCCAATCTGGCGTGGTCAAGATTGGTGCTGAACATAATCTTCGTTTAAGCTCTTGGAAGGAATTCTCACATTCATCCGTCCACTCAAAGTTTGTCAGAAGTCCGTACATGGGCTTTGCAATGACAGCATACATGTGTATAAATCGTCGGTAATAACCACAGTGCCCCATGAAAGCTTGTACTTCCTTGACATTCTTGGGCCTAGGTAGCTCTGCTATGGCTCGCACTTTCTCTTCGTCAGTAGATATGCCATTTTTTGACACTATGTGTCCGAGAATCTTGCCTTGCCTGACCATAAAAACGCACTTTTCTGGGTTCAGGCAGACTTGGTATTCTCTACATTTGTCAAAGATTTGTCTGAGTTCAGGAATATGGGTTTGTCTAACATTGGAATGAGCACAGAGATCATCAACGTAGACTTCTAAACTCTTCCTCAGAAACTCCTTAAACACGTGGCACATCAGCCTTTGGAAGGTAGCTGGTGCATTGGTAAGCCCAAATGGCATTACTCTAAAAGCAAAGATGCCCCATTCTGTGGCAAAGGCTGTCTTATGCTGATCCTCTGGAGCTATGGCTACTTGATTGTAACCCGAAAATCCATCGAGGAAGCTGTACACTTCCTTGCCTGCCACTCTTTCTAAGAGATGTTCTGTGATGGGAAGCGGATAGTTATCTCGAATAGTGGCGGCATTAACCTTTTTCAAGTTAATGCACACACGCAGCTTGCCATTCTTCTTGGGCACCACTACGATGGGGGATACCCATTCAGTGTGCTCAATTTCATAGATAAATCCAGCTTCGACCAGTCTATCTATCTCTTCCTTGATCTTAGCAGCATAGTTATCGTTATATGTATAAGGCTTTTGCTTAGAGGGTTTGGCATCTGAGGTCATGGGGATGGTGTGTGAGCATATGTCGGGGTCAACACCTTTCAAATCCTTGTAACTCCAAGCGAATACATCTCTGTATTCTCTTAGCAAGGTAATCAATTCGTACTCTTCTTCTTCTGTCAGGTCATGGCCTATATACGTGCATCTCTCCTCTCCTTCTTCTATGGCCACTACTATTTTCTTGGTGGTTTCTTTGTTATCATAGGCCTCTCCTGATTGTGCCTCTCGTTTAGGCATTCTTATCATGACTCTCCTGTCATCTATCTCGTACTTCTTAAAATTTTTTGGGACCTCAAACAAAGATTCTTCCTCTTCTGGTAAGGCTTCTCTCTTCTTTCGTTTCTTTCCTTCTTCCTTAGGGGTCATATGCGTTGCTAATCTTACATCATTTGTAACTTCTCCATGATTCTGAGGTTGAAATTCCACTTCCTGGAGATATTCTTCATCTGATGCAAATGGTGGGTCCATAATGATTGACTCTAGATCGGAGTCGCTTGCATCCTCAAATGCATCAGGGCTAGGTTCGCATTCTTCTAGAACTGCCTCTCCCATGATTGGCTCTATGGAGAAGACTGAAATATCATAGCCATCCTCGTCACAGTGAGGTGTCCATTGTTCTTCATTGATGGCTACGTCCATTGTTGCTAAAATTTCTGCCCAGCCATGGGGTTCAAATTCCTCGTCTGGAAAAACTACAGGTGCATAGGCTGGGTCTTGAATGGGTCTATGGGTTTCGTTTGCACCTATTTCTCTGGCCTTTTCTCTCTTCTCTTCCTCCACTGCTACTTTGCACATCCATAAGTGAGTGTCTTCGTGCATCCAGGAGGATCCTGATCCTATGGAATGCACAGATTCTGTATCATCTTTGGCTCTATGGATGGGATTCCATTGGATAGGAGGGACATCTCTATGAGAATAATCCTTGAGATTGACTTTGGTTGTAACACCTAAGTGCTGCAGGTACAAAGAATTGGTTCCCCAATCCTGTACCACTTGCAACTGTCGCATGAATGGTCTTCCCAAAATCATCTCATAGGCATGATTTTTGCTGAAGTCACATATAGCAAAACTATGTTCAAACTCGACACCACAAGTGGTGAGAGTTATTCCTTCTAGCAATCCTAAGGGTCTCTCTATGTGACCATCGGCCATTTGCAATTTCATTCTCGTCGGCCTGAGTGCCGGCTTGCCCCAACGCTTCCATAAGGAGGTAGTGGCAATTGCAACTCCTGCACCTGAGTCCAAAATTGCCTTCGTGGTGTAGTCCTGGTAGGTGATGGGAAGGTAGGTGTTCCCTTCTTCACCTTCACACATATCTCCTATCTTATCCAAGGGAATTTCCGGTACTGTCCTATGGGATCCTACCTGGGAACGAGGTTTTGCTATCTCTGGTACTTGTTTGGCTACATGTTTCCATAATTCAGGTCTAACCTTGAGTAGCTCTTCTAACTTGAGATTACACTGCACGTTAGTGTTCTTCACTACCTCTGTGTTCCTAGGTATGACTGAGTCGTCGTTCCTTACCATGACTGTGGGTGCTCTCATACATGTGGACTTTGCTTCCCATGGGTCTGTGAAGTGGGGTAGCTCTTGTATGGAATTAGACTCAAAGTCTAATCTCTCGTGAGACTGAACACTCTCATGCTCCCCGTAAATAGATGGGATGTCTTGTGGGAATTGGTCGTGTGCATCGTCCACAAGTTCAAAAGGAGGGGCGACCTCGCTTTCGTTATCCCATTTGTCTTCTTGAATCTCTCGTAGGAAGTCTGGTGCAAACCGATTCATAGAAGAAGAAGTGTCTGGCTCCGTAGAATTAGGCACGTAAGCAACCTGGGCAGGAGGGCTTATTCTATCGTTGGCTCTCTCCTCGTTCCCACAGATGGCTGGAGCACAAGCTTCTTGGGGAGGATTACTTATTCTATTACTCTTCCGAGCAGGCTCATATGCTCCCAGAGAAGGAATATGGGTCACCTGTGGAGGTACATAAGCTTTCGGGGGAGGCTCATCTGCCTGTTGGGGGGGAAGATAAGCTTCTTGAGGAGGTCCACGGGCTTCCTGAAGAGGCTGGCTTATCCGTTCTCTTGCCCTTTCCTTTCTTTGAGGGGTAGGTTCCTTTTCTAATTGTGCAATTAGCCTCTCTATTCTTTCTGAGGAGGGGAAGTTGTCTGGTTTAGTGGAATTGGCCACATAAACCTCCGATGGGGAATGGTTCATGTTTTTGCTTGCTTTATCTTTTTCTTGATTTTTTTCTTCCTTGGCAGATCTTGCGATTATTCCTTCTAACTTCTCTAGGAATCCATCCAAGTGTAATTGCGTTTTGGCTGAGCCCGAGTAATTGAAAAGGCGACTGGCTTCAAACATAGTCTGAGCCAATGCGACCATTTTCACGCACAGTTTGGTTCTTTCTATCTCTAGGTCAGCTCTAGGATAGCACTTGTCATGATCCGTGACGTTTGGCCCTTCTTGGATTCTGGCCTGATATGCTTTAAGCATCATGTCTATGTCTTCAAGAGTGGGATCAGCTAATACCGATCCTGTTTGGGGTGGTGGGTGGGTTACGTGGGGTGTCTTAGAGGGTGAAGGGATGGAGGGTGATGGGGATGGTAGCGGTGGGAATGTGTGAGAGTGCGGTTGAGATGTGATTTCTATGATTTTAGCCTTGGTTTCTCGTAGACTTTCCTCAAGTTCACTCATCTTCTTTGCCCATTGTCTTTTCATGCGTTCGCGACTATCTTTCCAAGCTCTTGTTCTCTTTTTATTTTGGCTCTCAGTATCGCTAGTGTCTGGGCTCTTTTCCTTGCCTACTCCTTGGTTTTGCTTCACTGCTTGAGCTCTCGTGACTACCTGTACGGGTGCGGTGGAGGTGACACTTCCTGTGGAACCTACCACTAACCCAATAACGTTGATCGGAGTGATTTTTGGCATATTATTAGGATTCTTAGGGCAATCTCGTAAGAGGTGTTCTTTTCCACAATCTTGGCAAAAACCTTGGATCGTTACTGACTGGGGTTGTGTAGGTGGAGGCAAGGGGCAATCACGAATGAGGTGATCTCCTTGGCATCTGTAGCACGGTCCTCTTGGGAATGGAGGTCTTACTTGCCTGGATTGAGGCCTAGGATTGGGGTTTGCATACATGACGTTCGTGTAATCTGACTCCCAACTAGGTTCGTTTGTCTCTTCGCTATAATAGGACTCACCATGCTCAGGAGACTGCATGTAGTAGGCCTGGGGGCTCTCAACATGTGTGGAATCAAAGCTATGGTCACTCGGGTCACTTTCAGAAAGCAAGGATGTTACAGGGACTATAGCTCTATTCAGGTTCTCTTCTGCAGCAGTATACTTTACTGGAATCACATTAGCTGGGGCTGGGGGTTGTTGTGCTAGCACAGGTTGAGGCCTTTGTTGGTTTTGATATTGAGGTTGGAAATTTTGTTGTGGCCTGCCATATGGTTGTGGAGGGTACTGGTTCTGGTATCTGCCTTGTTGGTAGGGCTGGGGGTAGGGTTGCCTAACCGCCTGCTTGTTGTATGGGCAATCTTGTGCGGTGTGATTGGTGTATCTCCGTTCTATGGTGCAATATTGGCTACTAGGATTTACTTGAGGCTGAGCCATAATGGGGCAGACATTCGCCATATGGTCGCCGCCGCATGTATAGCACCTTTTCACAGGAGCAAACCTTGGGATTTGTTTGCTAGTTACGCCTAATTTCTGGGCCACTTTCTCTACGAGTTCCTCAATTGATGTGGATTGCGTGGAAGATTGACTAGATGCACTATCTGAGTCTTTGTAGATTTTGGAAAGCTCTAGTTCTTCTCCTAGGTTATCTTCAATGTCAATGCACATACGTACACACTCTTCTATAGTCCTAGGGTCTTTCAGATACACATAGGATCTCAATTTCGTACTCAGCAATCCATCAAGGAATAAGGCTACTTGTTTAGCAGATGTGGGTAGCTCCGAAATAGGGCACCTTTCAAGGTATTGTCTAAATCTTCTTCCGGCCAATCTGACAGTCTCTTGGGGGGTCTGTTTGAAGCTGTGAATCAATGAAGAGGTATTGTGTCTTATGCCGCTCTTAGAGAACTCTACAATGAATGCCTCTAGGAGTTGGTCTATGCTCCTGAACTGCCGCTCATCCAATGGCTGAAACCATGTAAGTGCTGTGTTCCTAAGGGTTAGACCGAAGGCATTGTACTGCGTGAACAGATCCTCCACTTGTTCAGCTCTCAAGACTTGCTTGAACTCCGCCACATGATCATAGGGATCTCCTGTGCCGTCAAAGTAATTCTTCATGGACTTGACTAGCTGGGTGGGTCTCAAAGTTCTTGTGTGCTCTCTAGGCCTCGGCAGAGGGAATCCCTCTACATTTCTTTGGTTCCTGTGGGCTCTATGCATCTCAGGTTCTACCCTATTCGTCTCTGTTCTCGTTCTTTCTCTGCCCACGGGGTTGGCAAAACTTACTTCTGGTCTATCTCTACTTCTGTCTCTTTGCGTACCGTGAGCTTGGGAAGTTCCAGCCCCAGGGTGACCATAGGATACATTTGATCTTGGTTGGGGGAAAATGAATTCACCCTTCCAAGTGTAGGCATGCCTATCATTTTCTGTCACCACAAAGATCCGTTCTGAAGCATGATCTAAGTAGGTCACTCTGCCTGGGCTATCTGGATCCTTAAGCTCATAGATCATGATATTTCCTATGTCTGTTGGCTGATTAGACTTATACCTCCAAAAGGCTTCATCAGTTTCTCGATTGAGGAGCAACTCTATGCTCTTGTTGTCTTGGGGGACCCATTCAGGCGTGATAATCCTAGTGAGAACTGATTTACCTCGAGGGGTTCTAGGTTCCGCATCCATGTTCCCTTGTTCTAGGTCACCTAAGTCTGCTTCTGAGATCACATTCCCGAAGTCATCTGTCCTATCAGGGTGACTAGTGACAACATATATAGTTCCTTCTTTGTCCAGGTATGCACCATTTTCAAACTTGACAGCTGGGTGCTCTAGTCCAATGGATTGATCAGGATTTTTAATCTGGACCACGGATCTTCCTAGGCCGTCCTCATAGATGCTAGCACCTAGTCGGTTGGTCCTAAGATATTCCAGTTGTGTTTTGTAAGGGCCTTCTACCCTGTATAAATAAGGCACTCCTGAACTTCCCGTAGGTCTGTCCATGCCTTGAGACATTTCTGACTCACTGGTCTCCGAGCTAGGGTAATGAGAGTGGTGGCTCAACTGCTGGGCCCAAGATCTTGCAGTGTGATTGACACTAGCCTCTGATGACCTAAGGCTTTGTCTTTCTCTTGCTAGGTGTCGTCCTGATCTAAGGTTCATATGCCTAACTGATTAGCCCAAATTTTTGCCCAGAGTACAGCCTCGTTGCCGATCAATTGGTATTAGTCACTTGATTCTTTTTAGTTATTTTAGCACGTTTGAGTTCTTGTCTGATATCACGTCGTCGGAATACTTGAGTGTTCTTCGTAATTTCAGGTTGATCGTTCCACGTTAGGTTCTTTTCCTTTAGGTTATCGACAGTACAGCAACAAAGTTTTTAGCTTGAACTTGAGTTTTTTAATAGTCTTCAACTTGACAACTGCCTATCGTCGCCCTGGCTTACTCCTATCTCTACTCGTTCTTAGCTTGAGCTAGGAAATGACAGAGGGAGTTGAGAATAATCCAACCTTGCTTGTTGATCCCTTGCTTTATGGTGCTCAAGAACCCGGTTCTCAAGCTTGCAAAGAAATCTTGCTTTGTATGCTCCAAGTTGCTCTCAATGGACCTATAAAAGTCCCACGGTTAGCTCAATGCTTATATTCAAAGGACCAAACCAACCACTTTCATTCATGTAACATAAATACACATGTGCCTTCTGACTTTTTAGGAAAGTAATTCTAAAGACCCCTGACTTTGATCCCCCTGGGTATGGTCAACTTCAAAATACCCTCTCTGAAAATCAACGCATTATCTTTATAAAAAACAGTTGAGGGCGGGTAGTATATGCCACGAGCTTTCCAACAAGCCCAAGAGCTCAAAAATTGGATTTCGTATGAAAAAGTTAGGACTGTTCAGGGTTTAGGGAGTTAAATCAGAATTCAACACAAGCTAACAGTCAAACAGGAATACTCGAGTAGCTTGTGGCACGGCCTAACGATGCAAGACTACACCCTAGTGTTTGTCCCACACTCAATCAAAATTTAGACCAATAATTTTGTCTTGAAAATTTGACCTAATTTGCCCTTCTAACGCGTTCGCAAAGTCTGTCGGTCGCGATTGACAGGTCAGTCGCGATTGACGTGTCGATCGCGATTGACAGGTCCGTCGTGGCTGTCAGTCGCGATTGACTGGTCAGTCGCGATTGACAGGGGTTACGAAAAGTCAATCAGTCGTGGTCAAAGCGTCGTTGACTCTGTCGGTTGCGATTGATGAGTCGATCGCGATTGACAGGTCAGTCGCGAGGGTCTGTCGGTCGTGGTCAAACAGTCGTTGACTGTGTCGGTCGCGATTGACAGGGCCGTCGTGGTCTGTCGGTCGTGGTCAAACAGTCGTTGACTGTGTCGGTCGCGATTGATGAGTCGATCGCGATTGATGACTCGATCGCGATTGACACGTGTCACGCGTATGGTCAGTCGGTCGTGGTCAATCGGTCGTTGACTCTGTCGGTCGCGATTGACAGAGCCATCGTGGGCTGTCGGTCGCGATTGACGTGTCAATCGCGATTGACAGATCTGTCCGTCGTGGTTTGTCGATCGCGATTGACAGAGCGATCGCGATTGACAGAAATCTGTGGAATTTCAAAAAACTAAACACATTTTTGGGAAGCTCTAGGCCTGTAGGTCATGGATATGCACTTTGTTTAGCAATTAGAGCAATTTTTCTGTCGGTCGCGATTGACAGAGCTCGGCGACACACAGACAGTTACTCAGAATTCCGTACCTGCGCAGGGTGCTGGGGATGATGATGCGGCCTGTACCTGCAGAATGCTCACAAAACATGCAAAAAACAGCACATGCAAATTCGCTCTCTCGCGCTCTCTCACAAGTGAAATGAGGGAAATGAGGTGGAGATGGGGATATGGTCAAAAAACTGAAATTTTCGCGATGATGGAGATGGACGTGGGAGATGGTGATGATGATGATGGTGATGAAGATGGTGAAGAAAGTAAAAGAAAATCGATGAGAGTGAAGAAAATACCTACAACTCCAACGCGTCAACTCTACGTCTTACCATCACACGCTCGTCCTCAAAGCTCGATCCCCGGCAACGGCGCCAAAATTTGGTGTAGCTCAGTGATGAGTAGCACCTCCTTTAATGTCAATCCGGGAAGACGTGAGGATGGTATGAAGACCTCGAGCAAGTGGCGGCACAAGTGCGTGAGTGAGAAGCACACAAGCATGCACACACATACACACACACGCGCACACACGGCAAGACAAAGAGAGAGAGAATCAATGGAGCTTTTAGATTACTTTCAAAATGCTCTTACAAGTTCGTTTCACTTACAATCCACCCCAAAAATGAGCTCTCTAGCTCTTTTTATAGTTTTTGACTAGCTTTTGGCCCTGTCCAGACCTAGTGTCCGGCCTAGTTAAAAATTAGGTTCCAGGGCTTATTTGGGGGCTCAAACGAGATCTAAAAAATACGAAACTTGGTACGCAACTACTTCTAAGGCTCCTCAAGCTCAAGGACTCCTTGGCTTGCACAAAATGGAGATACAAAAAGGTGAAATGATATTTACAATGATTGTTAGTGATAAAAATCACTGTTGTTGTAGGGATTTCTTCTAGTGATCTGCCATACATATCTTCGAGCTCCCTACTTGCTCTTCCTCCCTGCATGTCCATCTCTTGATTTGCATTAATGTCTTGAAAAAACATTGGCCTACTTGCCAGATCTTCTTTGACTGCCCTGTTTGCTTGTGCTGTCCCTTCGCTCTGACTCCCTTCTTTGACTTTCATGTCTTGTACGTCCTGGTGTACCAAGGCTACTGCCAACAACCGTCTATCGCGACAGACCAAAATTCCACGATAGACACCGTCTATCGCGACAGACACTGTCTATCGCGACAGACAGCCCCCACGATAGTTTGTGTCTATCGCGACAGACACCGTCTATCGCGACAGACAGACATTTTCGGCAAAAATTAAGGGGGTAAATTTTTTGGAAATTTAGGCTAAACTTTGGGCTTAGTTGCACTCTCAAATACTCATACACTTGCAAAGGCCTTAGAAAAATGCATTAGAACCCTGAAAGGTTCTGTTTGTCTAAGTTAACCCCCTAAACCCTGAACGGTCATAACTTTTTCATACGAAATCCATTTTCTGAGCTCTAGGGCTTGTCGGAAAGCTCGTGGCATATACTACACGCCCTCAACTGTTTTTTATAAGAATAATGCGTTGATTTTCAGATAGGAGATTTGGAAGTTGACACACAGAGGGGTAGAAACACCAAGGGAGCTCTAGAGGAAATTTCTAGCAATACAAAAGGGGGAACAAGGGTCATTAAAAAAGTGTCTGAAATAAATTGTCTGTCAATTGAAAGGTCTACTTGGAGCTAATCTTGGGACTTATGCAGGTCTATTGAGAAGCAATTGAGAGCGTCCAAGCAAGGGTTTTGCGCAAGCTTGAGAATCAACTTCTCGAGCACTAAAGAGCAAGGTTCGGCAAGAAAGGTCGGAATACTCTCAACTCCTCTTCGTCAATTCCTAGCTTAGGCTAAGAACGATTAGAAGTAGGAGTAAGTCAGGGCGACGATAGGCCACTATCAAGTTGAAGCATACCTAAACTTTCAAGCTCAAGCTAAGGCATAATCCTTGTACTGTCGAGAATTTTAAAGGGAAAGAACTTAACGTGGAACGATCAACTGTAAGTGCGAAACAACATTCAAATATTCCTGACGACGTGATATCAGACAAGACCTTAAACATGACAAAATACCTAAAAAGAACCAAGCGACTAATATAAAGTAACCAGCAACGAGGTTGTACTCTGGGCAAAGAATTGGGCTACTTAGATAGGCATATGAACCTTAGATCAGGACGACATCTAGTAAGGGAGAGACAAAGCCTTAGATCTTCAGAGGCTAGTGTTAACCACACTGCTAGGTCTTGGGCCCAGCAGTTGAGCCACCACTCGTACTACCCTATCTCTGAGACCAGCGAGTCAGAGATGTCTCAAGGCATGGACAGACCTACGGGAAGTTCAGGTGTGCCTTACTTGTACAGGGTAGAAGGCCCTTACAAAACACAGTTGGAATACCTTAGGACCAACCGATTAGGTGCTAGCATCTATGAGGACGGCCTAGGAAGATCCGTGGTCCAGATTAAAAACCCTGACCAATCCATAGGACTAGAGCACCCAGCTGTCAAGTTTGAAAACGGTGCATACCTGGACAAAGAAGGAACCATATACGTAGTCACCAGTCACCCAGATAGGACAGATGAATTTGGGAATGTAATCTCCGAAGCGGACTTAGGTGACTTGGAACAAGGAAACATGAGTGTAGAACCTAGAACCCCTCGAGGCAAATCTGTTCTCACTAGGATTATCACACCTGAGTGGGTTCCCCAAGACAACAAGAGCATAGAGTTGCTCCTCAATCGAGAAACTGACGAAGCCTTTTGGAGGTATAAATCTAATCAGCCAATTGATATAGGAAATATCATGATCTACGAGTTTAAGGATCCTGATAGTCCAGGCAGAGTGACCTACCTAGATCACGCTTCAGAACGGATCTTTGCGGTTACGGAAAATGATAGGCATGCTTACACTTGGAAGGGTGAATTCATTTTCCCCCAACCAAGATCAAATGTATCCTATGGTCACCCTGGGGCTGGAACATCCCAAGCTCATGGAATGCAAAGGGACAGAAGTAGAGATAGACCAGAAGTAAGCTTTGCCAATCCAGTGGGCAGAGAAAGAACGAGGACGGAGACGAATAGGGTAGAACCTGAGGTGCTTAGAGCTCACAGGAACCAAAGAAATGTGGATGGATTCCCTCTGCCGAGACCTAGAGAGCACGCAAGAACTCTGAGACCGACTCAGCTAGTTAAGTCCATGAAGAATTACTTTGATGGCACAGGAGATCCCTATGATCATGTGGCGGAGTTCAAGCAAGTCTTGAGAGCTGAACAAGTGGAGGATCTATTCACGCAGTACAATGCCTTCGGTCTAACCCTTAGGAACACAGCACTTACATGGTTTCAGCCATTGGATGAGCGCCAGTTCAGGAGCATAGACCAACTCCTAGAAGCATTTATTATTGAATTCTCCAAGAGTGGCATAAGACACAATACCTCCTCACTGATTCACAGCTTCAAGCAAACCCCTCAAGAGACTGTGAGACTTGCAGGAAGAAGATTTAGGCAATACCTTGAAAGATGTCCTGTTTCGGAGCTACCCAAATCTGCCAAACAAGTAGCCTTATTCCTTGATGGATTGCTGAGTACGAAATTGAGATCCTATGTGTATCTGAAAGACCCTAGGACTATAGAAGAGTGTGTACGCATGTGCATTGACATTGAAGATAACCTAGGGGAAGAACTAGAGCTTTCCAAAATCTACAAAGATTCAGATAGTGCATCTAGTCACTCTTCCACGCAATCCACATCAATTGAGGAACTCGCAGAGAAAGTAGCTCAGAAATTAGGGGTAACTAGTAAACAAATCCCCAGGTTTGCCCCTGTGAAAAGGTGCTACACTTGTGGTGGTGACCACATGGCGAATGTCTGCCCCATTATGGCTCAGCCCCAAGTAAATCCTAGTAGCCAGTACTGCACCATAGAACGGAGATACACCAATCACACCGCACAAGATTGCCCCTACAACAAGCAGGCAGTTAGGCAACCCCACCCTCAGCCATACCCTCAGCAGGGAAGATACCAGAACCCGTACCCTCCACAACCATATGGCAGGCCACAACAAAATTTCCAACCTCAATATCAAAACCAACAAAGGCCTCAGCCTGTGCTAGCACAACAACCCCCAGCCCCAGCTAATGTGATTCCGATAAAGTATACTGCTGCAGAAGAGAACCTGAATAGAGCTATAGTCCCTGTAACATCCTTGCTTTCTGAAAGTGACCCGAGTGATCATAGCTTTGATTCTACACATGTTGATAGCCCCCAGGCCTACTACATGCAGTCTCCTGAGCATGGTGAGTCCTATTATAGCGAAGAGACAAACGAACCTAGTTGGGAGTCAGATTACACGAACGTCATGTATGCAAACCCCAATCCTAGACCTCAACCTAGGCAAGTAAGACCTCCATTCCCAAGAGGACCGTGCTACAGATGCCAAGGAGATCACCTCATTCGTGATTGCCCCTTACCTCCACTTACACAAAACCAGTCAGTGACGATCCAAGGCTTCTGCCAAGATTGTGGAAAAGAGCATCTCTTACGAGATTGCCCAAAGAACCCCAATAATAGGCCAAAAATCACGCCCATCAACGTTATTGAGTTAGTGGTAGATTCCTGCGGAAGTGTTACTTCCACTGCACCCGTACAGGTAGTCACGAGAGCTCAAGCAGTGAAGCAAAACCAAGGGGTAGGCAAGGAAAAGAGCCCAGACGCTAGCGATACTGAGAGCCAAAATAAAAAGAGAACAAGAGCTTGGAGAGATAGCCGCGAACGCATGAAAAGGCAATGGGCAAAGAAGATGAGTGAACTTGAGGAAAGTCTACGAGAAGCCAAGGCTAAAATCATAGAGATCACATCTCAACCGCACTCTCACACATTCCCACCGCTACCATCCCCATCACCCTCCATCCCTCCACCCTCTAAGACACCCCACGTAACCCACCCACCACCCCAAACAGGATCAGTATTAGCTGATCCCACTCCTGAAGACATAGACATGATGCTTAAAGCATATCAAGCCAGAATCCAAGAAGGGCCAAACGTCACGGATCATGACAAGTGCTATCCCAGAGCTGACCTGGAGATAGAAAGAACCAAGCTGTGCGCGAAAATGGTCGCATTGGCTCAGACTATGTTTGAAGCCAGTCGCCTTTTCAATTACTCGGGCTCAGCCAAGACGCAATTACACTTGGATGGATTCCTAGAGAAGTTAGAGGGAATAATTGCAAAATCTGCCAAGGAAGAAAAAAATCAAGAAAAAGATAAAGCAAGCAAAAACATGAACCATCCCCCATCGGAAGTTTATGTGGCCAATTCCACCAAACCAGACAACTTCCCCTCCTTAGAAAGAATAGAGAGGCTAATTGCACAATCAGAAAAGGAATCTGCCCCTCAAAGAAAGGAAAGGGCAAGAGAACGGATAAGCAAGCCTCTTCAGGAAGCCCATGTGCCTCCTCAAGAAGCTTATCTTCCCCCCCAAAAGGCACATGAGCCTCCCTCGAAAGCTTGCGTACCTCCACAAGTTGCCTACATTCCTTCTCAGGGAGCGTATGAGTCTGTTCGGAAAAGTAATAGAATAAGTAACCCTCCCCAGGAAGCTGGTGCTCCAGCCATCTATGAGAACAAGGAGAGAGCCAACGATAGAATAAGCCCTCCTTCCCAGGTTGCTTATGCGCCTAATTCTACGGAGCCAGACACTCCTTCTTCTATGAATCGGTTTGCACCAGACTTCCTACGAGAGATTCAAGAAGACAAATGGGACAACGAAAGTGAAGTCGCCCCTCCCTTTGAACTTGTGGATGATGCACACGACCAATTCCCACAAGACATCCCATCTATTTACGGGGAACATGAGAGTACTCAATCTCACGAGAGATTGGACTTTGAGTCTAATTCTTTACAGGAACTACCCCATTTCACAGGCCCATGGGAAGCAAGGTCCACCTGCATGAGAGCACCTACAGTCATGGTAAGGAACGAAGATTCAGTCATACCTAGGAACACAGAGGTAGTGAAGAACACTAACGTGCAGTGTAACCTCAAGTTAGAAGAGCTACTCAAGGTTAGACCTGAATTATGGAAACATGTAGCCAAACAAGTACCAGAGATAGCAAAACCTCGTTCCCAGGTAGGATCCCATAGGACAGTGCCAGAAATTCCCTTGGATAAGATAGGAGATATGTGTGAAGGTGAAGAAGGGAACACCTATCTTCCCATCACCTACCAGGAGTACACCACCAAGGCAATTTTGGACTCAGGTGCAGGAGTTGCAATTGCCACCACCTCCTTATGGAAGCGTTGGGGCAAGCCAGCACTCAGGCCAATGAGAATGAAATTGCAGATGGCCGATGGTCATATTGAAAGACCCTTGGGATTGCTAGAAGGCATAACTCTCACCACATGTGGTGTTGAGTTCGAGCATAGCTTTGCTATATGTGACTTCAGCAAAAATCATGCCTATGAGATGATTTTGGGAAGACCCTTTATGCGACAATTGCAAGTGGTACAGGATTGGGGGACCAATTCTTTGTACCTGCAACACTTAGGTGTTACGACCAAAGTCAATCTCAAGGATTATTCTCATAGAGATGTCCCTCCTATCCAATGGAATCCCATCCATAGAGCCAAAGATGATACAGAATCAGTGCATTCCATAGGGTCAGGATCCTCATGGATGCATGAAGACACCCACTTATGGATGTGCAAAGTAGCAGTAGAGGAAGAGAAGAGAGAAAAGGCCAGAGAAATAGGTGCAAACGAAACCCATAGACCCATTCAAGACCCAGCCTATGCACCTGTAGTTTTTCCAGACGAGGAATTTGAACCCCATGGCTGGGCAGAAATTTTAGCAACAATGGATGTAGCCATCAATGAAGAACAATGGACACCTCACTGTGATGAGGATGGCTATGACATTTCAGTCTTCTCCATAGAGCCAATCACGGGAGAGGCAGTTCTAGAAGAATGCGAACCTAGCCCTGATGCATTTGAGGATGCAAGTGACTCCGACCTAGAGTCAATCATTATGGACCCACCATTTGCATCAGATGAAGAATACTTCCATGAAGTAGAATTTCAACCCCAGAGGCATGGAGAGCTTACAAACGATGTAAGATTAGCAACACAGGTGACCCAGAAGGAAGAAGGGAAGAAACGAAAGAAGAGAGAAGCCTCACCAGAAGAGGAAGAATCTTTGTTTGAGGTCCCAGAAAATTTTAAGAAGTATGAGATAGATGACAGGAGAGTCATGATAAGAATGCCTAAACGAGAGGCACAATCAGGAGAGGCCTATGATAACAAAGAAACCACCAAGAAAATAGTAGTGGCCCTAGAAGAAGGAGAGGAGAGATGCACGTACATAGGCCATGACCTAACAGAGGAAGAAGAGCATGCGTTGATAGCCTTGCTAAGAGAATACAGAGATGTATTCGCTTGGAGTTACAAGGATTTGAAAGGTGTTGACCCTGACATATGCTCACACACCATCCCCATGACCTCAGATGCTAAACCCTCTAAACAAAAACCCTACACATATAACGATAATTACGCTGCTAAGATCAAAGAAGAGATAGATAGACTGGTTGAAGCTGGATTTATCTATGAAATTGAGCACACTGAATGGGTATCCCCCATCGTAGTGGTGCCCAAGAAGAATGGCAAGCTGCGTGTGTGTATTAACTTGAAAAAGGTTAATGCAGCCACAATTCGAGATAACTATCCGCTTCCCATCACAGAACATCTCTTAGAAAGAGTGGCAGGCAAGGAAGTGTACAACTTCCTTGATGAATTTTCTGGCTACAATCAAGTAGCCATAGCTCCAGAGGATCAGCATAAGACAGCCTTTGCCACAGAATGGGGCATTTTTGCTTTTAGAGTGATGCCATTTGGGCTTACCAATGCACCAGCTACCTTCCAGAGGCTGATGTGCCATGTGTTTAAGGAGTTCCTGAGGAAGAGTTTAGAAGTCTACGTTGATGATCTTTGTGCTCATTCCAACATTAGACAAACCCATATCCCTGAACTCAGACAAATCTTTGACAAATGTAGAGAATATCAAGTCTGCCTGAACCCAGAAAAGTGCGCTTTTATGGTCAGGCAAGGCAAGATTCTAGGACACATAGTGTCAAAGAATGGCATATCCACTGATGAAGAGAAAGTGAGAGCCATAGCAGAGCTACCTAGGCCAAAGAATGTCAAGGAAGTACAAGCTTTCATGGGGCATTGTGGTTATTACCGACGATTTATACACATGTATGCCGTCATTGCAAAGCCCATGTACGGACTTCTGACTAATTTTGAGTGGACGGATGAATGTGAGAATTCCTTCCAGGAGCTTAAACGACGATTATGTTCAGCACCAATCTTGACCACACCAGATTGGAATAAGCCATTCCATGTTCACGTGGATGCATCCAATTACGCTATTGGATGTGTACTTGCACAACCTACTGGTGAAGGTAATATGGATCTTCCAATTGCCTATGCCAGTAGACAGTTGAATGCGGCTGAACGAAATTACACCACTACGGAGAGAGAAGGTTTAGGCATGGTATATGCAGTTAAGAAATTTAGACACTATTTGCTTGCAAATAAGTTTAAATTTTTTACGGATCATCAAGCATTGCTATACCTCGTAAACAAGCCTTGCAATACAGGAAGATTAGTGAGATGGTTTCTCTTGCTAATGGAATATGATTTTGAGGTTGTGGTAAGGAAAGGGAGGACCCATTTGAGAGCTGATCATCTTTCTAGGCTCACATCGGGAGAAGCCCCACAAGGAGTATCAGATGACCTTCCTGATGCTTACTTGTTTAATTTGGAAGTGGTGCCACAGTGGGCTAAGCCATTGGTACCAGTATTGACTTACGGGCCTAATCATCCAGTGATAAACACACGGAATAGAGAGGTTGTAAAAGCCCAAAAGTACCACATCATGGCAGGGAGTATGTACAAGCACACAGATCAAGGGATCTTGGCTTGTTGCGTAGAAGAGGATGAGTACTCTAAATGGTTGCAATTAGCACATGTAGGTGCACTAGAGCAACACCATTCAAAGCAACGAACTTTACAGACCCTAAAGAGACTCGGAGTACATTGGCCAACTATGGAAGCTGATGTCCAAGAGTTGTGCAAGGAATGCCCAATCTGTTGCACCAAACCACCTGTGGAACATGCCACTCTCTATCAAATATCCATTGTGCCAGATTGGAGTGAACCTCTAGTATCATTCTTGAGGACAAACACATTCTCTCCAGACATGACTCTAGCTAGGAAAAGGAGTTTAGAACAAGAAGCCCAGGATTATTCACTCATTGGTGATAATCTATATAAGCGTGGTAAAGATGGTTACCTGAGGCTATGTGTCCATGAAAGTGAGTATCTTAAGATCTTAGAAACTGCTCACCAAGGTGTAGCAGGAGGACACTTTGGACCGGATCGGGTGATCAAGGCAATACTATTTGCGGGCTTCTGGTGGCCTACCCTTCACATGGACGCACATACCTATGTGAAGCGATGTGATGTCTGTCAGAGAACTCAGTACCCTATACGAAAAGATGAGATGCCACTGAAACCTATGATGGGTGGACGTGCATTCTCTAAGTGGGGAATAGACTTCGTAGGTCCTATTAATCCCCCAGCTAAAAGTTCTCATGCGGAATACATCATTGTTGCAACAGATTATCTCACCAAGTGGGTAGAGGTAAAGGCTACGACAAAGAACGATGCTCAAACAACTGCTAAATTCTTGTTTGAGAATGTGTTCACAAGATATGGGCTACCTATAGAACTAGTAAGTGATAGAGGCACTCACTTCTTGAATGAAGTGATTGAAAATCTACTCCAAGAATTCCTGGTAATACACAAGAAGTCTGCCCCCTATCACCCTCAAGCTAATGGGCAAGCTGAGAGCACTAATAAGATCTTATGCAATGTACTGACGAAATTAGTGAACACTAAACGCTCTGATTGGGACAAACAGCTACACCATGCTGTTTGGGCATACCGAGTTGCCTACAAAACGGTACTCCAAGCCACCCCCTTTCAGATGGTATTCGGCCAAAACGCTGTGTTACCCTTGGACTTCTTGATCCCTACATTGAGAGTAGCACAAGAGCACGAATGGACAGGTCATGAGCTCTCCTCTAGGATTTTTGACCTTGAACGATTAGGAGAAACAAGACTGAGAGCAGCTGCAGGAATATATGCAGCCAAGAAGAGACAGAAGGCATATTTTGATGCCCATGTGAAGGATAAAGGTTTGAAAGCAGGAGATCTAGTCTTAGTCTATACACTGAAACAACACGCGAGGAAGCTAGAAAAGAGAGGCTACGGACCTATGATTATCAATAGGATCTCCACGAGTGGAGCAGTACAATTAGCCACGTTAGAGGGTGATGTTCTCCCAAACTATATTAGCGGTTGCAGAGTCAAGTTGTATCAGGAACCCCTCACGGAGGAAATGCTCAGCCGACTCAACACTGCTAAGAAACGTAAAGAGGAAGAAAAGCGAGTTCGAGAAGAGGCTCAAGCCGAAGCTTTAGAACGCATGAGAAGGATGAAGTTACGAAGGCAAGGTAGAGATCAGCCTAGAGCAAATGACTATGCAGATCAAGGATATCCCATGGCCATGTGTGAAGTTGCACGAACAAGCTCGCATAGGATAATTGATAGACGTCCTTTCTTAACCCTAAATATAGGACAAGGAAAGAGTGCAAGGAACGTAAGAGCCTTGATTGACTCAGGCGCAGCCACTAGTGCTGTTAGAGTGTCTTACTGTCAAGAGTTACAGTTAACTGTCAATCCTGTGGAAGCATATCTCATAGGATTGGGAGGCGTGGAAACCCCTTGCATGGGCGAGGTGGAACTTCCCCTCTACATTCATGATGAGGAAATGACTGTTAAAGTACTGGTGTGTCAAGATGAGGATCTCACTGAACCTCTTGTCTTGGGTCAAGATTGGATCTATGACCAAGCAGTCAATCTAAACCTAAGAAGTGGACTTCTC
Source organism: Ceratopteris richardii (assembly GCA_020310875.1). Classification (NCBI taxonomy): domain Eukaryota; kingdom Viridiplantae; phylum Streptophyta; class Polypodiopsida; order Polypodiales; family Pteridaceae; genus Ceratopteris; species Ceratopteris richardii. Next base: position 4,433,599 of record CM035417.1, read on the forward strand.
CAGGTTTGGGTCAATCATAGTCGAGTTACAGTAGAATTAGACAATGGAGCACTCAAGGAACTAGGAAAGGCACAGACTCCTGGTCCTTCCAGGTGTACACATGAAGATGACCATGCTGTTCTTGTCCAAAACCATGTGTTGCAGAGGAATGATATTCGCAAAAAAGGAGTCAGGGATGCAACGGAACTCCCTTCTTTTCCAAAGGCCAGAAGGAGGCAACAACCCAAGGTGGATCAAAGGCAGAAGAAGCAGAGTACTACCTATGTCCGAGATCAAAAGTACCTGCGCAGCAGAATGTCCCAGAAAGTAAACTATGTGTGGGTGCGGAAAGGCGAACAACCGGTGGCACCACCGCCAATTACACGGGCTAAGTCTCTTATTAATAACCAACAACGCGACACTAATAAGAAGTCTTTCGGAAATTCTTCTGCTAACGTGAAATCTATTTGGGTGCCCAAGAAGTCGATGAAGGCTAGCCCACAATCAAGACAAATTTGGGTGCCTAAGGCTTGCTTGCGGGCACAAATAGCTATGCCGAAGCCACAACCTATACAGAGTAACCCATTCACTCGCACAACCGGCATCCACTCGTTTTCAACACTCACGAACACACCAAGGCCCATGAGCACGAACAGAATCATTTGTAAATGGGTCCCTAAAAGGCCTCATGTTCAAGCTGATACACCTATAATGTTCTCTAGCGTCTCTACGAAACCAAGGGAAAAACCCATCCACTGCATTTGGCAGCTTAAGACCTGTAATAAACCCCCCGACCCCAATTTGTAAATTCACCCCCACTTACTAACTACATTAGTCTCCTAGGAATACCCAAGCATTAACTACACACACTGTCTTCGTGCACTTACTAACCACTAACTCACCATCTACCTCATGTTAATGTTGTAACGGGGACAACAACGGATTTATTCTGTCCATTACGATGTTAACACATGATTCTATATTCTCACAGAATCAGAAGGCAAGAAGTAAAATGGCAGAAGCGACAGGTTCGGGCTCACAAGTAGGGATACTTACTGCAGGAATTGATGTGGATAGTCTACCTGTGGATGTGCCACCAACTGAACGACTAGCGGAGCTGCAGCACCTTCAACAAATCCCGGTGCCGGATCCACCTACAGGGATCACGGAAAGAGTCCATGCCAATTCTCATTGGTTCAATGGCATGCCAGGTCCATTAGGAGAGGCCAAGTATATATGGGAGTCTAAGTGCGAGTATGACAGATCATGGGTTCGATTCCAATTTTTCTCCAAGGAGTTCGAGACTTTACAGAACACCGAGGATCTCCAGACCATATGGCAACGAGCAGGGCTGGCAGAATACTTTGAAGCCCCACTACCTAAACCAGATCTCCTCCGCTGTTACTATTTGGTCTCCACATTGCAAGCTAATGAAGAAAAGGACAAACCCGGATCATTTGTTCTTCCCTCCTTGCTGGGCAACAACGAGTTGAAGAGGTTTGAACTTACGGTGGAGTTGGTAAGCGACGCTTTGAATATGCACGGCACGCATGTACCCTCTGAAAAGGATGCTCTTGTTCCCACTAACATGAAGGATAGGAAACTATTGAAGCTTAAAGATATGGCAGCACTCACACCAAACGTGTCCATCCCTCTCCGCATGTGCATGCAACATTTCGCCTTTCCCGGCCAAGACCGCTTCACACAACCACACAAGAGAATCTCGTTCGCTCTCTACTTAGCGGAAATAGGTGCGTTACCCATTAAGCTACCGGTATGGATTATAGATCAATTGTATGAAGCAAACAAACGATCTTCTAGGAAATTAGTGGTGAACGGTTGCTGTGCAATCACACGCATCATTTACCGGTGCCTAGCGTACGATGTCCCCATTGAACGTGCCTTAACTTGGGCACAATTACAAATGTTTAAAAGGCTCAAGACGTCCACACATCAATCCAAGCGCATGAGGGGTGCGATCCCTTGTGTCCAGACAAGGGAAGTTCTAACTACTCCTGAGGTATCGCCACGAAGGGAGGCCACTGTACCTCCCTTTACCATTAGGATACCCAGGTCAGGATCTAACACTACGACACAAGCTACCCCATCGGCTCCTCCTGTTCCACCTGAATTCGAATTTGCTGCCACTGGAGATGCTGAAGGAATGGACCCCCAGGACTTCGAAGCATTCCTACAAAGTACACAATTCTCCGATGTGGAGTTTTATTCAGAGGCAGAGGAACAAGGCACATCCTCACGATGAAGAAGAAAGTCTATAGACGGTCGACATGTACATTGGAGTGACGCTCAGCAAGGTCAACAACAAGGACACCTAGAAGAAGAAGGAGCGTATGAAGAGGAGACCACTGAAGCCCCAGTCTATACAGCAGAACTTCGAAGGCTGTATCAGATTATGGAAAGAGTGCGATCGCAACAACTACTCACCAAACAGAGTAGCAGAGTACTCATGACTCAGTTGTTGGAAGAAGCAGGAGTTGACTCAGAGTATAGGGAAGGTCTCTTATTGATGGCAAAAACATATGGGGTAGTGGAAGCTGTGCGCACTGCCATTCAGAGGTCTCCAGTTCAATATGACCCACGAAGGTTCCAGACACGACCACGCTTAGGGAAGAATATCCAGATTCCCATTACAGTTGCAGAAGAGCCAACTATTACATCTGAACCTATCAGGACAACCTCCCAAGCAACCGAAACGGCTAGCCAACAGCACCCAGTCACCCATGAGGAGTCCACCGAACCACTACCACCCACACCCCCACCATCACCTCCTAGAACAGAAACAGTGGAAATCACCTCGACCACTCAACCCACCGACCCAACCTTCATCTTCCGTACTCCCATCTCTAGTTCCACCCTATTCTCTACCACTGATAACCCAATCTTTGAAGCAACCCCCATCACTACACAATCCACCGAACCGCTCCTAGAGCCTACCCTAGGGCAACCATCACCCATGCCCTCAGCCATAGGTCATCCTGACCCTAGATCCACATTCATGGGTTTCCCTGCTACCACGCAACCCTTCCAGCCCCCCTCAAATTTACGACCTCAACCCCCGACCTCTCTCTCTCCATTTCTACAATCCCTCCATGACCTCCTTGCTAGAGCTTTTCAACCAGGGTCTCAACCATTTCCTGTCTTTTCAGCTCCCCACCCCACTTCGCATCTATTCACCACTTCCACACACACACCACCTACCATCCCAATGTATATGGCAGACCCCACACTCACACCCACTCCTGAAAGTATGGACATTTCACCACCCACGGCACCTCCCCCCACGATTTCACCTCCTCCCATTCCCCCTCCACCAATTTCACTCACACACACAACTTCCGTAGACACATCATTCACTGTTTCCCTTCCCCAATTCCCTTCCCATGCATCTCCCACTGTAAACACCACCCACTCATCTATAGGAAATGCATTGGACACCATGTTGGCTTGTATATCAAATTTAAGGACAGATTACATTCAGCTCCAGCAACAAAACGAACGCCTGCACGAGCACTCAGAGACACTACAGCACCGCCTTGCGGCACTAGAAGCGGAAAATGCTCACCTCCATACACAATTCCAAACTCTCCAAGAAGCTCATGGCATATTGGAGCTACAGTTACAGAACGTAGATCAGGAAGCGGTGCAGGTGGTAGAAGGTCACCTACGGACACAGCTGGACCGCAACTCAAAACTTCAGCGAAATATGGCACTACTCAAACGCCATCTTGCGGCTGCTCAGGAAGAGAATAGACGCCTGCAAATACAAAATCAAGAGAACCTGGAGGCAGCTATTGAGAGCACACCGGGGGCACCCATCAGCCCATCCAAGTTTCAAGCAGTGACCCCCGATAATATCAAGATCATATTGGAAGACTATGCCATGCTGCTTGAAGCACATGATAAACTATCGGAGGAACTGGGACAATTGAAGCAGGAACACCAACAAGGACCAACATCAGCCTCTCCAACCACCCCCTCCGTGGCTTCACTTCTCACAGACGCAGAGGCCATAAAAGATCTCCAGAAACAGGTCACTGAATTGCAAACACGCCTACTACAATATGAGAGACCATCTTCCCCTCCAGAGGCTCCCACGGACGAAGAAGTTGTGCAAATTCCTGTGGAACAAACGTTTGACGAAGAATACGATCCGCAACCATTCCCAGGAGGCCAACAAACAGAAGAAGCGCAGGACACATTCGAGGCACCACGGCCCCCATGGCTACGTCAAGTGGAGGAAATCGGGAGTTCGCACGAAGAGCGCACAGTAGTGCAAAATCAGGCCATGAGGGTCATAGAGGAAACTGTGTTACAATCGGCTTACTTTAAGAACCTGTCATCGAGACGCCTGATCCTCTCATCTGAACTCCAATACAGGCCGTATTATATTATCTTGGCTGATTATAATGCAGAAATACAAAGAGTCACGGGTCAGATTCCTACCTTTGCGACCCAATTTCAACCCGAAGACCTTCCTCCAGAGGTGCAAAAAGGCAAAATTCGTCAACCCACATGGCGGCAGAAACTTCTAGAGACATATCCAGAAATGCTACGCACATGGAACAACGCGCCTTTACACCTCCTGTACAATCCATGCTACGGTCCAGTCCCACGCCGCAGGTCTTGGAAGGCATTCAATATCAAGGTACAGAACAACGCGCAATGCAAGGAATGGCTGAACTACCGGTACATTGCGCCACCACAGGGACCACCGTCGGTAGCATATATGATGGGAACCATTCGCCACTGGATGCCGCGCTTGAAGCCCATGCAAGATGTAGCAGCGCAAATGATGCTTAAAATCTTAGATATGATGCAAGTAGTCCTGAAGACCTTTAGAAATGCAGCCGCACCACAGGTACGTCTCCCGGGGTTTAGCAATGGAAATTACGACTTGGTGTATGACATGAGCACCACCCCCAGTATTCGTGTGGCTTACGCTTGGCATGCACGCATCAAATACCTCCCTGCCTGCTACAAACAGACCTTCGAAGAAATGTTCAGATCAGGTTTCTGGGAGTATCACTCGGAGATTTTCGCACCAAAGCCAACACATCTGCTCCAACTGTTTGCTTGTGAACAAGCAATGTACTCAGAGTACTACACCACCCCGCAACCAGAGACCCCTGGTGCAATAAATTGGGATGCATTGGAAGCTGATCTAGCAAGAGGCTTAAGGATAGGAGAACATGAACTGGCCACCAATGTCATCCAATATTACATCGACCACCCGAGAGAACAAAGGTCTGTCAGGGGCGACAGACGCTAGGAAGGGGGGAGTGTTGGCATACAAAGCAACAAAGGAGTCATGCACAATACGGCAACAAGGCCAAATCATTTTTTCCCATGGATTATGTACAACTCAAGTGATTTTAATCACTACACAAACATTGTAAATCCCGTTTTTGGTAGAATAGACTCCATTTTGTGCAAGCCGAGGAGTCCTCGAGCTTGAGGAGTATTAGAAGTACCATCGTACCAATTTTCATAATTTTTAGACTTCGTTTGAGCCCTCAAATAAGCCCTGGAACCTAATTTTTAACTAGGCCGGACACTAGGTCTGGACAGGGCCAAAACTAGTCAAAAAACTATAAAAAGAGCTAGAGAGCTCATTTTGGGGGTTGGATTGTTTGTGAATTGAGCTTATGTAAGAGATCTTTTGATTAATGCAAAGAACTCCATTGTTCCTCTCCTTGTTCTTGCCTTGTGTGCGCGTGTGTGTGTATGTGTGTGCATGCTTGTGTGCTTCTCACTCACGCACTTGTGTCTTCACTTGCTCATAGTCTTCATACTAGTCCTCACGTCTCCACGGATGACAATTATGAGGTGAATCTTTTCACGTTGGTACTCACCATTGTGCTAGAGTGACACTCATTCATGATTGAACCTTGTATAAATCCACACACTATAACCCAGCATCACCTGTAATAACATCTCATCAAAGAACTGCATGCAATATCTGAAAACATATAGGTGTCTAGAGACCTGCACTAGTTATGCAAGAAAATTGCATCGATCACTTCAGAACACTTGGCTACACGGGTTACACATCAGCTATGGAAAGGGATTGCGGTCTCACCTTAATGGGATCATAATTAATTTCCATACTAATGTGCTAATCTTTTGTAGCAGATCTTTTCCATTAGCACGACAATCATCATGCAAACCGAAGAAGGACCATTAGACGCAGGCCCCAGCGCACCTGTAGCACCTATCGGTGTTTTACTCGCAGAGTCCCATCCGACGGCTCCACCGCCAGAATTCCAAGGATTCCCACGACCCATGCCTATTGACGACCCTCCTCGAGGCTATACTGAGAAGATTCATCGCAATTCTCATTGGTTTCAAGGGCTGGCAGGACCATTGGCAGATGCTGAGTTTATATTTGAGGCTAATTTGACTTTTGATGACCGTACATGGGAAAAATATCAGTTCTTTTCAAGAGAGTTCGAAGGGCTACAGAACACACAAGACTTAACACATGTTTGGGCAAGAGCCGGCTTCACAGAGTATTTCAGTGACCCTTTGCCTAAACTTGACTTCTATAGATGCTATTATTTAATCACCACTTTGATAGCTTCGGAGAACAAGGACCTGCCCAGAACTTTTATTTTGCCATCTGTAGTGAACGATCCACCATATAAAAGATTTTATCTTTCTAAAGATCTGATTCGAGCTGCCATCAAGATTCATGGAACCCACACGCCCACAGAGCAAGAAAGGTTAGTTCCTGACCCTATGAAACGTGGGGACGTCACTAAGTGGGAAGAGATTTCAGCGATCACACCTGAGCTTTCAAAGCCACTACGGATATGTATGCAGCATTTTGCTTTCCCCGCTCAGGACAGATTCACAATGCCTCATAAATGAATATGGTTCGGTTTGTATTTATCTTGTATGGGACCCCAGACAGTTGATCTAGCTAGCTGGATCATTGATCAGATGTATTTAGCACAACATAGATGGGAAAGAAAGAAGGTCATCAATGGATGTTGCGCCCTCACACGCATTATATATATATATGTGCTTAGCTTAGGATTTACCTATCGAGCGAGCAATGACAAGTGAGGAGCTGAAAGCGTTTAAAGGAACCACAAAGAAAGCTAGGAAGCCCAGCAAAGGAAGGGCCGGAAAGCGAATGAGAGGAACTATCCCCTGCCTTCAAGTGCCAGAATCACCCTCACCACAACCATCCCCAGAGCAGTCTCCGACAGAAGCCACTCCCACAGTACAACCTATTCCTATATGGTTATCAAGACCAGTTGTAACGGAGGGCACTACCAGCACAGTCACTACTCAAGCAACCATAGTCCCAGGACCTACAACCACTATGGCAGAAGTTCCCACCACTATTGGTGCGGAAGCTTTCTCTTTCCCGATACCCCATTTAGAAATAGAACAAGCAGGCACCACATTTGATTTTGAGATGCAGGATGTATTTTCAAGTGAATTTCAGTTTTCAGAAGGTCAGATCTTCTCTCAGGAATATGAAAGGCCCAGCTACCCTACCACACCGCGAGATCAACCACAAGGACAAATAGTGTCTAGCTCTGAAGAGGAAAGAAGAGAGACAGATGAAGACGACGGCGATGACGAAGCCAGTCAAGAACTCATGAATCCCAAGAACATGTGCAAATAGACGAACAAGGATAACAAACCGACACCCAAGATGACACGAACACACATGAAGAAGAAACCTTTGAAGCTGTAGCTTATACGTTAGCCATAAAAAAATTATATCGTACCATGGAAAAGGTTTGGGTGCACAAGAAGTTGACTAACGAAGAGAGCCAAACACTTATAGAACAAGAGCTTGTCTCGGGCGGGTTCGAAGAAGTATACATCAGAGGTTTCAGAGAGCTTGTCAAATCAGTCGGACCTATCGAAGCCTTAAGATATTTACAGAGGAAACCATTACCGCAGTATGACCCCCGACGCATACGGCTATTATCAAAATCGGGCGAATACATTCGTCTACCCACCGGCGGTCAGTCTTCAGAACAGGCCAGGGAAGCACGTCTTGTCCTTGAAAGCTCATTGGCAGAAGACACCATTATCGTCGACTCCCCACCCCATACTACAACTGTACATACCACCACAGTCGTCGAAGTACCGACCACCCCAACCGCTCCCCCATCACCTCCCATCCATCCAGCCTCCCCCATACATCCCCCTTCTCCCAGAACAACATCTTCTTTCTCCGGGGGAGTAGCAGAAGTCGTCTTTACTCCCACTCAGCCCACAATTCCCGCACCCACTCAACCTAGTCTACCCCCTAACACATCCACCTTTCTATCCAACCCATTTCTCCATCCATCTTTTCCATTCTTCCCCACACCTCCAAGACCCCTTTTCCCATTCCCACCGCCATTAACCTTCTCCCGAGTCTCACCTCCCCGACCCACCGTAACCCCTCTTTCCCCTCTCCATCAAGTCGTCCAAGACAACCCCTCTGAAAATTTTTCTTCGACCTTTGTAAATCCTGTATTTACACCCACACACTTACCCACGATCACACCACTATTCACAGTCACCGCACTCGACACTACATCTAGCGATATGGATATATCACCACCCACCGCACCACCACTCACTTCAATTGTGGCACCACAATATTTAAGCACACCACAATTTTCAACAATCACCACAGCATCCACTTTCCCACCCCCATTCCCCGTTCCCTTTGCATCTACACCCACTGCATCTTCACTTAGCACACCATTAATCTTATCACCCACCATAGACACAACATTTCGACAGATGTTCACATGTATGACGCAAGTAAGAGATGAGTTCACATCTCTTGGAAATAATTATCAGCAGCTGCAGAGGACAACCAACGATTTGCAGTCGTAGCTTAACTCATTGTCTATTGAGAATGCCTCATTGAATACTCGGTACCAAGTATTACGCGAGGCATACCACAAGCTGGAACTAGAAAGTGAAGAGAAAGCCAAAGAGGCCACTGTTGATCTTGATAATTTGTTAAGGGCCCAGACAGTTCGCAATGCGACGCTTACACGGAACATGGGCTTACTCAGAAGACACCTAGCAGCAGCAAAGGAAGAGAACCAGCGGCTACAAGAGCAGAACAGAGAAAATTTAGAAGCTGCTCTCGATAACCCAGACCAACCATTAAGTCCTAGCCGGTTCAAAGCAGTGCCCTCTGAATCAATGAAAATGTTGCTCGATGATCACATCAGATTGCTCGATGAATACGATCGAATGAAAGAAGAATATCAGAAGCTAAAAGATGATCATAAGCTACTCCAGCTCAGAGCACCTGCAACACAAGGACTACCAGCTCCTGCGGACCCATCTCCTGACATCCTAGAGGAACTCAACGCATTACGGGCCTAGGTATCAACTCTTGAATCAAGGATAGCTATATACGAAGCACCACCAAGGCCGGATTCCCCACTAGAGCTCCCAGCCGATGAAGAAAATGTAACCATTCCGGTGGAGGAAACCTTTGAAGAAGCCTACGAGCCACAACCCATCCCAGGCGGACGAGTCACGGCTGAAGACCAGATGACTTACGAACTTCCTACTCCCGCATGGATGAAGACAATTGAAGAGCTTGGAACCACCCACTCTGCACGAGTAGAGGCGCAGTTGCACGCCATGGCAATGATTGAAGAAAGAATTTTACAGTCCCCCTACTTTGCTCATTTGGCCCCGCGCAGATATATATCAGGGCATGAGTTACAGTACAAACCGTACTTTATGCTAATGGCCGAGTATCAGTTGGCCATAGAGAAAGAAACAGGCAAGAAACCATCTCACGCTACTCAGTTTGAGCCTGATGATTTGCCATTGGATGCGCAGCAAGGCGAGATTTATCAACCAGATTGGCGTAATGATCTTTTACAAGAATATCCTGAGATGATGAGTACTTGGGTAAAGGCACCACTACATTTGAAATACAACCCATGTTGGGGACTAGTGCCACATCGCCGCTCCTGGACAGCATTTGCTATTAAAGTACAGAACAACAAGCAGTGCCAAGATTGGTTAAATTACCCATATTTCAGGCCACCTACAGGACCACCTACAATCGGATACATGATGGCCACGATTCTTCACTGGCTCCCTCGCTTGAAACACATGGACGATATAGCGATGCACATGACTGTCAAAATCTTTGACATGTTGCAGATGGTTTTCAAAGTCTTCCGTCGTGTAAAGGCACCTCATGTAAACACCCCAGGCTTCGAGCATGGCAATCTAGATCTTGCATACGATATGAGTACAACGCCATCGCTACGGGTGTGTTATGCCTGGCATTGCAGAATTAAATATTTACCGGCGTGCTACAAGCAGACTTTCGAAGAGATGTTCACAACCGGTTTTTGGGAATACCATTCAAAAGTGTTCATGAGCAGGCCCACCCACCTCTTACACTTATTCGCCTGTGAACAGATGGTATATTCCACACATTATCGACTCCCGCCACCCGATGAACCCCAACCAATTGATTGGGAGAAACTCGAGGCAGATTTGGCCCGAGGCATTCGGATATCAGAACACACCCTCGCTCAGGAACTACTACAAAACTACATCCGACAGACTGCACAACAAGGTTCTGTCGAGGACGACAGAAGCGAGAGGGAGGGGGGTGTTGGCAGTAGCAGTAGCCAGAGGCATAGAAGACACAGAAGCATGTAAAGACAGAGCAGGGAGTCAGTCGAATCTTTTTTTTTCAAAGAATTATGTTTTAAAATACCTTTCAAAAACCTCCAACAGTGATTTTTATCACTATTGTAACATATGTAACATAGAAAACCCCTTTTCTTAATTTCTAGCTCCATTTTATGCAATAATAGCGCATAGGACCTATTTTTTAACTATGCCGGTCACTAGATGTGAAACCGGTCAAAACTAGTCTAGAAACTATAAAAAGAGCTAGAGAGCTCATTTTTGAGGTTAGCTTGTGTGAGTAGAGAAGAGCTTAGAGCTATTTTGAGCTTGTAAGAGTGTTCTTGAGTAATAGAGTTGATTTCTCACCTTCCATTGTGTCTTGCTTGTCTCTTTGTAGTGTGTGTGTATGTGTGTGTGCATCTCTATGCTTCTCACCTTCACTCTCACTTCATCTTACATTCACGATCTTCATATCACTCCTATCTCTTCCGCGGATTGACATTAAGGAGGTGGAGCTTCTTAACGTGGTTCTCACCATTGTGCTAGAGCAACAACTATGTATGGTGGTTGTTGAGGATAAGTTGGATGGTACCACTTACCCATTATGGGCTTATATGATGCGTCGTATATTGGTTGCAAAAGGACTATGGAATATTGTGCAGGATGCTAAAAAACATCCTATTACACCTGTAAACACGATTACTGAAGGTGATGCAGATGGCATTGAAAATGGTGATATTCTTTAGGTTCTTGTTCGTGTTGCAATTTCTACTCCACCTACTATAGAGCAACTTTGTTGGGATGGCAGAGATACTCAAGCACATGCATTGAGAGCCTTGTCTATCAAACAGGTCATTATTCCTCACATTCACTCCTGCAAAATAGCAAAGGATGCTTGGGATACACTTATACTCATCAAGGAATGAGGCTCATGCTGCTTAACTATGAAAAAAATTGGATTGTGAGCACATGAATGAAGGAGATTCCATGGATAGGTTTTTGACAAAGATCAAAGATTTGAAGGAGCAGTTGATTTCTGCTTATGAAAACTTGCATCACAGTTCACTTATGAAGACTATTCTGAGTGGTCTTTCAGATTCATATCAAAGTTTTGCTTCTACTGTTGATGATAAAAGGCAATCGAACTGCCTTAAGAATTAAGGAGTTAGTCTCAGTTCTGTTGCAGGAAGATAAGTCTAGCCAGGACTGGTCCATTATGCATGTTGCAGATCAAGCTTTCTTGGCTTGTCAAAAGCGAAAAGGTAAATGGAGGTCATCTACTAGTAAGAAAAAATCTACTCATTCTGCACAATCAAAGAAAGATGATAGAGATGAGAAGAAAACAGAAACACAGAAATTGTTTTGCAAATACTATAAAGGAAACGACCATGTCATAAAGAGTTGTCCAAAACTGGCTACAAAAGAGCCAAAGAAGAAAGAGGCTCAAATGGTTGTTGCAGAGGCCTCTACATCCAAAATAGAGTGCGCTAATCTTGTGCAAAATGAAGAATGGGCATTTACCATTGTTTGCAATTATGACCCATCTTATCATGAACAGTGTATGTCTGCAATAGACTCACATGACTGGTATGTTGATAGTGGGACAATCAAACATATTGTTGATATATTTAGGTAGTGATATGTGTGAACACACTAGGACCACCGAGACACTTTTTTCCCTCTTTAGGAGGTTTTTGCCCTCGACTTTTATATATGCCTATTGCCCTAACGGGCTACTTATCTTTGTACATTCTAGTGGTAATACATTTAGTATTGTGTGTTGTGCTCCAAGCTTCTTCTTCTTCCTTGTGTTGTTCGTGTGCTTCCACAGACGTCTAACTCCAACAAATGGTATCAGAGCAGGTCGCCGCTTCATCTAGGGCATCATCGACACTCCTCCAATCATAGTCTCAGAATCGCACAAATTTTGGTGAGCATAGTCAGTGTGTTTTTGAGATCAAAAGAGCTTCGTTTTATGGTGCCTAAATCACGATCTGAGCTCGTTTCAGCCTCCGAACACACTATCATAGTGCTTGTGCAGGCTATTTTGTCTTTTTGTGCCAAAGATATATACCAGTTTTGGTTCACCAATATAAGCGTCTCGAAGTCTATTATAGGTATAGCAGAATTTGTCTGGGTAGTTCTGTTCAACTTTTTGAGATATAGTCAATTTTCTATATGAAGGTATTTTAGTCACCAGCCATGGCTGAAAGTAGTGATGTATTCTGTATGTTGGCTGTTGAGGATAAGTCGGATCGTACCAACTACCCGTTATGGGCCTATATGATGCGGCATGTATTGGTTGCAAAGGGATTGTGGAACATTGTGCAGGGTGTTGAAAAACATCATATCACACCTGCAACTGTTACAATTGTAGGTACTAAAGCTGATGCAGAAGGTGTCGAAGATGATGATATTCTACATATTCCTGTTCGTGTTGCGGTTTCTGCTGCACCTACTACAGAGAAAATTCATTGGGATGGCAGAGATGCCCAGGCACATGCATTGATAGCTTTGTCTGTCAAACGTGCCATTATTCCTCATAGTCGCTCTTGCAGAATAGCTAAGGATGCTTGGGATACACTTACCACATTTTACCAAGCTAGGAATGAGGCTCATGTTGCTTACCTTCGAAAACAATTGGAGAGTGAGCACATGAATGAAGGTGATTCTATGGACAATTCTCTAACAAAGATCAAAGACTTGAAGGAACAGTTGATTTCTGATGATCAGGTTATACCATATAGCTCACTTGTGCATACCAATCTGAATGGTCTTCCTTATTCATATCAGAGTTTTGCTTCTACTCTTCGGTTGATGATGAAAGGCAATCCAAATGCCTTGTCTTTTGAGGTTTTAGTCTCTGTTCTATTGCAGGAGGATCAGTCTAGGCAGAACAGGTCCATTATGCGTGTTCCAGATCAAGCTTTCCTTGCTAGTCAGAAGGGCAAAGGAAAATGGAGCTCTTCAACTAGTAAGTAGAAATTTGCTAATTCTGCACAATTGAACAGGGAAGACAAAGATGAAAAGAAATAAAAAAAGCAGAAATTGTTTTGCAAGTACTATAAAAGAAATGATCATATCATAAAGAATTGTCCAAAATTGGGTGCTAAAGAGGCAAAGAAGAAAGAGGTTGGAATGGTTGTTGCAGAGGCCTCTACACAAAAAACAGAGTCTGCTAATCTTGTACAGGAAGAAGAATGGGAGTTTACTACTATTTGCAGTTTTGACCCATCTTCTCATGAGCAGTGCATGTTTGCAATAGACTCTGATGTTTGGTACTTTGATAGTGGGGCAACCAAAAATATTACCTCACAGCGCAATTTCTTCTCTTCGCTCGAGCCTGCCCCTACATGGAATACTGTTACATGCACCAAAAACTCCTCTTATCCTATTATGGGAGTTGGTAAGATCATTTTGACTACTGCTGATAAGGAGAACACATCAATAGCATTCCAAGTCTCTTGTGAAGTCTTGCAACTCCTGATGTTTGATTCTTTCTTACCTTGCTGCTTGTTGAGAAGAACACATCAAGAGCATTCCAAGTCTCTTGTGAAGTCTTGCAACTCCTGATGTGTGGAAGTAAAAAATCAAAGATTGAGTTAAGAATGTATGACCTTATTAGAGCATCCTTTGAACTGTTGAGATATCAAGCTCAACATGTGATGATCCAAGATGACACATATCACTTTTTTATTTCTCTAACATGTATAGTGGTCACGTCGGTATATTTCAGGGACACTTGATTGAGCTTTATTAGATTTATCCATCGAGAGTGATGGCACATTTGTTTCTTGCTAGCTCACTCATTCATGTGGTTGGATAGAACTGCCCACAGACATATAACCAACTTGGTCGATACATGGGCAATACAACACTCAGCCTCATTATTATAGGCCCCAAGAGAACTACCATGCACAATATTAGACTCAACCTAGACCTCAACCGGTCCTAGGCAAGCAACCACCACCCCTAGCCAATGTAATCTCTATTAAGTATGCTGCTACATAAGAGAATCTCAGTACAACATTAGTACCCTCATCCCCATTGATCATAGATAATGATCCTAACTCCAATTTTTTTATTCTACCCATGTAGATAATCCACCCGCATACTACACTAAGTCACATGAACATTTGGAAACATATCAATATGAGAGCCCACCAATGGAACCTAGTTGGGAGCCAAACTATGCTAATATCATGTATGCCAATCCCAACCCACGACCCAAGTTGAGATAGAAAAGACCACAAGGCCCTAAAGGACCATGTTTTAGGTGGCAAGGAGATCGTTACATAAGGGAGTGCCCACATCCTCCACTAGCAGCACAACCACAATATTATAACTTTCAAGGTTTTTATTCCAATTGTGGTAAAAGAGCACATCATGGAAGAATGTTCTAAAAACCTAGACAATGCCTCTAAGGTAACCACCATTAATGTGATAGGCATTCTGCATGCTTCAAAAGGATCCAAGCCAACTTATGTACCTATCCAAGCTATGATGAGAGCCCAGACATTATTGCAAAATCAACAACCAAACCTTGATAAGATAGCTGAGAATAGCAAAGTTGGAGAGTCAAGTGGAAGAAAAACCAAATCTTGGAAGGATTCACGAGAGATACTTAAGAGAAAATGTAGTAAGAAAATAAATGAACTAGAAGGACGCTTAAAGGAGACCAGAGCCAAAATTTTAGAATTAGCATCACAAGAGTCAAATTAGGAGAACCAAACCCCAAAACTAGGATCAATTCTAGCTTAACCTATCCTAGAAAAACTTGGATATGATGTTCAAAGCATACCACACAAGACTAAGAGAAGGACCCCAGGTGGGAAAATTAAGTAAGAAATACCCCAGAGTAGACCTAGAAATCTAGAGAACTAAGCTCTGCATGAAAATGGTAGAGTTGGCTCAAACTATGTTTGAAGCATCTCACTATGTCAATTGGAGCAATCTAGTGAAGCTAAAGATACACTTTCAAGGATTGATAGAGAGGTTAGAACTTTTGATTTCTACCAATGAGAATATTGATCCTAAGAGGACCTATCCTATCCCAAAGGCACAAGAATATTCGACGCATTCCTTATGACAAGTGCCTAATACTACAAATTGGGAGAATCTTTCTTCTCTACACAAGTACTCACAAGGATTTTTGAGAAAAATTCAAGAAGAGAAATGGAAGCTGGAACAAGAATCTCACCCATTGATTCAAGAGATAGAAAAACTAGAAAAACAGTTTCTCTAGGACATACCCTCTATATATGATAAACTAGAGGAAGAGCCTAGTGAATAGAAAAACTTTGAATCTAATTCTTTGCAAGAATTACCTCATTTCACTCGTCCTTGGGAGGTGAAGTTCATTAGTATAAGAGCACCCACCATACTAGTAAGAAATGGAGAATCAATTACTCCTAGGAATACCGATGTAATATAGAACACTAAAGTGTAGTTTCACCTGACTTTAGAAGAGTTGTTGAAGGTTAAGCCCGAGTTGTGGAAGCATATAGCAAACCAGTTACCAGAGATGTCTACTACCCACTCTCAAGAAAATTCATGCAAGAGAGTGCCAGAAATACCAGTTGGAAGGATTGGAGACATGAGCAAAAGGAAAAGAGTGTAATACTTATCTTCCAATCACCTGCCAAGGCTACACCACCAAAGCAATCATGGATTTAAGTGTTGGAGTAGACATTTCCACCACTTCCCTGTGGAAATGATGGAGCAAAATAGCCCTAAGACCCACAAGAGTGAAGCTAAAAATGGATGATGGTCATATTGAGAAACCATTAGGTCTACTAGAAGGAATATCTCTCACTACTTGTGGTGTAGAGTTTGAGCACACCTTCAATATTTGTGATTTTGGAAAGAATCACGTGTATGAGATGATTTTGGGATGTCCTTTCATGCAAAAATTGCAAATCATACAAGATTGGGGAACCAACTCTTTGTATTTGCAACATTTGGGAGTGATCACCAAAGTCAATCTCAAAGACTATTCATATCGTGATGTACCCCCACTACAATGGAATAACATCCATAAAGCACCTAAAGAAACAGAGTCAATCCAATCGTTGGAGTCAGAACCTTCATGGTTGCACGAGGACACTCATTTATGGATGTGTAAGGTAGATAAACAAGTAGAAGAATAATTAAAATATGGAATCTTAGGATCGAATGATACCCACATAACCTCCCAGATCCTACCTATGCACCCATAGTATTTCTAGATGAGGAATTTGAGCCTCATGATTGGGAAGAGATCTTAGACACCATGGACATAGTGGTAAATGAAGACCAATGGACCCCTCATTGTGATGAAGATGGCTATGACATCCCTATCTTTATGATAGAACCCATGGAAGAAGAGCCTATTTTAGAAAGGTGCACTAAAATGACCCAAGAGCTAGATGAGACAAGTGATGAAGATCTAGAGTCCATTATTATGGAACCCTTCTCTACTTGAAAAGAAGAATATCATTATTTTGTAGAAGCTACCAACCTCGATGTAAGGGAAGGTAACCAAAACAAGTAGCTTATACCACTCCCATAGATCAAGGAGAATAAGTAGTAGAAAGAAAGGAAGAACTCTTCAAGGATAGAAGAAGAACCCTTATTAGAAGTACCAAATAACTTTAAGAAATATGAAATAGAAGATAGAAGAATCATGGTAAGAATGCCTAAGAGAAAAACAAGTACTAGAGAAACATATGACAATCGAGAGAAGACTAAGAAGATTGTACTGATAGTCAAAGAAGGAGAGGAAAATGCACATATATAGGGCATGATTTGACAGAAGAAGAGGAAGAAGAATTGATAGCCCTATTGAGAGAATATAGAGACGTGCTTGCATGGAGCTATAAGGATTTAAAAGGATTAGACCTCAGATATATGCTCCCATTGGATCCCCATGACTCAAGAATTCAAGCCTTCAAAACATATACCATATACTTATAATGATAATTATACCACCAAGGTTAAGGAAGATATAGATCGTTTGATAGAAGCCAGATTTATCTATGAGATTGAGCACACCAAATGGGTATCATCCATTGTGGTAGTGCCCTAAAAAAAGGGGAAGCTACATGTGTGCATTAACCTGAAAAAAGTTAACGCAGCCACTATTAGAGATAGTTATCTGCTTCCTATCATGGAACACCTACTAGAAGGAGTAGCAGGCAAGGAAGTATAAAGCTTCCTTGATGGATTCTTGGGCTACAATCAAGTGGCCATCGGTCTTGAATATCATCATAAGATGGCTTTTGCTACAGAATCCACTTGTGATGCCCTTTGCATTTACAAATGCACTTGCTACTTTTCAATGGCTAATGTGTCATGTCTCTAAGGATTTCTTATGAAAGAACTTGGAATTCTATGTGGATGATTTATGTGCTCATTCCAACATTAGGAAAACCCACACCCCTGAATCAAAACAAGTCTTTGACAAATGTCGAGAATACCAGGTCTATCTGAACCCAAAAAAGTGTGTTTTCATGGTCAAGCAAGGCAAGATTCTAGAACACATTGTGTCAAATAATGGATGAAGAGAAATTTAGAGTGATTGCAACCCTACCTAGGCCAAAGAATGTCAATGAAGTACAAGATTTCATGGGGCATTGTGGTTACTAGTGACATTTTATACACATGCATGTGATCATTACAAAGCCTCTGTATGCCCTTCTAACTAAGTTGAATGGACGGATGAATGTGAGAAATCATTTAACAAACTAAAGCAAAGCTTATGTTTACAACCAATTTTGACGACACTGGATTGGTATAAGCAATTCCATGTACATGTGGATGCATCCGGTTATGCCATCGGGTGTGTGCTCGCACAACCTACAGGTGAGGGCAATATAGACCTTCCTATAACATATGCAAGTAGGCAGTTAAATGCGGTTGAGAGGAGCTACACCACCACTAAGCAAGATGGATTAGGAATTATATATGCGGTAAAGAGATTTAGACATTACTTGTTGGCAAACAAATTCAAGTTCTTCATAGACCATCAAGCATTGCTATACCTAGTCAACAAGCCCTGTAACATGTGAAGATTGTTATGTTGGTTTCTACTATTAATGGAGTATGATTTTGAAGTGGTAGTCAAAAAAGGGAAGACCCACCTTAGAGTCGATCATCTTTCATGATTGACTATGGAAGAAGCCCCTCAAGGGATACTTGATAATTTACAAGATGCATATTTATCTAACCTTGAAGTAGTGCCTGAATGGGCCAAGTAAATTGTCCATATTGTCATATTTGGAGTCGAGACCAAGGAACGAGAGATCATCAAGTCTTAAAGATACCAAATTATTGGAGGAAGCAATCGCAGCACGAGAAATGGTTGCAATTAGAACACGTAGGTGTATTTAAGCAACACCATTTGAGACACCACACACTACAGAATCTACATAGATTAGGAGTGTACTGGCCTTTGGTGGAAGAAGATATCTATAGAATATGCAAGGAATGCCCAGTCTATCATGTTAGATCATCAGTGGAACGTGTGACCTTATACCATGTGTCTCTAACACCAGAATGGAGCAAACCAATGGAGCAAACCAATGGTAACCTACTTGAGGATGAAAAAATCCCCTTAAGGAATGAAACTATTAAGACAAAGAAGTCTAGAGTAGGAAGCTCAAGGCTACACACTCATTGGCGATAATCTGGAAAATGGGGAAGAGATAGCACACCAGGGTGTTATAGGTGGTCATTTTGGCCCCAATCAGATAATCAAGGCCATGCTACTCTCAGGACTATGGTGGCCTACTCTTCATGTGGATGCACACACATATGTAAAGGGATGTGATGTTTGGCAAAGTGCTCAGTTTCCAACACACACAGATGAAATGCCACTAAAATCCATGATGGGAGGATGTGCATTCTCTAAGTGGGGTATAGATTTTGTTGGACCCATCAACCCCTCTGCTAAAGGTACTCATGCTGAATACATCATAGTAGCAACATATTATCTCACCAAATGGGCAGAGGATAAGGCTACCAAAAAGAATGATGTACACAATTTAGCTCAGTGATGAGTAGCACCTCCTTTAATGTCAATCCGGGAAGACGTGAGGATGGTATGAAGACCTCGAGCAAGTGGAGGCACAAGTGCGTGAGTGAGAAGCACACAAGCATGCACACACATACACACACACGCGCACACACGGCAAGACAAAGAGTGAGAAGCAATGGAGTTCTTAGATTCCTTTCAAAAAGTTCTTACAAGTTCATTTCAATTACAATCTAACCCCAAAAATGAGCTCTCTAGCTCCTTTTATAGTTTTTGACTAGCTTTGGCCCTGTCCAGACCTAGTGTCCGGCCTAGTTAAAAATTAGGTTCCAGGGCTTATTTGAGGGCTCAAATGAGATCTAAAAAATACGAAAATTGATAAGCAACTACTTCTAAGGCTCCTCAAGCTCGAGGACTCCTCGGCTTGCACAAAATGGAGCCACAAAAAGGTGAACATGGTATTTATAGGGGTTGTTAGTGATGAGAATCACTTTTAATTGGTGTAAGGGTTTTGAAAAATTAAAGGTTGCCTTAGTGCTAGATCTGCGTGAATGCTCGTACTTGCTTCTTCATGAAGAAAATTATTGGCCTACTTGCCAGATCGTCGTTGACTCCCTTGTCTGCTTGTGCCTTCTCTTCTCTCTGACTCCCTTCTTAAGCTTCCTTGCCTAGTGAGTCCTTCAGTTCCAACACCCCCCCCTCTCTCGCGTCTGTCGTCCCTGATAGACCCGTGTTGTGTGGGTTTTTGGATGTAGTACTCAACGACATCTTGTGCTAAGTGATGTTCTGCAATCCGCAACCCCTTTGCCAAGTCCGTGAGTAAAGCATCCCAATCTAGTGGCCCGGGAACCTCTGGATGTGGCATTCGTAACTTTTCTGAATGGAGAGCTTGTTCTACTGCAAACAATTGTAATAAATGTGAGGGCCTGGGAATGAAGATCTCTGAGTGATATTCCCAGAACCCTGTGACAAACATCTCTTCAAATGTCTGTTTGAAGCAGGCCGGTAGGTATTTGATGCGGGTATGCCATGCATAAACAACATTAATAGAGGGCGTTGTGCTCATGTCATAAACAAGATCCTGATTGCCTTCATTGAATCCGAGCGTAGAGAGGTGAGGTTCCTTAACATTCTTGAAGGTCCGAAAGGTGACTATCATGAGTTCAAAAATTTTAAGGCACATCTTAGTCATGACATCTGGTACATTTTTGAACCTGACACCCCAATGCCGAATTGTCGATATCATATACAATACGATAGGTTGACCTTTAGGTGGTGCTAAGTAGACATAGTTGAGCCATTTCTCACATCCTTTGGTTGTCAGCACCATCTTTGTGTATTCCAGCCACGACCTTCTTCGGAAAACAGGACAGTAGCAGGGATTGTACTTGATATACAGGGGCATGTTATTCCATGTGCGATTCATTTCCGGGTAGGTTTCAAGCAGCCGAATTCTCCAAGTCGGTTGGCGAATATTTCCCTGCTTGGCACTTTCTGGGATGTCGTCTGGTGCAAACTGTGTGGCAGAGGTTGGTTCCCGTGAGGTGTGGTGCTTGATTTCAGCATTATAATCCGCCATTAAGACACAAAAAGGAACATACAAGTCGTCGGAGGTGCCGATCCACCTGTGATGTGAGAGGTTTCTAAAGTACTCGGATTTTATGATTACCTCTTCCAATCGTGACATGGATGCTATTTGAACTGCTACCCTGTCATCATGGGTTGTGGCCACTTTCTCTAATCTCTGCATCCATTCAGGGGCCTCTATCTCAATGGTGTCCATGCCCTCTGCTGTCTGCTTGCCTCCAGGTGCTGGCATCGGAACGTACGGGTCCTCAAAAGTTTCCTCTACTTCGATTGGTACTAGGTCTTCAGGTTCTGGTTCTACCAAGGGGGAGGGTTGGCGTTCATACTCAAGCACTTTCTTTTGTAATTCTTCGAGTTGTGCTTTGAGCGCTGCTACTTCGTCAGTTGTGTCAGCTGTGGTTGGGACTTCTTTGGGTGGTTCTGGTTGAGCTGCCAATTGCCTTAGTAGTTCGTCTCTTTCCTTTTCTAAGGCTGCATGGGCTTTGAGGAGATCAGCATGGGTTTCCAATATGATTTGCATATTGTCCGAGGGAATGGCCTTAAACTTCTCCGGGTCAATTTCTTGTGGGGAACCTTCCATGGCTACTTCCAAGTTCTCTTGGTTTTGTGTCTGAAGCCGTCTATTTTCTTCCAGGGCTGCAGACATATGCTTCCGTAATAGAGCCATGTTGCGGCGGAGCTTGAGGTTCTCTGTGATTTGGGAGTGTAGCAGATCATCCATTTGTTGTCTTTCTTCTGCATCTGGCTGCGGTGGATTTGCCACTAATTGCTCATGTTGTTCTTGCAATGCACTAAACTGCTGTTGTAATTGTTTCTTCTCTTTCTCTAAGTCAATGAATCTTCCTTGTAATGCTTCATGACTCCTGAACAAACTTGTATGCTGAGCATTGAGGTGCTGATAGTGTTGTTGTAACTGAGACATGCACTGATACATGTTATTAAATACATTATTAATGGGGGTGGATGCAGGAAGGGTGTTAAGTGCAGAGGGAAAGGGAGAGGGGAAGGGAAGTGTGAATGCGGTGGGAAAATGGTGAAGTGGGTGGTGGGGGAATGGGAGATTGTGGCCGTATGGGGGGAGGGAGAGGTGCGGTGGAGGGTGATATGTCCATAAAATCCATGGTGGACGCAGTAGTGGGAGTGATTGTGAATAGTGGAATTGTGGGTGCAGTGATTGTGGTGAATGTGTACAGTGGTGTGTGCAGTTGTGAATATGAACTGCCCGAAAGTGTGAGTGGGGGAATGGGGATGTCAGTAGCTGCCGTTAGGAGTACAGTGTTAGTGGAGGTGTATACACGGGAGGTGTTGAGAGGGTGTGTGGGTTGATTGGCGGTTTGTGCTTCAGTCATGGCAGTGGACTCGGAGGCGGTAACGGTGGTTGTTACATTGGTAATGGGAGGTGAATGTGGTGGAGTGGGAGGCGGGGGTGGCAAGGGGGGTGATGGGGATGCACTGGACACATGGGTCTCTTCAGTATCGTGCACAGTGTGTGCTGTGCCCGTGGTCGTGGTTGTCCCTTGTGTTTCGGATACTAAGACATTTATCTGTTTCCCTGCTCGTGGGGGACGTCTTTCGTATCTTCTTTCCGTTCTGCGTGATTGTGCCAGGGCAGTATGCACTGTCTCAGGTACTCCTAAAGCATCAGAGATCATATCCAGTGTGGCCCGATATTGTTCGTCGACTCCTTCCTCCTCAAGGATTTGGTGCATGATAGCCTTTCCTGCTGCAAGGGATAACTTATGTTGTTGTTGGACCCTGTTGATGGTATCGTAGAGCTTTTTCAACTCCTTTGTATATGCTGGGGCACCCTCTAGCTCCTGTATAACTTCTTGCTCATAGTCATGCGCCTCCTCATCAGAAAATCATTCCTGTTCATCCTCTTGTTCTTCTTCTTCTTCATCCTCCACTTCCACCACTTCTGGTTATCTTGGCTGGGGTTGTTCTGTAGCCGTTTGTTGTCCACTACCGTGCTCTGCTTCGAATTCCGCATTAACAGCTTCAATGATTCTGGCAACTTCTTCATCCGTTAGATCTTCCAAAGTGAATCCGTGAGGAAATTCCAGATCAGTAGGTACTGGTGGAAACACAAGGTTAGGGCCATCTGTGCTGTGCCTGGGTAACCTGATAGTAAATGGTTGCACTCGTTCTGGGAAGCCTTGGAGTTGTTTCAGGTGTTAGGGTTGCACCGCGGGCTTGTGCACAAGGCATCTGGACGGCGCCTCTCATCTTCTTTGAGGGAGGCACTGCGGCTGACAGTCTGCGCTGAAACTCCTGTGCTCTGGTCCAAATGAGAGCCCTTTGCATCGGTACATCATATGCGAGACATCTATACACAATTCTGGTAAGCGCACAACATCCATACAGTACAGATTTTTGTTTCTTATACCACCTTTGATGAGCCAAATGGATCTGGTCGATAATCCAGTGGGGCATATTGATTGTCAAATCAAAGGCATCTGCTAAGTAGAGGCTAAACCAGATCTTTTTGGGAGGCATTGTGAACCTTTCCTGCGCGGGGAATGCGAAATGTTGCATGACCATGCGTAAATGAATGGCGATCGTAGGTGTCATTGCAACCATGTCCTTTAATTTTGTCAAATTTCTGTTCTTCATATTGTCTGGAACCATAGTCTCTTTCTCCGTAGGAATGTGCATACCTTTCATGTCCAAAGCTTCCCTTACCAAGTTGATAGTTAATCTGAAGCGCTTGAGCTCATTGCCCCTTGTGAGAGATGGGAGGACAAAGGAGCTGTATCCCTTTTTGTCTTTGCTCGGAGTAAGGGTGCTAATCAGATACGAGCACCTTAGAAAATCCGGCTTTGGCAATTGGAATTTGAAATACTCGTAGAGTCCTGCCTTCTTCCATATGGGTTTCAATCCTTCATTATTCTGCAATCTCTCAAATTCCCTGGTAAAAAAGTGATACCTGCCCCAGCGCCCATTGAATTCTATCTCTGCCTCCCACATATAAGTGCCTTCACCTAGGGGTCCTGCCACATCACTGAACCAATGAGAGTTTTTGCTGACTGGCATTGTGTGCCCCTGTGGAGGGTTCTAAACCGGTATGGCATGTAATGCCCTCAATGCCGCTGGTCGTTCCTTTAATTCCTCCTCAACCGGAAGGCTTTCAATGTCCACAACTTGGGGGCTGGTGCCTGCTTGGGAGCTAGTTCCTACCGTATCTGCCATGTTACTTCTTGCTTCCTGTCTCTGTGAGAATAT
Source organism: Ceratopteris richardii (assembly GCA_020310875.1). Classification (NCBI taxonomy): domain Eukaryota; kingdom Viridiplantae; phylum Streptophyta; class Polypodiopsida; order Polypodiales; family Pteridaceae; genus Ceratopteris; species Ceratopteris richardii. The sequence goes on from CM035417.1 coordinate 4,458,062, forward strand.
AGAAACATGTGTTAACATTGTACAGGACAAGAGAGAACCGTGGTTGTTCCCATTACAACATTAACATGAGGGTCGGGAGAGATTAATGGGTTAGTAAGTGCTCGGTGCGAGTGTGTGTGTGGTTAGGAGTTCGGTAGACCTAAGAGCTAAGTGGAATGATGTAGTGTGATAGTGATGTGGTTAGTAGGTTGTCATGGATTTACAAATGGGGTCCGGGGGTTTGTTACAAGTCTTAGGCTGCCAAATGCAGTGGATGGGTTTTTCTCTTGGTTTCGTAGAGACTCTCAAGAGCTTTATAGGTGTGTCGGCTTGAAAATGAGGCCTTTTAGGGACCCATTTACAAGTGATTCTATTCGTGCTCATGGGCCTTGGTGTGTTCCTGAGTGTTGAAAACGAGTGGATGCCGGCTGTGCGAGTGAATGGATCATGCTGCATAGGGTGTGGTCTTGGTGTAGCTATTTGAGCCCGCAAACAAGCCTTAGGCACCCAAATTTTTCTTGATTGTGGGCTAGCCTTCATCGACTTCTTGGGCACCCAAATAGACTTCACGTTAGCAGAAGAACTTTTGAAAGACTTCTTATTAGTGTCGTGTTGTTGGTTACTAATAAGAGGCTTTGCCCGTGTGGTTGGCTTGAGTGCAACCGGGTGTTCGCCTTTCCGCACCCACACTTGTTTCACTAGCTGAGACATTTTGCTGCACAGGTACTTTTGATCTCCGACATAGGTAGTACTCTGCTTCTTCTGCCTTTGATCCACCTTTGGTTACTGCCTCCCTCCGGCCTTTGGAAAAGAAGGGAGGTCCGTTGCATCCCTGACTCCTTTTTTGCAAACATCATTCCTCTGCAACACATAGTTTTGGACAAGAACAGCATGGTCATCTTCATGTGTACTCTTGGAAGGACCAGGAGTGTGTGCCTTTCCTAGTTCCTTGAGTGCTCCATTATCTAACTCTACTGTAATTCGACTATGATTGACCCATGCCTGAAGAAGTCCACTTCTTAGGTTTAGGTTGACTGCATGATCATAGATCCAATCCTGACCCAAGACAAGAGGCTCCGTGAGGTCTTCGTCTTGGCACACTAGTACCTTAATTGTCATTAACATGTCCTGAATGTAGAGGGGAAGCTCCACCTCGCCCATGCAAGGGGTTTCCACACCTCCTAATCCTATGAGATAAGCTTCTATAGGATTGACCTTTAATTTCAATTCTTGACAGTAAGAGAGTCTCACCGCACTAGTGGCTGCACCTGAGTCAATTAATGCTCGCACGGACTGTGCACTAGTTCCTTGTCCTACCTCTATGGTCACAAAAGGTCGTCGATCAATTATTCTATGTGAACTTGTTCCTGCGACTTCACACATTGCCATATGATATCCTTGATCTGCATAGTCATTTGTTCTAGGCTGATCTCTACCTTGTCTTCGCAACTTCATCCTTCTGATGCGTTCTAAAGCTTCTGCTTGAGCTTCTTCTCGAATCCGCTTTTCTTCTTCCTTGCGTTTCTTGGCGATATTGAGTCGACTTAGCATTTCCTCTGTGAGAGGTTCCTGATATAACTTGACTCTGCATCCGCTTATATAGCTTGGGAGAACGTCACCTTCCAATGTGGCTAGTTGCACTGCTCCACTTGTGGAGATCCTATTTATGATCATAGGTCCATAGCCATGCCTCTCTAATTTCCTCGCATGTTGTTTCAAAGTGTATACTAGTACTAGGTCGCCTGCCTTCAACCCTTTATCCTTAACGTGGGCATCAAAATATGCCTTCTGTCGTTTCTTAGCTGCATATATCCCTACAGCTGCCCTTAGTCTTGTTTCTCCTAATCGTTCAAGGTCAAAAAGTCTAGAGGAGAGTTCATGACCCGTCCATTCGTGCTCTCGTGCTACCTTCAATGTAGGTATCAAGAAGTCCAATGGTAGCACTGCATTTTGACCAAATACCATCTGAAAGGGGGTGGCTTGGAGTACCGTTTTGTAGGCTACTCGGTATGCCCAAACAGCATGGTGTAGCTGTTTGTCCCAATCAGAGCGTTTATTATTCACGAGCTTGGTCAGCACATTGCACAGAATCTTGTTTGTGCTTTCGGCTTGCCCATTAGCTTGTGGGTGGTAGGGGGCAGACTTCTTATGAACTACCAAGAATTCTTGGAGCAGATTTTCAATTACTTCATTCAAGAAGTGAGTGCCTCTATCACTTACTAACTCTATAGGTAGCCCGTATCTTGTGAATACATTCTCAAACAAGAATTTAGCAGTTGTTTGAGCATCGTTCTTCGTTGTGGCTTTTACCTCTACCCACTTTGTTAGATAGTCTATGGCAACCATGATATATTCCGCATGGGAACCCTTAGCTGGGGGATTAATAGGACCTACGAAGTCTATTCCCCACTTAGAGAATGCACGTCCACCCATCATAGGTTTCAGTGGCATCTCATCTTTACGTATAGGATACTGAGTTCTCTAGCAAACATCACACCGTTTCACATAGGTATGTGCATCCATGTGAAGGGTCGGCCACCAGAAGCCCGCAAATAGTATTGCCTTGATCACCCGATCTGGTCCAAAGTGTCCTCCTGCTACACCTTGGTGAGCAGTTTCCAAGATCTTGAGATATTCACTTTCATGGACACATAGTCTCAGGTAACCATCTTTACCACGCTTATATAGATTATCACCAATGAGTGAGTAATCCTGGGCTTCTTGTTCTAAACTCCTTTTCCTAGCCAAGGTCATATCCAGAGGGAAAGTTCTCGTCCTCAGGAAGGAAACTAGTGGTTCACTCCAGTCTGGCACTATGGACACTTGATAAAGAGTGGCATGTTCCACAGGTGGTTTAGTGCAGCAGATTGGGCATTCCTTGCACAACTTTTGGACATCAGCCTCCATAGTCGGCCAATGCACTCCGAGTCTCCTTAGTGTCTGCAGGGTTCGTTGTTTTGAGTAGTGTTGCTCTAATGCACCTACATGTGCTAATTGCAACCATTTAGCGTACTCATCCTCTTCCACACAACAAGCCAAAATCCCTTGATCTGTGTGCTTGTACATACTTCCTGCCATGATGTGATACTTTTGGGCTTTTACTACCTCTCTAATATCCTGTGTGTTTATTACTGGGTGGTTAGGCCCGTATGTCAATACTGGCACTAGTGGCTTAGCCCACTGTGGCACCACTTCCAAATTAAACAAGTAAGCATCAGGAAGGTCATCTGACACTCCTTGTGGGGCTTCTCCCGATGTGAGCCTAGAAAGGTGATCTGCTCTCAAATGAGTCTTCCCTTTCCTTACCACAACCTCAAAATCATATTCCATTAGCAAGAGAAACCATCTTACTAATCTTCCTGTATTGCATGGCTTGTTTACGAGGTATAGCAATCCTGATGATCAGTAAAAAATTTAAACTTATTTGCAAGCAAATAGTGTCTAAATTTCTTAACTGCATATACCATGCTTAAGCCTTCTCTCTCAGTAGTGGTATAATTTCGTTCAGCTGCATTCAATTGTCTACTAGCATAGGCAATAGGAAGATCCATATTACCTTCACCAGTAGGTTGAGCAAGCACACATCCAATGGCATAATTGGATGCATCCACATGAACATGAAATGGCTTGTTCCAATCTGGTGTGGTCAAGATTGGTGCTGAACATAATCGCCGTTTAAGCTCATTGAAGGAATTCTCACATTCATCAGTCCACTCAAAGTTAGTCAGAAGTCCATACATGGGCTTTGCAATGACAGCGTACATATGAATGAACCGTCGGTAGTAACCACAATGCCCCATGAAGGCCTGTACTTCCTTGACATTATTTGGCCTAGGTAACTCGGCTATGGCTCTTACTTTCTCTTCATCGGTGGATATGCCATTCTTTGACACTATGTGTCCTAAAATCTTACCTTGCCTGACCATGAGAACGCATTTTTCTGGGTTCAGGCAGACTTGATATTCTCTACATTTGTCAAAGATTTGTCTGAGTTCAGGAATATGGGTTTGTCTGATGTTGGAATGAGCACAAAGATCATCAACATAGACTTCTAAGTTCTTCCTCAAGAACTCTTTAAACACGTGACACATCAATCGTTGAAAGGTAGCAGGTGCATTAGTAAGCCCGAATGGCATTACCCGAAAGGCAAATATGCCCCACTCCGTGGCAAAAGCTGTCTTATGTTGATCCTCTGGAGCAATGGCTACTTGATTGTAGCCCGAAAATCCATCAAGGAAGCTGTACACTTCCTTGCCTGCTACTCTTTCTAAGAGATGCTCTGTGATAGGAAGCGGATAGTTATCTCGGATTGTGGCTGCATTAACCTTCTTTAAGTTAATGCATACACGCAATTTACCATTCTTTTCGGGCACCACAACAATGGGGGATACCCACTCAGTGTGCTCAATTTCGTAGATGAATCCAGCTTCAACCAGTCTATCTATCTCCTCCTTGATCTTAGCAGTGTACTTATCGTTATATGTATAAGGCTTTTGCTTAGAGGGTTTGGCATCCGAAGTCATGGGGATGGTGTGTGAGCATATGTCTAGGTCAACACCCTTCAAATCCTTGTAACTCCAAGCGAATACATCTCTGTATTCTCTTAGCAAGGCTATTAATGCATGCTCTTCTTCCTCTGTTAGGTCATGGCCTATGTAAGTGCATCTCTACCTCCTTCTTCTAGGACCACAACTATTTTCTTGGTGATTTCTTTGTTATCATAGGCCTCTCCTGATTGTGCCTCTCGTTTAGGCATTTTGATCATGACTCTTCTGTCATCTATCTCATACTTTTTAAAGTTTTCCGGGACCTCAAACAAAGATTCTTCCTCTTCTGGTGTGACTGCTCTCTTCTTTCTTTTCTTCCCTTCTTCCTTTGGGGTCACATGCGTGGCTAGCCCTACATCATTTGTAAGCTCTCCGTGCCTTTGGGGTTGAAATTCTACTTCATAGAAATATTCTTCATCTGATGCAAAAGGTGGATCCATAATGATTGACTCTAGATCGGAGTCACTTGCATCCTCAAATGCATCAGGGCTAGGTTCGCACTCTTCTAACACTGCCTCTCCCATGATTGGCTCTATGGAGAAGACTGAAATGTCATAGCCATCCTCATCACAGTGGGGTGTCCATTGTTCTTCATTGATGGCTACATCCATTCTTGCTAGGATTTCTGCCCAGCCGTGGGGTTCAAACTCTTCATCGGGAAACACTACAGGTGCATAGGCTGGGTCTTGAATTGATCTATGTGTTTCTTTTGCACCTATTTCTCTGGCTTCTTCTCTCTTCTCTTCTGCTACTGCTACTTTGCACATCCATAAGTGGGTGTCTTCATGCATCCATGAGGATCCTGATCCTATGGAATGCACAGATTCTGTATCATCTTTGGCTCTATGGATGGGGTTCCATTGGATAGGAGGGACATCTCTATGAGAGTAATCCTTGAGATTGACTTTGGTCGTAACATCTAAGTGCTGCAGGTACAAAGAATTGGTTCCCCAATCCTGTACCACTTGCAACTCTCGCATAAATGGTCTTCCCAAAATCATCTCATAGGCATGGTTCTTGCTAAAATCACATATCGCAAATGTGTGCTCGAACTCAACACCACATGTGGTGAGAGTTATTCCTTCTAACAGCCCTAAGGGTCGCTCTATGTGACCATCGGCCATCTGCAATTTCATCCTCGTGGGCCTGAGTGCTGGCTTGCCCCAACGCTTCCATAGGGAAGTGGTAGCAATTGCAACTCCTGCGCCGGAGTCCAAAATTGCCTTGGTGGTGTACCCCTGGTAGGCAATGGGAAGATAGGTGTTCCCTTCTTCACCTTCACACATGTCTCCTATCTTATCCAAGGGTATTTCTGGCACTGTTCTCTGGGATCCTACCTGGGAACGAGGTTTGGCTATTTCTGGTACTTGTTTGGCTACATGTTTCCATAGCTCTGGCCTCACTTTGAGTAGCTCTTCTAAGGTGAGGTTACATTGTACTTTAGTGTTTTTCACTACCTCTGTGTTCCTAGGTAAGACTGAGTCCTCATTTCGTACCATGACCGTGGGTGCTCTCATACAAGTAGACTTAGCTTCCCATGGGCCTGTGAAGTGGGGTAATTCTTGTAGAGAGTTAGACTCAAAGTCTAATCTTTCCTGAGAGTGGGTGCTCTCATGCTCCTCATAAATGGATGGGATGTCTTGTGGGAATTGGTCGTGTGCGTCATCCACCAATTCAATGGGAGGAGGTACTTCACTTTCTTTGGCCCATTTGTCTTCTTGAATCTCTCGTAGGAATTCTGGTGTGAACCGATTCATAGAAGATGATGTGTCTGGCTCCGTAGAGTTAGGCACATAAGCTTCAGGCACATATGCTTCCTGTGCGGGAAGACCTGCAGTTTCACTTGCCTTGTCCTTATGTTGAGAAGAGGGTTCCTTTTCTGATTGTGCAATTAGCTTCTCTATTCTTTCTAACAATCCTTCAAAGTGCAATTGTGTCTTTGTTGAACTAGAGATGTTAAATAGGCAACTGGCTTCAAACATGGTCTGAGCCAATTCCACCATCTTAGCACAAATTTTGGTTCATTCTAGCTCTAGTTCTGCTCTAGGATAACATTTTTCATGATCGGTTACGGTTGGCCCTTCTTGGATCTTGGCCTGATATGCTTTAAGCATCATATTAAGGTCCTCGGGAGTGGGATCTGCTAGGACTGATCCTACTCTTGGGGGTGGTGGGTTTAGGTGAGGCGGGTTGGAAGGTGGCGGTTCGGATGGAGTTGGGAATGGTGGAGGTGATGGAGGTGGGGCAGTGTGAGAGGGAGTTTGAGCTGTGAGTTCAGTTATCCTCGCCTTTTCTCTGAGGCTTTCCTCGAGTTCACTCATCTTTTTTGCCCATTGTCTTTTCATTCTTTCACGACTATCTCTCCAAGCTCTAGTTCTCTTCTTTGTCATGCTCTCCGTTTCACTAACATCTGGGCTCTTTTCCTGGCCTACGCTTTGGTTCTGTTGCAGGGCTTGGGCTCTAGTGATTACTTGTACTGGTGCAGTGGAAGTCACACTCCCTGTGGAGTCTACTACTAACCCAATAACGTTAATAGGAGTGATTTTTGGCATATTATTAGGATTCTTAGGGCAGTCTCGTAGGAGATGCTCCTTTCCACACTCCTGGCAATAGCCCTGGATCGTCACTGACTGGGGTTGTGTAGGTGGAGACAAGGGACAATCACGAATGAGATGATCTCCCTGACATCTGTAGCATGGTCCTCTAGGGAATGGAGGTCTTACCTGCCTAGGTTGAGGCCTAGGATTGGGGTTTGTATACATGAGGTTTGTGTGATCTGACTCCCAACTAGGTTCACTCGGTTCCTCACTGTAGTAGGACTCACCATGTTCAGGAGATTGCATGTAGTAAGCATGGGGACTATCGACATGTGTAGAATCAAAGCTATGGTCACTGGGGTCACTTTCAGATAGAAGTGGTGTTACAGGGACTATAGCTCTATTCAGCTTTTCTTCTGCTGCTGCATATTTTACTGGGATCACATTAGCTGGGGCAGGGGGTTGTTGTGCTAACACAGGCTGAGGCCTTTGTTGGTTTTGGTATGGTTGCTGATAAGGTTGTTGTGGCCTGCCATATGGCTGTGGAGGGTACGGGTTCTGGTATCTTCCCTGCTGAGGGTATGGCTGAGGGTAGGGTTGCCTAGCCGCCTGCTTGTTGTATGGGCAATCTTGCACGGTGTGATTGGTGTACCTCCGTTCTATGGTGCAGTACTGGCTACTAGGATTTACTTGGGGTTGAGCCATGATGGGACACACGTTTGCCATATGGTCACCCCCACAAGTATAGCATCTTTTCACCGGGGCAAACCTTGGGATCTGTTTGCTAGTGACACCTAATTTCTGAGCTACTTTCTCTGCAAGTTCCTCAATTGATGTGGATTGCGTGGAAGAGAGGTTAGAGGCACTATCTGAATCTTTGTATATCTTGGAAAGCTCTAACTCCTCCCCTAGGTTATCCTCGATGTCAATGCACATGCGTACACACTCTTCTATGGTCCTAGGGTCCTTCAAGTACACATAAGATCTCAATTTGGTACTTAGCAATCCATCCAGGAATAAAGCCACTTGCTTAGCTGGCGTGGGTAACTCAGGGGTAGGGCATCTCTCTAAGTATTGCCGAAATGTTCTCCCTGCCAGTCTCACGGTCTCTTGAGGGGTTTGCTTGAAGCTGTGAATCAATGAGGAGGTATTATGTCTTATGTCACTCTTAGAGAATTCAATAATGAAAGCCTCTAGGAGTTGGTCTATGCACCTGAACTTCCTCTCGTTTAGTGGCTGAAACCATGTCAGGGCAGTATTCCTAAGGGTTAGACCAAAGGCATTGTACTGCGTGAATAGATCCTCCACTTGTTCAGCTCTCAAGACTTGCCTAAACTCAGCCACATGATCGTATGGATCTCCAGTGCCATCGAAGTAGTTCTTCATGGACTTAACTAGCTGAGTCGGTCTCAAAGTCCTTGTGTGCTCTCTAGGTCGTGGTAGAGGGAACTCATCCGCATTTCTTTGATTCCTGTGTGCTCTAAGTATCTCAGGCTCTACTCTATTTGTTTCCGTCCTCGTTCTTTCTCTGCCCCCTGAGTTGGCAAAGCTTACCTCAGGTCTATCTCTATGTCTGTCTCTTTGGGTTCCATGAGCTTGGGATGTTCCAGCACCAGGGTGACCATAGGAAACATTCGATCTTGGTTGGGGGAAAATAAATTCACCCTTCCAAGTGTAAGCGTGCCTATCAATTTCCGTAACCACAAAGATCCTTTCCGAAGAACGATCTAAGTAGGTCACTCTACCTGGGCTATCTGGATCTTTAAACTCATAGATCATGATTGTCTCTATATCAATTGGCTTGTCTGATTTATACCTCCAAAAGGCTTCATCGGTTTCTCGGTTGAGCAGTAGATCTATACTCTTATTGTCCTGTGGGATCCACTCGGGAGTGATGATCCTTGTTAGCACTGACTTTCCACGAGGGGTCCTAGGTTCTACACCCATGTTTCCTTGCTCCAATTCACCTAAATCCGCTTCTGAGATCACATTTCCGAATTCGTCTGTCCTATCTGGGTGACTGGTGACTACGTATATAGTTCCTTCTTTGTCCAAGTATGCTCCGTTTTCAAACTTGACAGCGGGGTGCTCTAGTCCAATGGATTGGTCAGGGTTTTTAATCTGGACCACGGATCTTCCTAGACCGTCCTCATAGATGCTAGCACCTAATCGGTTGGTCCTAAGGTATTCCAACTGTGTTTTGTAAGGGCCTTCTACTCTGTGCAAGTAAGGCACTCCTGAACTTCCCGTAGGTCTGTCCATGCCTTGAGACATCTCTGATTCACTGGTAGCAGAGCTAGGGTAATGCGAGTGGTGACTCAACTGCTGGGCCCAAGACCTCGCAGTATGATTGACGCTAGCTTCTGAAGACCTAAGGCTTTGTCTATCCCTTACTAGATGCCGTCCTGATCTAAGGTTCATATGCCTAGTTAAGTAGCCCGATTTTTGCCCAGAGTACAACCTCGTTGCCGATCAATTGGTATCAGTCACTTGATTCGTTTTTAGTGTGTTATCATGTTTATGATCTTGTCTGATATTGCATCGTCAGGAATACTTGAGTATTTTTCGTACTTTAAGTTGATCGTTCCACGTTAAATTCTTTTCCTTTAGGGTTCTCAATCGTACAAAGATTATGTAGTTATCTTGAACTTTGAGTATTTAGGTAGTCTTCAACTTGATAGATGCCTATCGCCGCCCTGGCTTACTCCTATCACTAGTCGTTTTTAGCCTAAGCTAGGAATTGACAAAGGGAGTTGAGAATTTCCAACCTTTTGTTTCCTTCTTGGTTGCCCTTGAGTGCCCAGGAAGCGTGTTCCCAAGCTTGCACTTACTCTTGCTTAGAATGCCCTTCGATGCTCTCAATAGATCTGTAAGAGTTCCAAAGTTAGCTCAAGACCAATTTGCACTGTGATTTTTTGGAAAACAATTCTAGAGATCCCTAAATTTTGTTCCCCCTGGGTATGGTCAACTCCAAAATACCCTATCTAATAATCCTGATATTAATTTTCACATAACCAGTGGAAGTTTTGGTTGTACTCCCCACGAGCTTTCCAACAAAACAAGAATCACAGCAAACGGATTTCGTATGAGAAAGTTATGCCTGTTTAGGGTTTTGGTGCTAAAACAGGGTTCAACAGGCTAACAGGTCACAGGATTTTTCTCAAAAATACATGTGTAGGGACCTCACAAATCACTAATTGCTAGACCAATATGCCCAAAAACTATCCCCAAGGCTTAGAATAAAAACCCTAATTTTTTGGCCGAAAAGCCTGTCAATCGCGATCGACAGGTCTGTCAATCGCGATTGACAGAGGTGTCCGTCGGGGCCTGTCAGTCGCGATCGACACGTCAGTCGTGATTGACAGTGTCAATCGCGATCGACAGAGTCGATCGTGAGTCTTGTCAATCGCGATCGACGGTGTCAATCACGATCGATACTTTTTCCAGGTTTTTCGCCGTGAATTCAGTCGATCGGGGTTGTGTCTGTCGCGATGGACACGTGGCTATGCGAAAAAGTCAATCAATCATTGAAATTCAGTTGGTCGCGATCGACGGTGTCAATCGTGATTGACAGGGTCCTACGTGGCAGTCAATCGGTCGTGGGGTCTGTCGGTCGCGATCGACAGGTCTGTCGGTCGCGATTGACAGGGTCTGTCGGTCGCGATTGACAGGGTCTGTCGGTCGCGATTGACAGAGAACCGCGGATTTTTTCTACTGTTTTTAGTGTTTTAGGATGTGCTCTTCATGCTTGTGCTTGTGGTGAACTTTGTTTTACCAAATGATCGAATTTTCTGTCGATCGCGATCAACAGAGGCTGGCGACTGCGAGACAGTTTTTGAGTATTCCGTACCTGCGCAACGTGCTGGGGATGATGATTCAACAAGAACCTGCAAAATGCTCAAGAAACATGCAAAAACAGTGCAAGCAATATCGCTCTCTCGCTCTCTCTCACAAGTAGAATGAAGGAAATGAGGTGGAGATGGTGATATGATCAAAACTGAAAATTTTCGCGATGATGGAGATGGAGGTGGGAGATGGTGATGATGATGATGGTGAAGAAAAAACAAGAAAATAGATGAAAGTGAAGAAATACCTACAACTCCAACGCGTCAACTCTACGTCTTACCATCACACGCTCGTCCTCAAAGCTCGATCCCCGGCAACGGCGCCAAAATTTGGTGTAGCTCAGTGATGAGTAGCACCTCCTTTAATGTCAATCCGGGAAGACGTGAGGATGGTATGAAGACCTCGAGCAAGTGGAGGCACAAGTGCGTGAGTGAGAAGCACACAAGCATGCACACACATACACACACACGCGCACACACGGCAAGACAAAGAGTGAGAAGCAATGGAGTTCTTAGATTACTTTCAAAAAGTTCTTACAAGTTCATTTCAATTACAATCTAACCCCAAAAATGAGCTCTCTAGCTCCTTTTATAGTTTTTGACTAGCTTTGGCCCTGTCCAGACCTAGTGTCTGGCCTAGTTAAAAATTAGGTTCCAGGGCTTATTTGAGGGCTCAAATGAGATCTAAAAAATACAAAAATTGGTAAGCAACTACTTCTAAGGCTCCTCAAGCTCGAGGACTCCTCGGCTTGCACAAAATGGAGCCACAAAAAGGTGAACATGGTATTTACAGGGGTTGTTAGTGATGAGAATCACTTTTAATTGGTGTAAGGGTTTTGAAAAATTAAAGGTTGCCTTAGTGCTAGATCTGCGTGAATGCTCGTACTTGCTTCTTCATGAAGAAAATTATTGGCCTACTTGCCAGATCGTCGTTGACTCCCTTGTCTGCTTGTGCCTTCTCTTCTCTCTGACTCCCTTCTTAAGCTTCCTTGCATAGTGAGTCCTTCAGTTCCAACAACAATATAACAAAATTCTTATTTGAGAATGTCTTTACAAGGTATGGATTACCTATAGAACTGGTGAGCAACAGAGGGACTTGCTTTCTAAACAAATTCATTGAATATTTGTTATAGGATTTTATGGTGATTCACAAGAAGTCTACATCATATCATCCTTAGGCCAATGGACATGCAAAAATGATTAACAAGATCCTTTGGAATGTACCGGCTAAACTCGTAAACAACAAATGTTTAGATTGGGACAAATAGTTACATCATGCTATTTGGGCATATCGAGTGGCTTACAAGAGCATACTCAATGCAAGTCCCTTTCAGATGGTTTTTGGTCAAAATGTAGTGCTTCCCTTGGATTTTTTGATTCCTAGCCTTAAGGTTGCACAAGAGCATCAATGGACTAGCCATGAGTTATCATCAAGGATCATGGACTTGGAACAATTAGGAGAGACTAGGTTGAGAGAAGCAGCAGGCATATATGCAGCCAAGAAGAGAAAAAAAGCCTATTTCAATGCACACGTGAAGGACAAAGGCTTGAAGGAAGGAGATTTAGTCCTAGTGTATATCCTAAAACAACATTCACAGAAGCTAGAGAAACGTGGTTATGGACCGATGATTATAAACAAACTTTCAATGAGTGGAGCAGTACAATTATCCACTCTCGAAGGGGAGATAATGCCTAACTATATTAGTGGCCATAGAGTCAAGCTTAATCAAGAACCTCTCTCAAGATATGCTTAGATGATTCATGTTGGCAAAGAAGCACAAAGATGAAGAGAGAAGAATAAGAGAAGAGGCTCAAGCAAAGGCCTTAGAACAAATTAAATGTATGAAATTAAAAAGACAAGGACTAGGAAGGGAATGCTATAATCAATTAGAAGACCTCCAAGCAAACCTCTATACCAACATAGAATCCACCAGATATTGTATGGAAATGTGCCAAACAAAGTTAATTATGTATCCTAGCATAGTGGATAGGATACCATTCATAACAAGTATGCTAGATCAAGGCAGCACACTTAAGGAGCTAAGGGTGCTAATTGATTCAGGTGCTGCAACTAGTGCAATTAGGTGGTCTCATTGTCAAGACATGGAACTACAATTGCAGCCTATAGAGGCATACCTCGTAGGGCTACGAGGCATGGAAATCCCTTGCATGGGTGAGGTGTACCTTCCTATCCTCATAGAAGATGTAACCTTGATGGTGAAGCTCCTAGTTTCTTATGATGATGATTTGCTATAACCACTAATTCTTGGCCAATATTGGTTATATGATCACTTAGTGGACCTAAATCTTAGAAAATACTCTCTTGCACTCAGGATACTAGGCCAATAGTGAGTGATACTGATCAAGTTCCCTAACCATGCCCACTAAGAGGAAAGTAACCCCAACATCTATGTAATGAATGTGAAGGAGGATCAGAAGATCTTTTGGCAAATCCTTCATCCATCGATGATCCTCGAAAAAATGGGAAGTATTAGCGGCAATATGGGCACTATAGGTGGACAAATGTGCACAATCAGTGGCCAAATGGGCACCATTAGTGGACAAATGGGGACCATAATCTCCTCATGCTCGCCCTCCACACTTCCTACATGCTTGCCTAGTTCTATTGTGTAAAATTCCTCACCTCCTAATAGGAAGGTCATGCAAGTGTTGGACCTCCCTTCTTTTCCAAAGCAAAGTGTCATCTGAGCCTCTCAATCACCACCATGTGAATGTCAAACATGTCACGAGGAAGGAGATAAGAAAGAGATCTCACACACACAATCTCAATCTCAAGGAGAAGCACACACAGATTGAGGCAAGGAAGAATGATCTTCTTCTTCTTCTTCTTCTATTACATAAAAAGGAATGTACAAGAACGACCTGAAACAAGAATACAACTACTGCAATATATAAAGACCAGTACATAAGGAAAAACCTAATGTCTACAAATGAGTGAGTTGCCAAGAAACAAATGTGCCATCACTCTCAATAGATAAATCTAATAAATCTCAATGAAGTGTCCTTGACATATACCGGCATGACCACTATACATGTTAGAGAAATGAAAGAAGTGATACATGTTATCCTGGATCATCACATGTTGATCTTGATATCTCAACACTCCCCCTCAAGCTCAACGCCATGTCCTCTAATCCAAGCATCTTCTGAAACTTCTTCAGCTTCTTTGCTCCAAGTGCTTTAGTGAAAATATCAGCAACTTGCTCATCTCTTCTCACATAAACAAGATCAATATCACCTACTTATACCTTCTTCCTGATGAAGTGATAATGTACCTTGATATGCTTTGTTCTAGCATGAAAAATAGGGTTCCGTGCTAATTGTATGCTGCTAAGATTATCACAATAGATGGTGATAGGCTTTTGCACTTGCACACCTAAATCCGCAAGTAGCATCTCCAGCCATGATGCCTCACATGTTGACATTGCAGCACTGTTGCAGAGCTGAAAAGAGCACAAAGCAGAGAAAACGACGGGCCCCAAAATTTTTCCGATTTGGACATCATACCTTTGTATCATCATCATTCTTGTAATATATTTCCCATTGTAAAGGCACTAGAGGAGTCCTCTAGATGCATACCCGCAGAAGATTAGAGATTTACCCATGTAAAATAGTAGGAAATTAGTCTTTTAGTGAATAAAGTGCCGGTCTCTTGTGTGAAAGGACCATTTCTAAGGCACTAGTATATAAGTCAAATGTGACTCTTTGTAAAGAACTTTTTGCCATTGTGAGAATAGAGAGCACAGAAATTCGAATTTGTGTCTTCTTCACTCCATATCTTCTTCTCTGTGAGCTTGTATGCATGTGTATTGCTTGGAAAGAGTGCTTGTGAGTGTTGTCTATCCATGAAAGTGTTTATTTGCTGTAGGTAAGGTGTGTGCGAAGTGTAGGAAGTGCTGAAGTGTAGGAAAGTATTCCCGCAATTCAGTATTTTGCTCATAACTTGAGGTAGGAGTGTCAGAATTGAGTGAAATGCCATTGGGTGCGTCTTCTCGAGAGCTTCGAAACGCATATGCTATTCGCTATATTTGGAGTTCGGGGCTAGGAGAAAAGTCCAAAATACTGACGGCTGCTGCACCAAGTATCGTTTCGCCATGACCTATGGTTGAAGCTTGTTTGGATAAGTCTTTGTCTCTTCTACACTCTTTGAGTAGTTCCTTTGCATTGATCATTACATGATTGCATGTCCTCATACACTCGGCTAGGTTTGTATACTCTTCGGATTGATAATTAAAAGCGTGTATCCCCACTATATGCACTTGAGAGGAGATTGAGGTATAGTCTCTTTCTCCACAAGTCCCTAAGTTGGTGCTTAGGTCAACACACTTTTTGGCGCTGTTGCCGGGGAGTGACGAATCAAACCGAGGCATTCGTGTGATGGTAAGTAGCTTTTTTGCATTGAAGTAAGTGGAGGAGTGGAAATTTTCTCTTCTTTGGTAAGTCATTTTCAGCCGCACTTGCTACTTCTCATTCTTGGAATGTGTGTAGTGAGTTTTTAGTCTAGGGAAGTGAGTGGAAGGAGTAGAGTAGGAGTAGGGAGAGAGTAGGTCAAGTCCGGAGAGTAGGAGTTAGTCTTTGTTCAGTAAAGTTTTCTTTTTGAAAGCAAGAAAACCCCAAGTATAAAAGCCAAAAAAAGTCACTTTGCAAGTTACTTGTATTTTTTAGCAAGTATCGTGAGAGAAACTGTCGAGTATCGTGAGAGCTGCGCCAGAGATCGTGAGTGAGCAAACGGGCAAGCTGGGGTTGCACAGAGCAAGGGGAAGTGACAAAGAGATTATAGGAGCTACCAAGGTGAGCTAACCCACTCATTTGATCAAAATTTTTCAGCAAATCAAGTTAGGAAAACAAGACGATCTGCATCAGGTATCCTTTAGTACTTTCAGGGTAAAAAAGTTGTGTTTTGATTGATACAGAGAGTGAAGAGAGGGTAGGAGACCTTGTAAAACATCTGTGTGTGATCAAAACTTGAAAATCTTAGCAAAAATTTTGAAAAAGGGTCAAGTATCGTTTTACTCCCGCGGTCGAGTATCGCGATACTTCACAAGTATCGTTTTGCTCCTGTGGTTGAGTATCGCGATATTTCCCTCCGATCGTGTATCGTTTCATACCGATCGCGATACTTGATCAGAGATCGTTTTGGCTAGCAATCATTGGTCGTGTATCGTTGCATACCGATCGCGATACTTGAGAAGTATCGTGTGTTGTGTATCGTTTCAGTGAAAGATCGGTATCGTCTCTCAGAGATCGCGATACTTACCAGAGATCGCGTATCGTTTGACCCAGAGATCGTTTTGCTTAAAGATCGCGATACCTAACAAATATCGTGTATCGTTTTGCCAGCGATCGTCCGCGAAAGATCGTTTTGTGAGGTATCGTTTTGTGAGAGATCGTGTATCGTTTGGTGGAGGTATCGTGTATCGTCTGTGTTCAAGTATCGAATATCGTTTGGGATCAAATATCGTGTATCGTTTTATCCGGAGTATCAAGTATCGTTTTCATCAGGTATCGTGTATCGTCTGGTCTTCAGAGATCGCGATACTTGATCAGTGTCGTGTATCGTTTTGTCAGCTATCGAGTATCGTCTGTAGTCAGAGATCGTGGAAATTGGAGGTTAAGTATCGTGATTTGAAAAGTTGCTTTCAGTCAATTTTTAGCCAACATTCTTCCTAGAATTTTGACCCTTAGTGAAGAACCCCTGAGGCTAGAAGGTTGCAAGGACTGATCAGAGTTGTTAGGTGGATGAACCTGAGATCCGGAAGAGTGCTAAGTAGTCGAAGAAGTGTCATATCTTCGGTAGGAAGCGCTGCTCAGGCTAGTCACCACTCCATTTACTCAGAAACCTCTAGTGATTCGGAAGGGGAATTACACATGGCTTCGGAAGACATGCAAGGTCCAACGCCAACTAGGAATTTCATGTCTACTGTTGAAGGGGATTACCGTACCTCCTTACAATATGTGTCCACCAATGCCCAGGAGATCCCAATCTACCTGGATGGATTAAACAAATCTGTTGCTAGGATGATAACTTCCCAGAATGCCACAATTGTGCCCCGACCTGCTGTCAAGTACGAAGGAGGAGCATATGTAGACAAGCTTGGTCATATCTATATTGTGACTGAATTTCCTGAGAGAATCAATGAAAGAGGAGAGTTTGTGGACCCAAACAACTCCGAAAGAACACAACCTGAAGAGTCTGTGTCTACCCCGAGGGGCAGGTCTCAAGTGTCACGAGTCTTGAGAGGAGATTTGATACCTCAAGATGATTACCTGTTGGAAGTCTATATGATCCATGGATTAGATCTGTTGCTTCAAACTGACTTACCGGCTCCAGGGAGAGAAGAAAGCCCCATGACATTTTATGAGTTGAAAGACCCAGATGATGAAACTAGGCTTACTTACTTGGATAAGGATCAAAGGAGATATTGGCCTGTGAGTGCCTTAGATAGGGCTCGACTAAGATACATGGGTACGCCTGTATTTCCTCAGAGGGGTCAGGCAACTACTTCACAAAATCCTTTTGGGAATCAACAAGAAACGGAGCAAACCACATCTGGACAGACCAGTCAACGAAGTGTGCCCAACCACACCCATGTACAGTTTGCAACTCCAGGAGTGCACACACACAATCAGACCCATGCAGGGATAGGAAACCAGTTCCGACCACCAACAAGACCACAACCACCGATAGGAAGACAGCCAGGAGTGCCACCATTACGACCAGCTATCCCAGTCTTCCTTGTGATGCCCAGACCACCTGAACCAATGAGAAGGCTGAGACCTATCCAAGTAGCTAAATGTGTAAGAAACCATTATGATGGGCTGGGAGAGCCCTATGATCATATCGCAGAATTTAAACAAGTTCTAAGAGCGGAGCAAGTAGAGGACTTCTTTGTGCAGTGTGAGTCTTTTGGGCTCACCCTCACAGGGACTGCTCTAACTTGGTTCCAACCTTTAGATCCTAACCAATTTGGAAACATGGAACAATTCTTTCAAGAATTCATTGGAGAATTTACAAAGAGAGGGATTAAACACAATTCTGCATCTTTAATCCATAGCTTTAAACAAAGCCCTAATGAAACCGTGAAAACTGCTGCCCGAAGATTCAATCAGTATGTGGATAGATGCCCAGTGGCTGAGAGACCCACTCAACAAAAGATGATTTCTCTATTTTTAGATGGACTTACTAACGGAACCCTAAGAACACTAGTGTATGTGAAGAGATTACAAACACTGAGTGAGTGTCTTCAAGAGTGCATTGATTTGGAAGACAACCTTGCCGAGGATCTCAAAGGTACAGCCGACCACACTAAAACAGAAGATTTAAGGAGTACTATCACGTCCAACTCTAGTAACATGGAAGAATTAGCAGAATTATTAGCAAAGAAACTAGGAGTCCAGGGACAGAGAGCTTACCAAAACCCAGCACAGAGGGTGCCGGTGCTACGAAGATGTAATTTATGTGGAGGAGAGCACCCCACACACTTGTGCGTCCGAGGAGGGGTTGGTGCACAACCCACGTATCCATACTACAGACAGCAACAACAAGGGATTTCTTCATACTGCCACATTGAGCAAAAATACACCAATCACACCACTGAAAACTGTCCCTTCATAGGCAAGCACGGCCTATCCAACCACCTCAATACCGACCATATGGATATCAACCGAGAGAGCCTGGTAGGGAGATGCCTAGATACAATCCTTATCCAACACAAGCAGGGGCACCAAGACAATATGAGCAAGCACCATACCCACCACCACAGCCAGTACTGGGACCCCAGCTATCACAACCTCAACAAGTAGTACCAGTGAAGTATGCTCAACCAGAAGAAAACTTAGAGAGAGCCATAGTACCAGCATCAATAATGACCAATGTGGAATCAACCAACCCAGGGTATGAACCTCCACTAGGGGAGTACTATCCATATGAAGCCAACATGATGGAATATGAACCAACATATGACACGGGTTATTATGGTTATGAGGGCTATGATCAGACATATGGAGCAGAAACCACCACCTTAATGTATACGGCTCCTAAAGCACAGCAACCCATGAGACCTCCGGTTAGACCACCGGTGCAGAGAGGACCATGCTATAGATGCGGAGGGGATCACTTCATTAGGGAATGCCCTCGACCTTATAATCCACCACCACCCAGAGTTTGGGAAGGGTATTGCAGTAATTGTGGAAAGGAACATCTATTTAGAGATTGCCCTAAGAATCCAGCCAAATCCCAAGACACCGCACCTATCAATGTGATTGAGGTCATTGAAGGATCCGGAAGTGATAAGGAGTACACGGTGCCACTAAAGGCCATTACGAGAGCCCAAACGAAACAACAAAAAGAACAGCACTCGGAAGAGAAACAAAAAAGCAACAAAAAAATAAGCCCTTCAATTCAGATAGTGGAAGATTCTGAGGACCCATGTGAAAATTTGCAGAACACGAAAGCTCAGAAATGGAAGGAAAGACGAGAGAAACTCAAGGACAAATGGGCAAAAAACAAGACTATAAACAGTAAAAAGCAAACCAAAAAAACGAATAAGCCCAAGGAACAAGGGAATCCTAAGGAGACCCCTGAGCTACCCGAACCTAGCTCAGATAGGGAGAAGCCAGGCTCAATTCTAGCAGACCCAAAGCCAGACGACTTAGACATGTGGTTGAAAGCCTACCAAGCTAGAATCAAGATGGGCCCAAGCATTGAACAACATGAAAAAATCTACCCTAAAGGGGAATTAGAAAAAGAAAGACTGACCATATGCAGGAAACTCATAGAAGTAGCACAAGCAACCCTAGAAAAGCCTATCCCAATTCTACCAGAGACCAGGATTGCACATAGTCTATATGAAGAATGCTTAAAGGCCAATAACAAAGAACCTAGGAAAGAAGATGACCCAAGCGGCCAGATAACAAACCAAGAAGAATCGATGTCAATAATCCCAGATCTAGAGGCAGATTGGCCAAAAGACTTGTGGAACAGAATACGAGAGGAGCAATGGAAAAAGAATGGAGATAATACACCTCCTTTTGAAGAAATAGATGGGGAAGATTGTCAACTTCACCCCAACTTGGAGGAAGTGTACAAAGAAGTGTCAAGACTTGACAGAGGAAGAGAGGAAACCATAAGCATTTCAACGTTGCCTAATTACATGGGAGAATACGAAAGGGAGTCAGTGATAATACGAGCACCCACAGTGCATGGAAAGGGAAAGGAAAAAGTAGAAGAGAGTTCACACAATCTAACAGAATTAAAGAAAACAAAAGTACTATGCAAATTGACGGTGGAAGAATTGCTTCGACTTAAACCACAATTATGGAAGCAAATGGCAAACCAATTAGAATCACAGCCAGAGATTGGAGGACCGACAGAAAAGGAGAAGGAAAATAACTCCACAATACAAGTTCCTATGGACAAAGTGGGAGAGTTTAGTGAAGGGGATGAGGGCAATACTTGTCTACCAGTCACACACAATGGGTACATGACCAAGGCTATTCTAGATACGGGAGCCGGGGTAGGAATTGCCACTAAGGAAATCTGGGAAAAATGGGGGAAACCTGCCTTACGACCCACACGCATGAAACTCCAATTAGCAGACGGTCATGTAGAAAAACCCTTAGGAATATTGGAAAGGATCAAACTAACCACTTGCGGTGTAGAATTTGAACACACTCTAGCCATCTGTAAATTCGAGAAAGCAAACAACTACGAGATGATATTAGGACGACCCTTCATGAGACAAATGCGGGTAGTACAGGATTGGGGAAGAGATTCGTTATACCTGCAACATCAAGGAAACACCACCAAAATAAATTTGCACACATTTGCTTATCGAGATGTCCCTCCACTACAATGGAATCCAGTACACCGCCGGAAGAAGATGACTTATCCATTCACAGCGCTGGATCAAGTGATCAATCTTGGATGCATGAAGATGCCCAGTTGTGGATGTGTAAGGAATCCAAGAGAGAAGAGAGCAAAAGGCAACCTTGGCTGATAGGACATCCTAACCATAGATCCGTAGAGGACCCCACTTACACACCTCAAATTTTCCCTAATGAAATCTTTGAGCCACATGGATGGATGGAAATCTTGGCAACTCTAGATGTGTGTGTAAATGAGGAAGTTTTGACGACGAATGAATGCATAGATGAGGAAGGCTATGATGTAAACCTCTATATGGTTGTTCTTCAAGAAGTAGAAGAAGGGGAAATCCTGGAAAAAGAATGGAAAGAGGAGTATGAAAGCATAGAAATGGAACCAGAATTCGATTACGAAGAAAGCTGCTCAAATACTATTCAGAACTAGAAGGAACAGGAACCAACAAAGATCTTAGCAATTGAAACTGCTACGGCAATACACAGGCAGGAGGAGAACAGGACTAAGGTAGGGCCGGACCCAGATCTTTTTGAAGTTCCTGAACACTTTAAAAAATACGAAGTGGAGGAAAGAAAAGTGGCTATTCAAATGCCTCGACGAGAGGCACGAGACGGGGAAGCGTATGACAACAAGGAACAAACGAAAAAAATTGTTGTAACAGTTGAGGAAGGAGAAGAAAGATGCACATATATTGGTAAAGATGTGTCTGAAGCAGAGGAAGAAGAACTCATATACCTTATTCGGGAGTACCGAGATGTATTCGCATGGACCTATAAGGATCTCAAAGGGGTAGAACCCACTATTTGTTCCCATCGAATACCAATGACAGCAGATGCAAAACCCTCCAAACAACGTCCTTATACATACAATGAAGTCTACGCAGCAAAGATTAAGGAAGAAATAGACAAACTACTAGCGGTAGGATTCATATATGAGATAGAACATACTGAGTGGGTATCGTCACTAGTAGTAGTGCCTAAGAAAAATGGAAAATTGAGAGTGTGCATAAATTTGAAGAAGGTGAATGCAGCCACTATACGTGACAACTACCCACTACCTATCACGGACCATTTATTAGAGAGAGTAGCAGGTAAGGAGGTCTATAGTTTCCTAGATGGATTCTCCGGATACAACCAGGTAGCTATTGCGACTGAGGATCAACATAAGACAGCATTCGCCACTGAATGGGGAGTGTATGCATTCAGAGTGATGCCCTTTGGACTCACTAATGCTCCAGCTACCTTCCAGAGATTGATGTGTCATGTTTTCAAGGAATTTCTGAAAAAAAGCATGGAAGTATATGTAGATGACCTTTGCACATACTCCAATCAAAGACCCGATCACATTCCCGAGTTGAGGAAGATATTCAACAAATGCAGACAGTACAGAGTCTGCTTAAACCCAGAGAAATGTGTCTTCATGGTAAGGCAAGGGAAAATTCTAGGACACATAGTTTCGAGAAATGGAATATCAACGGATGAGGACAAGATTAAAGTCATCTTAGACTTACCAAGACCCAAGAATGCAAAGGAAGTGCAAGCTTTTATGGGACATTGTGGATACTACCGTAGGTTCATTCACATGTATGCCATAATAGCAAAACCCTTGTATGGTCTCTTGACTCAATTTACTTGGACAGAAGAGTGCGAGAAGGCATTCACCGAGTTGAAAAAGAGACTTAGCACTGCCCCAATTCTGAAATCACCCAATTGGAGCAAGCCTTTTCATATTCATGTTGACGCTTCTAACTATGCCATTGGATGCATCTTAGCCCAGCCGGCTGATGAAGGCAAGCTTGATCATCCAATTGCTTATGCGAGTAGACAACTGAATCAAGCAGAAAGAAACTATACCACTACGGAACGAGAAGGCTTAGGAATGGTATACGCAGTGAAGAAATTCAAACATTACCTGTTAGCCAACAAGTTCAAATTCTTCATAGACCATCAAGCTTTGTTGTACTTAGTCAATAAGCCTTGTAACACGGGGAGGTTGGTTCGATGGTTTCTACTACTAATGGATTTTGACTTCGAAGTAATAGTGAAGAAGGGGAACACACATGTGAGAGCAGACCACCTTTCGAGGCTAACACACGGAGAGCCACCAAGTGGAGTACCCGACGATCTACCAGATGCTTATTTGTTCAATCTAGAAGTTTGCCCAAAGTGGGCAGAGAAATTGATCCCTGTACTCACCCATGGCCCTCAACACTCAATCAATAGGAATAGCAAGAAAGAAATTCTTCAATCGAGGAACTTACACATTGTGTCAGGAAGTGTATACTACAAGGAACCCAACGGAGTATTACTCAGATGTGTTGATGAGGATGAACAAACGCAACTAATTGAGCAAGCACATGTGAACAAATGGAGAACACACCAAGGGACTCATGGAACCATCCGAGAACTGAAAAGATTAGGAGTGTATTGGCCTGACATGCCCAAGAATGTTCACGACCACGTAAGTAATTGTGCAGAATGCCGAGAGACGGTTCCCGAAGATCATATGTCTCTATCTTTTTCGACCATAGCACCCAATTGGAGTACAACTTTAGTGAAATTCTTAAAAACTCAAGAACATGAGTTAGGAACCAGCTTAGCAAGAAAGCGATCCTTAGAAGAAATGAGCAAGGACTACATTCTCATAGGAAAAAAATTGTTCAAACGAGGGAAGGATAACCAACTAAGATTATGTGTGCATGAAGGAGAATATCTACCCATATTAGAAATGGCACATGCAAGTGCTGCAGGAGGTCATTTTTCAGCTGAAAGAACTGTTAAAATGATCCTCTTTGCGGGCTTGTGGTGGCCAACTCTACATATGGATGCTGAAACGTATGTACGAAGTTGTGAGACTTGTCAGAGAACTAAATACCCAATTCGGAGAGATAACATGCCATTAAGACCCATGATATGCAAGAGAGCCTTCACAAAATGGGGTATAGACTTCATTGGACCTATCAATCCACCTGCCAAAGGATCACATGCGGAGTACATCATAGTAGCCACTGACTACTTGACTAAATGGGTAGAAGCAAAAGCCACTAGAAAGAATGATGCTCAAACTACCGCAAAATTTCTCTTTGAGCATATCTTCACCCGCTTTGGCTTGCCTATTGAGATTGTCAGCGATCGGGGAACGCACTTCCTCAATGAGGTAATCGAGTCATTAATGAACGAGTTCTTAGTGATTCATAAAAAATCAGCACCATACCATCCCCAAGCCAATGGACAAGCTGAAAGCTCTAACAAAGTACTGTGCACGGTGTTGACTAAGCTTGTCAATAATGGAAGATCTGATTGGGACAAACAATTGCATCATGCAATTTGGGCATTCCGAGTTGCATATAAAACGGCCATTGGAACTACACCTTTCAATTTAGTGTATGGGCAAAATGCAATTTTGCCAATTGACTTCTTAGTGCCTACATTGAAAGTGGCCCAACAATATGAATGGAACGGTCATGAATTATCCCAACAATTAGATCAAATTGAGAAGTTACATGAGACTAGATTACAAGCAGTAGTAGGCATTTATGCTGCTAAACGGAGACAAAAGGCATATTATGATGCACATATAAAAGACAAAGGACTTAAAGAAGGAGATTTAGTCTTAGTGTACACCCTGAAACAACATGCCAAGAAGTTACAAAAACGCGGATACGGACCCTTGATCATAAATCGAATCTCTACTGGTGGTGCAGTCAATCTCGCCATGCTAGACGGAGACATTCTTCCCAACTACATCAGTGGATGTAGAGTGAGACGATTCATGGAGCCCTTGACTGATCAAATGCTAGCACGATTGGTAGGTGCCCAAAATAGGAAGAAGGAGGAAGAGCGAATTAGAGAGGAAGCTAGACAAGAAGCACTAGAGCGCATTAGGAAACGGAAAGAATGGATGAGACAAAGAGATGAACGCTATCTCCAAGGAGAAGGGCCCATCCCTATGGCAAATTACCAAGTCGAAAATCATGATGCAATGGGTATGTGTAAAACGCAACTTTACCTAAACCTAGGGATTGGCAAGACAGAGTACCAATTGATAGATGCATTGATAGACTCAGGAGCAGGACTTAGCTGCATGCGAAAGAGAATAGCCAAAGAGCTGCAATTAGAGTTGAATCCCACAAAAGCCCGATTAATAGGAATTGGAGGTCACACCCTAGAATGTATTGGAACCACTAATGTATCCCTCCACCTAGGAAATTCATCAATGGAACAAAGAGTCCTAGTGTGTGAGGATGAAGATTTGATAGAAGACTTCATCCTAGGTCACGACTGGATCATAGAGACTGAGGCGTGTATCCATCTAGCTCAAGGCTATATTTCGGCTAAGATAGGGCAGAAGGAGATTTTCAGCTTACTTGAAGAGAAACCATGTATTCAAACAAATATAATACAAAGTTCAGAGAAAGTGCAGAAAACGACTTTAGAAAGTATCAACAATCCTCAAAATTCTGAAACCAAAGGCGTAGAAGTTGAAACTTCAATCCTAGCAACGTCAGAATTAGAATCGAAGTCATTCAATGCAATTGGGGGAAAGCCAACCATCAAGAAGACTTGCTCTCCTACACCTGCTCCACACATCAAAAGATCGCACTATTGGAAACCAATGAGCAGACACTCAGATCAAGGCCCACCCAAATATAAGTGGGTACGCAAGGATCAAATACAGAGTCGAGAAACGTCCGCACCCACTCTTAAAAAGGAGACAGGAATCACCAAACCAGCTTCACAGAAGTACATACAGGAAGAATCAGTGCAAGTATGGATCCCGAAGACTTTGCTCGAAGCTCAAAGATCGCGACTTCAGATATGGATCCCCAAAAAGCTCACACAAGCAGCTAAACAGACTTTAAAGACAAAAGAAGAGGTACTACGTCAGATAAGGCGAAAGACAACAACACGTAGGAGTCATTCAAGAAATTGGATAAGCAATGCCAATTTCACTCAAACAATGGAGGAAGCAAACAGAACAAAAGGAACTATAAGCATCAAGGAAACGAAACGACCTCCCTTAGTGTTCACGAAAGGGGTCTGGAAACCAAAGCAACCACGAGGAGCGAAGGATCAAAGAGATGAAGCTTTCCATTGCACTCATGAAGTGTTTAATGCACCTCAAGTAAGCATGATAGGGCCACATTACAAGGCCAAGCATTCGGCACATCCTTCTTCTATTTCAGGATAGTCAAGCACATTTTCCTCTTGGGAAATAGGAGAGCACTTGTACATACATTAAGAAAATTACTTCAAAAAATTACTAACCGCTTCGGCTATAAACTAACTTTTCTGTTTTCCTTTTTAGATGCAAATATAAAAATACTTAAAAATGTGAAAAATCCAGGTATTACCTTTCTCACACACACGGGCAAGGGACGACACCATTCACTCGGAGCAATATCGAGCTTATCACAAACAAACAAAGGAGGATTTCTGATAATATATGGCAACTAATTCATGCTCTATATTGAGTGCAGATGGCGTCTACTAATTCTGAAGCTACACAAGAGGAAGAGGTCCAGCTTTTCCCACTCGAGTCAATTACGAAAGCAAGAGGTCACTGGTTTCGGGATGACCAACTAGTGGCAGATCTCATCTTCATGGCAACTATCAAAATTATGGACACAGATCACTATTTTCCTATCATGTCACAAGACTTCAAAACAATAATACAGGGGTTACCTCATATTGAAGATGTATGGACACAAGCAGGCATAGAGGCATTCCTCAAGTTGCCAATCTATGTGCCAGATTTTCAAAGATGTGCACAAGTAATGAACACCATGCAACCGGCTGCAACAAAAATATCAGTCCCAGAAGCATGAGTATTGGATAAAGTAGGGACATGGAAAACCATCCAATTCACTCACGAAATAATCAATAAAGCTTTTGGATGGAATCAAGCAGGAATTACTAGTGTCAAAGAGGAGTGTCATGATCCCAAGAAGAGATCATTTTTGGATATAAACAGAATTGACATAGAAGATGCTGTTTGATTGGTGCATCAACACTTTTGTTTCCCAAGCATGCACAGGTATACGGCTCCGCAGAAGATAGTAGTACAATTACTATCGCATGCCATGAGACAAATTGGAAACAAAATTAATTTAACAGGGTATGTCCAAGAACGGCTATTTGAAGCGCAAAAGAAATGGGGCCAGAAGAAGTTTTTGAATGGCAGTTCTGCATTAACATTATTGATATATGAAGCTCTCAAGATGAAAAATTGCTTAAGGGAGATGCCGACCTCAGAAGGGCTAGCCAAATACGCAAAATCCACTACGGTTCCTAAGAAAAAGAAAGCAGTTGTTGTGGTTGAGGAAGCTGGAACAAGCACGCAAAAACCCATGAGGGGTACAAAGCGCCTACGGGAGGAGGAAGCCCAAGCTACACCACAATCAAAGAGAACTCATCTCTTACCGAAAATCACGATGGCTCAAGTGCCTATTACAAGGAGAGATCTTTCCGCTGCCCTTGAAGAAACACATCAGTACATGCAAGGGCAAGTGAACTTAAACATTCAAGGTCATCATTATAGACAGGCAAGTCAAGAGAAACAACGGAGTCCAGAGAAGACACCAAAACAGGCTGGAAGATACAAAGAACTAGGGATAGATGATTCCAGCACCAACACAGATTCTAGCCCTGAAAAAGATACCTTGGATACCGATATACGGACAGAAACTCAATGGAATGAGATCGATCAAGTGGAAGTGACGCCAGGAAATCATAAAGAAATGGAACAGAATGTAGAAGATCCCATTGAACCGGAGCATGTCATTCAATTGAATGATACTACAAAGATAAGCATCAAGGAAGCTCCTACCAATGATACTTATGTAAAACCACCTATCAAAGAGGAAGTCCAAACTCCAGTAAGTAAGGAAACAGAGGAGTTACAAAGCAAAGAACAAATTGTGATCGAGGTACCTGATGACACACCTCAAGAAAAACAGGCAAACATGGGGGCTGAGCCAAGGATCCAGCTTCAGATTAGGCAGCCCCATGACACTACATTACATATCGCACAGGGCAAAGATATTAATACCGGTGAAGAACCAAGCATTCCAAAAACATGGCTGAACGTGGATGTCACTCAGCTGAAGCCGGTAGTCAAGCAAATGATTCAGACGACCATGGACACTCAACAACAGTTGATGGAAATAGATGCCGACTATGATCAGGCAAGAAGAGAAAAGAATCAATTTCAAATCATGAGTGAGCAGCTATCGGCAAAATTGATTGAAGCACAAAAAGAATTGGCAGTCAAAAATGCAGAGGTGCTGGCAATCAAGATACAACATGATGCATCCATCGCTCAGAATCAACAGATGCATACACAACTAACAGAGTTGCAAAGATTACACGATGCGAGCGAGGCTGAGAAAGAGAAAATGAAAATGAGAAGCATGTTATTAGAACAACAACTCAAGTTGTATATGGAAGAGAACGATAGCCTCCGCAACAGAAATAAAGAATTGATGAAGTCTTTATTATATGATCAACCAATCGTACAACAGGAATCCACAGAAACCAAAGAAAAAGAATTAAGAGATCAGATCTCAAAATATGAAGAGCTGCTAAAGCAAGAACAAACAAACATAGAGGAATGGAAGAGCCGATACACCAATGAAACCAGTGAATTAAAGAGTCAATTACAAAAGGTGAACGCCAAATTGATACAAAGCTACAACGAAAATATGGATAATGTAGCTGACATTGGTAAAGAATTGCTGGCCGCTAAAGAAACACTCAGAGAAGCCATGCAAGAGGTAAAAGACAAAGACGAATGCATAGCACGACTAAAGACGCAAATGACAGAGAAAACACCGATCGGGACACCAGTAGTGCCCGCTACGGAAAATCCTACTGACGAGGTAGAGGTAAGTCCTCTATCTCACCCGATCTATAATTCTCCACTACATGAGCAATTGGCCGCCATACATGACGAACATCCAATGCCCTACACTGCAGAAATAAATCAGAAGGAACGGGCACTAGTGGTGTCCCGATTAACGGAAACTTTTGAAAATGAAGTGGTCAAAGTGATGAAAGAGGCCAAGATCAAAGGTAAAGACCTGGACAAGATTATGAAGCCGTTCAATATTCCATACGGACTCTTGAAAGAGAAAACGAGACGTTATATAACGAAGATTACACAGAAGAGTACAGATGAGCAGCTGAATTTCAAACACGACACGTTCGCATACACTCAAGCCGAGTTTGAAGCTGCGCAACCAGTGTGGCGACGGAAATTTTTGGAGAAACATTCCACACTACGGGTGCATTGGCAAGCAGCGCCATATGCATTCCAGGTAAACCCTTCATTTTGTCCAATACCACGTAGAAGGGATACCAGGGAATTTTTGGATTTGCAAAGAAGCGGCACTATAAATAAGCAGTGGCTCAATTATCCCATGCTTCCGAGCCCGCCACATAACTACTTGCCAACGGAGGATTATATGGTCAAAACCATAGAATTTTGGCTACAGAATTATGCGACAGTACCCGATTTAACTGTCAAAATGACCAACAAAATATTTAGCATGATCCTTACAGTTTTGAAGGTATTCAAGCATGCGGCCTACACCTTTTTGAACTTCATAGGTATTAATAAAGGCCCGGAAATCCTAATTTTTGATCTATCAGTTATGCCTAGCAGACCAACTATAATGGCGTATTATTCCAGATTAATGTTCTTGCCAAGTGTATATATGCAGACTTTTGAAGAAGCTTTCTTTACAGGATTTTTTGAGATGGATTCAGAAATTTTTTTGAAGATGTCATCCAATTTAAATGCCAGATTAGTGGCATATGAACTTAGCTTCTTCGCAGATCACAGACAGCCACCCAATGACGGTGTGAAGGCAGAACAATGGAAACAACTCATGATACGTGAAGCAAATGTGCTAAATGACACAGAGCAAAGAGTATATCAAACATATGCCCGTCGCTTATCAAAGCCTGTCGGGGGCGACAGAGTCCAGGAGGGGGGCAGTGTTGAGGGAGAGTCAAGTAAGAAGAAGAAAAGAAGAAGACAACGAAAGAAGCAGCTTCACTAAAAAGAAATATCTGAAGATATATCTCTGCAAGAAGCCCCGTAGGGGCGCATTACCCATCTCTGCACAGAGCCCCGCAGGGGCACGCATTAGGCAACAATGCAAAACATCCAGGTCCTGCACGGTGGAAGAAAGCAAACAGGCTCAAAGAAATACAACAGGGTCAGATGTGTGCAACGAGGACAAATCAGAGGACCAAAAGTTAGAAAGGGGTAGAGGCCGAAAAGTTCAAGAGGGTGACTAAGAATAGCACATTCCTAGTCACTGGTGGCGTGCGTGGAAACCCAAATCAACAGGCAAGACAAATGCAGCAGGCTCTAGTGTAGTAGAGCTTGAATCAAGAACAGGCCATCAAAGCTGCATGTCCGTTTAACTACAGACAAAACTGACCAAGGGTAGCGTGCAGAGAAAAGAAGTAATCAGCCGACGAAAAGCTAAAGCCTGTCAAGGGACGACAGAGACGAAGAGGGGGAGAGTGTTGCAGAGCTGAAAAGAGCACAAAGCAGAGAAAACGACGGGCCCCAAAATTTTTCCGATTTGGACATCATACCTTTGTATCATCATCATTCTTGTAATATATTTCCCGTTGTAAAGGCACTAAAGGAGTCCTCTAGATGCATACCCGCAGAAGATTAGAGATTTACCCATGTAAACTAGTAGGAAATTAGTCTTTTAGTGAATAAAGTGCTGGTCTCTTGTGTGAAAGGACCATTTCTAGGGCACTAGTATATAAGTCAAATGTGACTCTTTGTAAAGAACTTTTTGCCATTGTGAGAATAGAGAGCACAGAAATTCGAGTTTGTGTCTTCTTCACTCCATATCTTCTTCTCTGTGAGCTTGTATGCATGTGTATTGCTTGGAAAGAGTGCTTGTGAGTGTTGTCTATCCATGAAAGTGTTTATTTGCTGTAGGTAAGGTGTGTGCGAAGTGTAGGAAGTGCTGAAGTGTAGGAAAGTATTCCCGCAATTCAGTATTTTGCTCATAACTTGAGTTAGGAGTGTCAGAATTGAGTGAAACCACTGCCATTGGATGCGTCTTCTTGAGAGCTTCGAAACGCATATGCTATTCGCTATATTTGGAGTTCGGGGCTAGGAGAAAAGTCCAAAATACTGACGGCTGCTGCACCAAGTATCGTTTCGCCATGACCTATGGTTGAAGCTTGTTTGGATAAGTCTTTGTCTCTTCTACACTCTTTGAGTAGTTCCTTTGCATTGATCATTACATGATTGCATGTCCTTATACACTCGGCTAGGTTTGTATACTCTTCGGATTGATAATTAAAAGCGTGTATCCCCACTATATGCACTTGAGAGGAGATTGAGGTATAGTCTCTTTCTCCACAAGTCCCTAAGTTGGTGCTTAGGTCAACAAGCACCTCCATACTCAGCCTTTTGTACTCGACAAAGCCACAGTGAGTTGCTTCTTGCTGCTCCATGTAATAGTTGCACTTCCAAGTGAGGATAGAAATACACTAGTAGATCTTCTATCTTGAATGCTACCAGCCCAATCTGCATCGGTGTATCCATGAACCTGCAAATCTATACCAGCTTCATAAAACAATGCATAATCCAAAGTAGCACTCACATAACGTAGAGTGCACCTCAGAGCATCCAAATGTGGCTTCCTGGGAGCGTCCATAATCTGACTTTCAAGTCCAATAGTATAGCTTAAATCATGTTTTATCATCTCCTCATATCTCTGAAAAATTCTGCTTCAAATGTCTGAATTCACCAATCTTTTGACTGAATGATGAATTACTTTTCTAGAGTTACCATCTCTAGATACTTAGATTACATTCTGTACCTGGATATCCGACCAACTTACAACAAAAAATTGGCTGAAAAACTCATCCCATCTCTACATTTGTCTTCTTAGATGAGCTTTCTTGTCATGAAAGAGATCTCTGAAGACTCTCTAGAAAAAAACTTCTAGATACCTGTTTTGATGTAGCCTTTAACTTTCAAATGATGAAAGCGTATAAAAGCATTCCTTGAAACCTTCAAATCTCTTCATAATTGCTCTTCTAAGATATGACCTGCAAATGATAATCTGATAGTAGAAACTGATACCTATGATTTGATGTTGATCTGATTCCTTCATCTTCTCTACACCATTGTTCTTCCTTGAATTTGAAGTAGTCTTCTCTTCATCAAGTCTTGGTCTTCAAACAATACTTTTGTAAAGTATTTGCATACTCTTCCAAAAGTATTCAATTGCTAACAGATCATCAACTTCATACTCCACACTGATGAATACACATGTGATTGAATAGTCTAATTCTCAAATCTCTACTCATCTAGATTAAGTGTGTATGTCAAATGTCAAATGTTAGAAGATGCTCTTAAATCATATGTTGTAAACCTGGAAGTCTGGAAACCTGTGAATCTGAATGAACCTTAATGCATTAATGCCAAAGACCTAAGGTTCTGAAACCAAAACCTTAGTGCTCTGATACCAAATGTTGGAAATGAGGTAGGCCCATACCTCATATCACAGGTCCATGGTTCCATAGGTCCAGCATATACAACATAGAATCTAGCAATCTTCAATATTGACAAAACATGAACATACCACATTTAATCATACAAATGATGAGACAAAGAGAGAAAGAATAGATGACATGTGTAAGGTGTTACGTAAGCCATCGCTTACTCATAGTATCATATATACCAATGTTCAATGTACAATGTGGGAGAAAAACTCTCAACCACTTTATGTGATGACAAATAGATGGAAGAGTGAATGTACAAATGTAACAAACATATTTAGATGTATGGACAGAAATCTGAATATACAAGAAGAGTGAATATGAGTGATTGAAAGAGGAAGGATCAGTGTGAAACTGATAATCAACAAACCCTCATCTAACCTTAGGCTATGGAAGACCCTAAGTCAGATACGTGTATGAAAATATCACATACTTAAAAAGTAGCAAGGAATGCTAACAAGTTTGCTGCCAGAAATCCTCAAACTCATGTGAACACACCTTCTCAAACACCTCATCCAAATATGCATAAAGCATATATGTACTGATTCTCTTGTACCTATGCCAAATAGGACTCCTCCTGATATGGATGCTACTGCCTCCATAAACTTCAAGTAGTACATGTGTGCATAAAGAGAATATGTACCTGAATGCTTAACATAAGATTATGTTAAACATCATCCAATGTCTTTGAAGTAGCCCGAAATCTTCATGTAGAAGACAATCTTCAACTACAACATGTAGATGGCCGATCCTCACCATCAAGCTGCTAATGGTCAAGTCTTCTTTCCATGAACAAAAGATAAACTCCTCTTCATGAGCAAGAGTGTGAGCGCACTCTACATCTTCTTCAAGAAGAACTCCATAGCAGCTCCTCAACATGCTTCAAGTTAGCACCATGGCTGCCTCATGTGCTAGAAGAAACACCACCTCTATTGAGGTACAAGCTCAAAGCTTGTGTTGAAAGTTAGGTGAAGGATGAAAGATAATGATCCCAATGGCTTCTTTTATAGTAATTGTTTATACTTGAAAAGCACCCTGAATAAAGCAAAATCACTACGATCGCTATGCTTCAAAACAAAAACGCGTTCGCACTCATCCGTTCGTTGTCCAATCATTATTGTGATCCTTTGTCATTCGTAAACATGAAAAGCATAAAGTAAAAGCATATCAAACTCACGCGAATGGCGCTGCTGGACGCGGGGATTGATCTTGGATAGATCGCATGAGAGTGTTTAACTCCAGCCATTGTGCCAACGTGGATTGCTTGAAGAAAGGTCTAACTAAAGTCATACTCATGCTGTAACATGTGAACAATTATTGACCAATGGACATTGTTTCCCAACATTTGATGACTTCTTCATTATCACCACCTACAATCAAGTAATCAACATAGATAGCCACAATTGTGCCATCATCACCTTCCTTACATATAGTGAATGGTCTGCATCACACATAGAAAACCCAATGGTGGTTAAGTAATTAGCAATCCTTGTATGCCATGCACGAGGAGCTTGCTTCAAACCATACAAAACCTTTTGCAACTTGCAAAAATATTTTGGATGCTCTGAATCTTCATATCCTTGTGGCTGGTCCATGTATACTTCTTCTTGCAACTCGCCATGTAAGAAAGCATTCTTCACATCCATCTGATGCAAATTCCATCCTTGTGTTGTAGCTAATGCAACAAGTGTTCTGATAGTGGACGTTTTTAGCTAGAGGGCTGAATGTTTCCTCATAATCAATGCCATATGTCTCTGCATATCCTTTTGCTACCAATCGTGCTTTTTACCTGCTTATGCTACCATCAACGTTGTGCTTTACCTTGTAAACCCACTTACAACCTATGTATTTCTTCCCTTGTGGCAATGGAACCAGCTTCCATGTATCATTTCCAATCTGCATTTCCAATTCCATCTTCAAAACAAGAGGGTTCAGCATCTTGTATTACCTTTGTCATGTAGGCACAATGAAGAACCATATAACTATCACACGTCAATCATTGTACTGAATTCTGCATCCTCCCATATCTTCTTGGTCACTTCTCCATACGTCATCTGCATGTGCTTTTCTTACTCTTGGAGTCTTCATAGAGGACAATCCAAGTTCCTCATCAAGAATCTTTTCTGAACCGCTTGAATCTCCATCAATGTCTTCAAAACTTGCACATGTTTTACTACCAACAGAAATATTTTCTTTACCTTTCTTGGATGTATTTGATGAATTTGCTGGACTGAAATTTCCACGCAATCTTCCACTCCATGGATTTGAGTTGGAACTATTGCTTGGTGATGCATCCAGTCCACTCAAAACTTGAGATTTTGCACTTGATTTTTCAGCATCTTCTTTGTCATTTGGTTCAAGATTAAATTCTTCTTTGGCATCTACATAGAAGCTTGACATTTCATCAAATACCACATCTTTGCTCACCTTCACCTGTCGTGTGAGTGGGTTATAACATTTATGTCCCTTTTGCTCAAGGGAGTATCCAATGAAGACACATTTTTCTACTTTTGGATCAAACTTCGTCCTGAGCTCATCTCAAACATGTACATATGCAATACAACCAAAAACTTTCATATGTGATAAGTTTGGCTTTCTACCTGTCAACTTTTCTTCAGGTATACCTTGATATATAGCAAGAGTTAGAGTTTTGTTCATAATGTATACAGCTGTATGCACAGCTTTTGCCCAATAACAATGAGGCATATTCTTCACAGCCATCAAGGCTCTTGCTATTTCTGCAATATGTCTGTTTTTGCATGGAGCAACACCATTTTGTTGTGCTGTGTACTTGCATGAAAACTAACGTCGAATTCCATGACTTTTAAGAAAGTTGCTGAACTCATTTGACATGTTTTCACCTCCTCCATCAGACCTTAATGTTTGAATATACTTCCCCATTTGCTTTTCCACCATAGCTTTAAAATTGTGGAAGTGAGTGAACACTTCACTCTTCTCTTTTATGAAATATACCCACACTTTCCGTGTATGGTCATCAATGAAAGTAACATAAAACTTGCAACCACCTATAGATGTGGTCTTTGCAGGACCTCAAACATCTGTATGCACTATTTCTAGCACATTCTCACTAACATGCTTGTCATGTGGGAATGAGGATATTGACTCTTTACTAAATTGACATGTTGCACATAACTTTTGCATCTCTGAAACCTTGAAATTTGGTAGTCTATGAACGATCTCCTTTGAATGCATCAATTTCAGCCTTTGTAGATTTGCATGTCTGATTCTTTTGTGCCAGATCTCTATATCAACAATAACTCCTGCACCTTTTGCAAACATGGCTGCATTCATTTCATGAGTTTTCACATTTACGGTGAACATCCTACCCACTTTGTTTCCTTTCGCAATCAATCGCCCACCTTGTTTGTACTCTTCTACATATAACCCATTAGCATTGAACCTGACTTGTAATCCCTGCTCAACCATTTTTCCAACAAAAACTAGATTCTTTGTTATGTTTGGAACATGAAGCACTTCAGCAAGATGTTTTACCTTCACGTCCTCCATAGACACTACTATGTTTCTTGTATGCTCGATAGTATGGGATGCATCATCACCTATTTCAACATATCCAAGAATTGGCAATTTCTGCAAACTGCTAAACCATTCTGCATGACTGATCATGTGATTTGAAGCACCCAAATCAATATACCACACATTATCAATCGATTTTGAAACACCAGTTGCTTATCTCCATTCACTTGGACTTGGTCACAGGTTATTCGTAACAGGTTGGACCATCTAGCAGGATTCATTCTTGAGTGGGAGGAGTATCGCCATTGTATTGGCATGTATTGCCATTAGTTTTTCTACATATGTAGTTGTCATTATCCTTGCTTGGATCAGTGACAAGTAGCGATAGGTTACTCATTGTTCTTTTGATATTGATTATCTTGTTTGATTGCTCAGTTTATAGGGGATACTCTGTCGAACGTTTCCCAGGATTCTTTCACATCTACTTGGTCACTTTGGAAACTTGGTGAGCAGGCTTATGCTCATGGTTTTATGTGCATGCTAGATGCATGGTTATGTGACAGGTGGTTCACATGGTTCCTTCTCCATCGAGACATTTGTGATGTGAGTTAAGCATATGGATATGCAGGTGTGATTCTATTGAGGATAGAGTATTGTTTCTATTCTCTTGTTACATTGCTAGTCTCTTAGATTGCCATCATGGTGTCTTCTCGATTTGATGGCACTGACTTTCCGAGATGGAAAGCTCAGATGTGGCATACATTGGTTCGTGCAAGATTACACATGTATGTGCATAGAGATGCAAAGAGGCCTTGTGACATGCCCAACCACGTATGGATGGATATGGATGCACTAGCCAGCTCCACTATTCGATTACAACTTGTGGATTCTATATATGAGTCTGTTATGTATGAGGAGATGAGTAGTGCATTATGGAAGAGACTACATGATATGTATATGAGTTCATTGACTCATGTGATACATAGATCATATCAAGAGCTTTGATGTTGGCATTGTGGTCATGAGGGCCATATTCGACGATGTTGCTTCAGGTGGATGTGATGACGACGTCAGAGATATGCATGTGATGTAGATGAGGTAGTGGTTTTAGGGAAGTCTATGGCAGTTGATTATGCTAGTGATGGTGATATCACTTTCTCCTATGGTTCATCTCAGGTTTCCTCTTGTTCATTGGATAGCACACATATGGCTTGGTTGCTCGATGTGTTAGCCAATTTTCATGTTACTCCACATCACGAGTGGTTTTGTCGATTCTCAGGTGAGAGTCGTGGATGTGTGCACATGCCTGATGGTACGATATATGACATTGAGGGTGGAGGAGATGTATGCCTTATGCTACCTAGTGGAGCATCACTTATACTCAGACATGTATGATATGTGCCTTCATTCCCTATTAGCTTGATTTCAGTTAGCTAGTTACAGGAGAGCAGATGTTATGCATTCCTTGGTGAGCATCATTTTTGGTTGAAGTTGGGACAGCTTATGCGTGCCAGAGGTGCCAAGATTGGGCACATGTATCCACTACAGGTACTTCATGTGAGAGACAGTCTTGTCTCAGTGGGACTTCAGCCTTATGTGCAGTGTGAGACTCGTCATGTCTCATTCTATCTACCTATAGATAAGTCTGTTGACATTATTGATGCACATGTATGGCAGGATCCAAATGCTAAGATGGATGCACATGTAGAGCATGTTTTGGATGCTCATGTTGCTTACGTAGAGCATGGTTTCATTGATCATGTGGATGCTTTTACGGAGCACACTTTGGATGATCAGTTGGATGCTTTAGAGCATAATGTGGATGCTCATGCAGATCATTGTGATGATACTCAGTTAGAGTTAGATCATCACTTTGACCTTGGTGTTGATGTTGTGCAGTTAGCTCATGTGGAGCATGATGGTACACTTGTTGTGGTAGAGCAGGATAGCTCTTATGATACACAGTGTATGCTAAAGCATACTAGCTCTCAGGGTGCATAGCTATACACATCCTTGGTTGATAGGATGATTGATTTGGATGTTGAGCAGTCAACAGTTATGCAATCATTCTTGGATTCACT
Organism: Ceratopteris richardii; assembly: GCA_020310875.1. Taxonomy (NCBI): domain Eukaryota; kingdom Viridiplantae; phylum Streptophyta; class Polypodiopsida; order Polypodiales; family Pteridaceae; genus Ceratopteris; species Ceratopteris richardii. The sequence goes on from CM035417.1 coordinate 4,495,996, forward strand.
CATTCCAAATGTTGACACAGATATATCAGGACATGTTGGTCTTGATGATGGTGCTTTGGATGCCTTGGATACAGGCATGGCTCACATACTTAAGTTAGCCAGGATAACACATGTTTCATCAGCATTGGGGATTCTGATGTATGAGTTGTTATGCTCGAGACCAGACACTGCACTTGCTATTGGAGCATTTGCACTTGGAGTTGTCAGTTGTTTGATGATTGACACAAGTGTAGAGCGAGTGGGATCTTTGCAAGAACTTCATCAGTTCGTGCGTCAGTCAGATGTGAGCTCGACTCTTATTGATATGAGTCTAGGGAGCTTGGAGCATTTGCACTTGGAGTTGTCAGTTGTTTGATGATTGACACAAGTGTAGAGCGAGTGGGAGCTTTGCAAGAACTTCATCAGTTCTTGCGTCAGTCAGATGTGAGCTCGACTCTTACGCATCTGTGCACGTCTTCCCTCTCTTCTGTCTCCCTCCATCTCCTCCTTCCTCCTCTTGTTTTGCACACCAAAGCCCTTTAGGGCTAGAAAGAGAGTTATTCATGGTTGTTGTGCAATTACCAGGATACTATATATGTGTTTGGCCTATGACATCCGTGTCGATCAAGTCATGTCTAGTGAAGAATTAAAACGGTGTAAAGGAGCTACCAAGTCTCTTAAAACACCAAATTCAAGAATGGGAAATTGCATGAGGGGCACAACCCCATGTCTACAAGTACCTACCTCACCATCCCCTCAACTGTCACCCAAGCAATCACCTATAGAACCTCCATTGGTTGTACCTCCTATCAGAATCAATTTAGCATGATCGATCACATTTGAAGGAACCTCAAGTGTAGTTGTAACCTCTCAAGCAACTACAGTGACCCCCATGGCTGCTATAGCTACAGCAGCAAGAGAAGCCACAACTACTGTTGGCGTCGAGGACTTTGCTTTCCCTATACCTAACTTAGAGGTGGAGCCACTCATTACAACATTTGACTTTGAAATGCAGGATGCTTTTTCAAGTGAGTTTCAATTCTTAAAAGCTCAATTTTTCTATAAAGAGTACAAATGCCTGAGCTATCCTAGCTTCCCAATAGAGTGTGAGGATGACTAGGCTGTGTCAAGTTTGGATGAGGATGATAGAAAAGTCATAGAGGATGATGATTAAGAAGACAAGAGTCAACAAAGCCAAGAATCACAAGTAGAAGATCAACAAGACTAATAGGTGCAGTAGATCAAAGCTCAAGGCAACACGAGCACCAGAGAGGAGGACACCTCCAAGGTAGCGCTTACACCATTGCGATCCAAAGATTATACAAGAATTTGCAAGTAGTTCTAACGAGGAGTCAAATAACTGAACAACAAAGTAAAGAGATTCTACAACAAGAGTTGGAAAATAGTCAATAAGAAGTAAGAATAGTTGTAGATACACCACCTCTAGGTGACACCATTATCATTGATTTGCCACCACATCCATCGACATCCTTGCCCACCACCAGTGTGGACCTTGCCTCTACATCCGAATCCACACTCCAATCACTTGTACATCTAGTTTCACTCGCACACCCTAACTTATCTTCACTCAACCCCCCAATCTCGAGTGTAGTATTTCCAACAATAGTTCCTCATTTTCTTACCCCATCCATAACGCCACCCACATCCGTTTCCACCTCAACCTTTCCATGAATTCCTGTTAACCCTTTCCTAACTCCTTCCGTTTCATCTATCCCCTTACCCCAACAACCTTTATTCACCCCCATAGAGTCCATTTAATCTAACTGCTTTCCTAACTCCTTCCGTTTCACCCCATAGATTCCACCAATTCCTGTTAACCCTTTCCTAACTCCTTCCGTTTCACCCCATAGAGTCCATCTAATCTTTCATTCCTGTTACACCCCATTCCTGCCACACTACCGCAATTGTCTCCTATTCATCAATCAGTGTTTGAACCTTATCATGTAAAATATTCATCAAGCTTTGTAAATCCTGTGTTTACACCTACACAATGATGCCACTATTCACCATCAGTTCACTAGAGCAAACCTCTAGCGACATGGATATTTCACCACCCACTACACCCCCACTCATGTCCACTTCCACAAATCACCCACTCACATTCACACGCTTCTCCATGATCACCACAACATCCACACTCCCTCACCCAACCCCTAACCCCCTGCACTACACATTGAACAACACACATTTTTTAGCACACCATCATTATTTTCTTCATCCAATGTGATAGCACATTTCAAAAAATGTTCTCATGTATGCATCAAGTGCGTGAAGAGTTTGTTTCATTAGGAAATCACTATCACGCTCTACAGCAGACAACCACTCAAGTCTAGGTGAACCTCAATTCATTAACAATTGATAATGCATCACTCAATGCATGCAATCAGAAACTTCGTAACATTTATCATTTGATGGAGTTGGAATTGGAGCAGAGATGAAGGAAACTATCACACATGTTGAAGAAGACTTGCAACAACAGGTCATCAGAAATGATCAACTCACATGCATCATGGGACTCCTAAGACACCACCTAGCAGTAGCCAAAGAAAAGAATCAGTGTCTACAAGAACAGAATAGAGAAATGTTTGAAGCTGCATTGGACAAACCCAATGAATCGATCAGTCCAAGTCGTTTCAAGGTGTTTCCTTCAGAAACCATGCAGATGTTGCTAGATGATCATGCATGTCTCTTAGAAGACTATGAAACACAAAAACTAATTGAGGAGTGTTAGACATTTAAAAATGGCAACACAAATTTACGACTCAAAGAACCTGTAAACCAACCCGCCATACAAGAAGTCTCATTGCCCAAAATCCTAGAAGAATTAAATACACTCAGGGTGTGTGTACTAGAACTTCAAGCTCAAATACTAGATCCCTTGAAGATCCCCAAACTGGACTCACCACGGAGCATACCTGCGGTAGAAGAAATAGTCACCATCCCTATCGAGGCCACTTTTGAAGATGAATATGAACCTCAACCTACCCTGGTGATAGAGTGACAAAGTAAGGGTAGGATACATTTGAACTATTCACACCAGCATGGATGAAGCCAATAGAAGAACTAGGTAAGACTCATTCAGCACGAGTAGAACATCAGTTATAGGCAATGGTAGTGATCAAGGTGACAATTCTTTAGTCTCCCTACTTTGCACAACTGGCATCATGTAGGTACATTTCCATTAATGAACTACAATATAAACCATACTTCATATACATGGCCGAATATAATTTTCCTATTGAGAAAGTCATGGACAAGAAGCCAACACATGCAACACAATTTGAACCCGCTGACCTACCACTCGATGCATAAAAAGGCAATATTTTTCAACCGACGAGGAGGAAGGAATTATTGCAAGAATACCCTAAAATTATGTATACTTGGAGAAAGGGCCCCTTACACTTAAAATACAATCCATGCTATGGTCTTATACCTTGTCATTGTTCCTAGATAGCATTCACCATCAAAGTATAGAATAACAAGCAATGCCAGAACTGGCTTAATTATCCATATTTCGCATAACCATGAGGCCCCTCTATGGTTGGTTATATGATGGTGACTGTCCAACATTGGTTCCCTCATCTTCACCGAATGACTGATGTGGCTATCGAGATGGCTGTGTACCTAAGATCCAACCTAGGGACTTGTGGAGAAAGAGACTATACCTCAATCCCCCTCAAGTGCATATAGTGGGGATTCACGCTTTATTTATCAATCCGATGAGTATCTAAACCTAGCCGAGTGTATGAAGACATGCATTCAAATGACAACCAATGCAAATGAGCTTCCCAAAGAGTGCAATCAAGGCTAAGACTAATCCAAACAAGCTTCAACTGTCAGACATGGCGTCACGATACTTGAAGCAACAGCCAACAATAAATTGAGCTTTTCTCTCAGCTCTGAAATTTGAATATAGCAAATAGCATATGTGTTTTGAAGCTCTCAAGAAGACGCATCCAATGGTGGTAATTTCACTCAATTTTGACGCTTCAACTTCAAGTTATGAGCAAAATACTGAGTCATGGGAAAGACCTTCCTACACTTCAACACTTCCTACACTTCGCACACACCTTAACCACAGTAAATGAACACTTTCATGGATAAATAACACTTCCTAACACTCTTTCCAAGCAACACACATGCATACAAGCTCACAAAGAAGAAGATACAGAGAAGAGAAGACACAAATTCGAAATTCTGTGTTCGTGATTCTCACAATGGCAAAAAGTCTCTACAAAGAGTCACAAATTGACTTATATACATGTGCCCTAAAAATGGTCCTTTCATACAAGAGACCGGCACTTTATTTACTAAAAGGTTAATTTCCTACTAATTTACATGGGTAAGCTACTAATCTTCATGGGTATGCATCTAGAGGACTCCTCTAGTGCATTTACAACGGAAAATATGTTACAAAATGGTTATGATACAAAAAATAGAGTGTCCAAATTGGAAAAATTTTAGAGCCCTTCTTTTTCTCTGCCTTGTGCTCTTCTAAGCTCTGCAACACTCTCCCCCTCTTTGTCTCTATCGTCCCTTGACATGCTTTACTTCTTGTCAGTCACTTGTTGTCCGCATGCATCTTTTGGTCAGTTCTGCTTGCTTGTTAGACAGGCATTCAGTTTTGATGGCCTCTTCTTGATTCTTCTTTTATAGGACCTGATGCATTCATGTTGCCTGTTAAGTTGGGTTGCCATGCACGCCACCAGTGGAAGGTATGAGGATGTGGTTCTTCAGCCTTCGATCTGGACCTTCCAAGGATCAAGAGGTTGAAGCACCCTTGTGTGTCTATGGAACCGCCGGTTATCTTTTTGCACTTCTTCATGGATACTTCCTGGCCTTGGTTCCTCCTTCCCACCTATGTGCTTTTCCTTGATGTGTGCCCCTATGGGGCTCTGTGCAGAGATATATCTTCGAATGTAATATTTTAGTGAAGCTTATTTCTTTGTCTTCTTCTTTTCTTCTTTTTGCTTGACTCTCCCTCAACACTGCCCCCCTCCTGAACTCTGTCATCCTCGACAGGCTTTGGAAGTCGACGGGAGTATGTTCTATATACTTTTTGCTCTGTTTCATTAAACAGATTAGCTTCATGTATCATGAGTTGCTTCCACTGTTTTGCTTTCACACCGTCATGTGGTGGTTGTCTATGGTCCGCGAAGAAGCTCAGTTCATATGCCACTAATCTGGCATTCAAGTTGGATGACATCTTCAAAAAGATCTCAGAATCAATTTCAAAAAAGCCCGTGAAAAAGGCTTCTTCGAATGTTTGCATATATGTACTCGATAAAAACATCAGCCTAGAATAGTATGCCATTATTGTGGGTTGGCTAGGCATGATAGACAAATCAGAAGTGAGGATATCTGTGCCTTGATTAATACCAATGAAATTAAAAAATGTATACTTCGCGTGCTTGAAGACCTTCAATACTGTAAGTATCATACTGAGTATTTTATTCGTCATCTTGATAGTCAGATCAGGTACTGTTGCATAACACTGCAACCAAAATTCAATGGTTTTCACCATGTAATCCTCCGTTGGTAGATAATTATGAGGTGGGCTCGAAATTAGCGGATAATTCAACCACTGTTTATTAAGCACTCCATTCTTTTGCATGTCCAAAAATACTCTGGTCTCTCTGCGACATGGTCTTGGGCAAAATGAAGGGTTTACCTGTAATAAGTATGGTGCTGCTTGCCAGTGCACCCGCAATGTAGGATTTTTCTCCAAAAATTTTCTTCTCCATACAGGCTGTGTAGCTCAAATTCTTCTTGAGTATAATTGAATGTGTCATCTTTAAAATGCAACTGTTCATCTAGATTTCTCTGTGTGATCTTCTTTATGTATTGCCTTGTTTTCTCTTTCAATAATCCATATGGAATGTTGAAAGGCTTCATTATCGTGTCCAAGTCTTTGCCCTTTATTTTTGCTTCTTTCATCACTTTGATCACTTCATTTTATGGCATCGGATGATCATCACATGGGTCTTCCATCTCTTCTTTTATTGGAGAATTATAAATTGGGGGAGATAGAGGACGTACCTCTACCTCGTTAGTAGGATTCTCTTGTGTTGGCTCTACTGGTGTCCCGATTGGTAATTTCTTTTCAGCCTTAGTTTCTAATTGTTCAAGGCATTCAATCTTCTCTTTAACTTCTTGCATAGCTGTCCTAAGCGCCTCTTTGGCGGCAAGTAGCTCATTACCGATTTATGCCACTTGTTCTACATTTTCACTGTAACTCTTTACAAGTTTGGCGTTCGCACTTTGCAGGTGCGTTTTAAGTTCATTCGTGTCATTGATGTACCTTTTTTCCCATTCTTCGATTCTGGCTTGTTCTTGCTTCAACAAATCTGCATATTTCTCCATCTGATCTCTTAGTTATTTTTGGTCAATAGCTGTATTCTCTTGTTTTTCGATAGGCTGGTCATACAACAATGCCTTCATCAGTTCTTTGTTTCTACTTCGTAAGCTATCGTTTTCTTCCATGTATACTTTCAGTTGTGTTTCGAGCAGATTGCTTTGAGCTTTTGTTCTCTCCTTGTTTGCTTCACTAGCTTCATGTTGCCTTTGTAAATCTGTCAGTTGTACCTGGAGTTGATGATTCTGCTTGATCAATGTATCACATTGTGCCTTGACTACGGTTATTTCCATATTCTTAGCTGAAATTTCTTGTTGGGCCTCGATTAGCTGTGCAGATAATTGCTCACTCATAACTTGAAATTGATTCTTTTCTCGCAAGGCCTTGTCATAATCCGCATCTGTTTCCATCATTTGTTGTTGCGTGTCCATGGCCGTTTGTATCAATTGCTTGACTACTGGTTTTAAGTGAGTAACATCAACATTCAACCATGTGGTAGGGATGCTAGGTTCTTCACCTGTTGTAATATCTTTCCCTTGTGCAACATGTAATGTAGTATCATGGGGCTGCCGAATATGTAATTGTATCCGTGGCTCAGCTTCCCTTTGATCACTCTTGCCTTGAGGTGTATCATCAGGCACTTCAATCACAGTTCGCTCCTTATTTTGTTGTAGGTCTGCATCCTGGTCCACTGGTATTTGTATTTCCTCTTTAATAGGTGGCGTTGCATCTTTATTGGTCATTTGAATTTCCTTTATGCTTATCTTTGACTAATCATTTAACTGAATCAAGTGTTCCTGTTCAGTTTGCGCTTCCTGCTGCTGTGCTTTTTGTGGTTGATTGTCAGGTGTGACTTCAACCTCATCTACTTCTGTCCAATCTTCATTGTGCGTCTTTGTTCTTATGTCAGTATCCAATGTGTCCTTCTCGGGGCTGTATTCTTCATTAGAGCTTGAATCTTCCAAACCTAGTTCTTTGTATCTAGCAACTTGTTCTGGAGTATGTTCTTTATCTTTGTGTTTCTTTTCTTGGCTTGCTTGTCTGTAATGATGACCCTGGACATTTAAATTTACTTGCCCCCGCATATACTGATGCGTTTCTTCTAGGGCTGTGGAGAGGTCTCTTTTCGTAATCAGTTGTTGTGCCACCGGAATCTTTGGAAATGGGTGTGTCCTCTTTGATTGTGGTGTCTCTTGAGCTTCTTCCTCTCTTATGCGTTTAGTTCCTCTCATTGGTTTCTTTGAACTGGTTCTTACTTCTTCAAGAGAGATGACTGTTTTCTTCTTCTTTGGAACTGTCGCTGACTTTGCATATTTTGCTAGCTCTGTTGAGGTTGGCATCAAGGGTAAGTAGTTCTTCATGTCAAGTGCCTCATAGATGAGTAATGTCAATGCCGAACTTCCATTTAAGAACTTTTTCTGACCCCACCTATTCTTTGCTTCAAACAAGCGATCTTGAATATATGGAATCATATTCACTTGGTTTCCCACTTGCCTCATTGCATGCGAAAGCAATTGCACAATAATTTTTGAGGTGTTGTGTATCTATGCATACTTGGAAAGCAAAAATGCTGGTGTACTAAACGAACCGAGTCTTCAGTATTTGTTCTGTTGATTTCCAAAAATGTTATCTTTTTCGGATCATGACATTCATCCTTGACATTGGTTAGACCATCTTGGCTCCATCCAAAAGCTCGGTTGATCAACTCATGAGTGAATTGAATTGTTTTCTATGTTCCAACTTTTTCAAGCACTCTGGCTTCAGGGACTGATGCTTTATTCGATGCAGACTTTAGTGTATTCATCACTTGTGTACATATCTGGAAGTCTGGCAGATACATAGGCAGTCTTAGGAATGCATTAATGCCTGCTCGTGTCCAGACATCTATCATGTGTGGTAATCCTTGTACTATTGTCTGGAACTCTTGTGACATGATCGGAAAATAGTGATCCCTATCCATGATCTTGATGGTCGCCATGAAAATAAGTTCTGACACTGGTTGATCATCTAGAAACCAATGACCTCGTCCCTTCGTGATTGACTCCAAAGGAAGAAGCTGAACCTCTTCCCCTTTCGTAGCCTCGGAATTAGAAGATGCCATCTGCACTCAATAGATACAGCAGTAATCAGTGGCAAGCTGATATCAAGAAACATCCTTTACTCATACATCATAAGTTTTTGCGATTCTCCGCATGAACAGTGTTGTCCCTTCCTTATGAGAAAGGTAATATCTGGGGTTTCTCATACTTATTTTTTTATAATACTTTGTCTGAAAGAGAACAGAAAGGTTAGTTCATAGCCGAAGCGGTTATTGATTTATATGTTAATTTTTGGATTATGTACAAGTGCTCTCTTGTTTCCCGAGAGGGAAATGTGCGTCACTATTCCAAAGTAAAAGAAGAATGTGCCGAATGCTTGGCCTTGGAATGTGGCCCTATCATGCATACTTTGGATTCTGGTAACTCCAAATGTGTGCAATTGGAATCACCTGGTGGATGCATACAGATTGTCTTGCCTGTCGGCATCCAAATCTGCTTTACTCCGTTGGGATAATCTGTATTCCCAGCATTCCTAGAGAATGTGATGCTCTTCATGTGATGCTTTTGTTTTATCCCTTGTTCGAGTCTCTAAATGATTTTTATTGCATGGCGGGGTTCTTGCTTTATCCTGTAGTGGTTTATCTTCTGTTGTCTTGCCTTTAGATCATACAGATTCTCCTTGTGCCTTGGCGTGTCCTTTTTTATGTTTGTCCTTTGAGCACATGACTTGGGAATCCATATTTGCGGTCGGGCCAGCTGGGCATCTATCACCTTCTTCGGAATCCATCCTTTAGTAACCTTTGGTGTTCCTAGGCATCCAACATGGCTTGCATTCTTGTTCTGTTGTTGTTCCCGATGTAGCGAGTGGTTTCGTTGTTGAAAATAAGCTGTTACTTGATCTTTTCTGATCCAAGCTTGTCGGGTGTGAGGAATAGGGTATATTCTAATGGGTGTAGATTCGTAATAGTCCTGCGGACTAGTCTCTCTTGTGCTTGGTTCCTCATTGAAGCTGTTATTGGATAGCGTACTACTCATGTGATTTACTGGATTAGAAGATTATGTGCAGTCGAGATTCGGTGTATCCTCACATGAATTACTCGATGAAGGGGGTTCCATAGTGCGAGTGAACATACGGTCATCATCAAGTTCATTTGCATGAGCTCTCAGGTCTATGCATTTGGCTTTGATAGGTCGTTCATCTAACATGTTGAATACATCACGATGTCCTATCTTGGCTGAGATGTATCCTAGGGCCAACTGACTAGTCACTTCATATTCGTATATCCAGTCTTGACCTAACATGAGCTCTTCTAATAATTCCTGATCGTGACATACTAAGAGTTTGTATTCCATTGTGTTGTTTCCAAGATGTGAGGTAAGGTAATCTCACCTATACATTGAGTAATTTTTCCTCCTATCCCTATCAAATGTGCCTTAGATGGGCGTAATTCCTCTTTGAGTTTCTATGCCAATGAATACTTAATACAGCTTATAGAAGCTCCTGTGTCAATGAGAGCATCCACTAAGTGGTACTCTTCTGTTCCAGCACCCAAATTCAAATAAGGTTGCTTGATTTGCTGTCCGAGGTTTTCAAAGGCTCTAAAATTAGCCATTGGGATGAGTTCCTCTCCTAGTCGATATCTCTCATCTCTCTCTCTCATCCACTCTTTTCGTTTCTTGATTCGTTCTAGTGCTTCTAATCTAGCTTCTTCTCGTATCCTTTCTTCCTCTATGCGTCTATTTTTACCCATTATTAGTCGTGACATTAGCTCTTTTGTCAATGGCTCTAAATATTTTTTCACTCGACATCCACTGATATAGTTTGGCAATACCTCTCCATCTAGGGTTGCTAAACTGATGGATCCAGTGGTAGATATGCGATTGATGATTAACGGGCCATATCCCCTTTTTTGTAGTTTCTTTGCATGCTTTTTCAAAGTATAAACCAAAACTAAATCTCCTTCCCTCAAGTTTTTATCTTTAATATGAGCATCAAAATATGCCTTCTGTCGCCTTTTAGCAGCATAAATCCTTGCTACCACTTGTAACCTAGTTTCATGTAACTTTTCTATTTGATCCAATTGAGCTGATAGTTCATGTCCAATCCACTCATAAGTTGTTGCTACTCTGAGAGTGGGTATTAAGAAATCAATTGGCAAAATAGCATTCTGTCCATACACTAAGTTAAAAGGAGTGGTTCCTATGGCAGTTTTGTAGGCTACTCGGAATGCCCATAAAGCATGATGTAATTGTTTATCCCAGTGAGATCTCTTGTTAACAATTTTAGTGAGAACTATACACATGATTTTATTTGAACTTTCAGCCTGTCCATTGGCTTGCGGGTGATACGGGGCTGATTTCTTATGAATTACTAAGAATTCATTCAGTAGGGCTTCTATCACTTCATTCACAAAGTGCCTACCTCTATCACTCACAATTTCTATCAGCAATCCAAATATAGTGAAAAGGTTCTCAAAGAGAAACTTGGCTGTAGTCCTTGCATCATTTCGTTATATGTGTATGGTCTTTGTTTGGAAGGTTTGGCTTCAGATGTCATGGGGATTCTATGGGCACATATAGAAGGATCTACTCCTTTCAAATCCTTATATGTCCACGCAAAGACATCCCTGTATTCTCGAATGAGTCGTATTAACTCTTGCTCTTCTTCCAGAGAGACATCTTGTCCTATAAAAGTACATCTTTCTTCTCCTTCCTCCAAGGTTACTACAATTTTCTTGGTTTGTTCCTTGTTGTCATATGCTATTCCTGGCTGTGCTTCTCATTTTGGCATTTGAATAGCAATTTTCCTTTCCTCTATTTCATATTTTTTGAAGTGGGCAGGCACTTCAAATTGATCTTGTGGTTTAGTTTCTCCATTTTCTTGTCCTTTATCTAACCCAGGCTCTTCTTTCAGTGTCCTTTCTTGATTTAATTCATTAATTATGACACTTACTCCCTGAGTTCCATTTTTCGTTTCCATATGTTCATGTTCCATCTCAATGCTCTCGTAATCCTCCTTCCATTCTTTTTCAATTACTTCTCCTTCTTCAGCCTCTTGAAGTACTACCACATATAGACTAACATCATAACCTTCCTCGTTAATACATTCATTCATGGTTATCACTTCTTTGTTTACACATACATCGAGTGTGGCTAAAATCTCCATCCAACCATGTGGTTCGAATTCTTCATCTAGGAATATTTGAGGCATGTAGGTTGGATCTTGTACAAATCTAGCAACTCCTTGCCTTTGCTGCCATCCTTTCCTCCCATCCTAGTCCTTTTTCGCAGCTTGGCATATCCATAGATGAGTGTCTTCGTTCATCCAAGATTGTTCGCGTGAACCTATACTGTGAATCGACTGATTGTCTTCCTCCTTATGAATCTAATTCCATTGTAAGGGGGGAGCATCTTGGTACGTGTATGTGTGGAGATTTATTCTTGTCGTGGTTCCCTCATGCTAGAAGTATACTGCATCTTTTCCCCAATCTTGCACTACCTTTAGCTGTCTCATGAAGGGTCTTCCAAGTATCATTTCATAATTGCTAGCCCTTTCAAATTGACAGATCGCTAAGGTGTGCTCAAATTCGACTCCACAGGTAGTAAAGTTTACTCTTTCCAATAATTCCCAAGGGTCGTTCAGTGTGTCCATCTGCCATTTGTATCTTCATGCGTGTTGGTCTTAAAGCTGGTTTTTCCCATTTCTCCCAGATTTCTTTAGTAGCGATTCCTACTCCAGCTCCAGAATCTAAGATGGCTTTAGTGGTGTAACCCCTATAGGTAATTGGAAGGCAAGTGTTTCCTTCATCTCCCTCATTGAAATCTCCAACCTTATCAATTGGGATTCTTACTGTGTTTACTTCATCAGACATCTCCTTCTCTTCAGCCTTGATCTCTAGTTGACTGGTTAATTTCTCCTTCAAATGTGGTTTAATCTTCAAAAGTTTTTCCAAAGTCAAAGTACAAGGGATTTTTACCTTTCTAAGATGTTGGATGATGTCCGATGTTTGGATTGAGGGGTTCTGCTCTTTTTTTCTTATTGAGGGAATGCAATATAATTCCAAATTATGTTCGTACTCTCCTGTGTAATTTGGCAACACCTTTACACTATCATCTTCTTTGTCACTTTGATCAATTTGTAATAATCCTTCTGAATTCAGTTCAGGTATTGAATCTTCTATTTCACCTTCTGCCTCTAGCTCCTCAAAGGGTGGTTCAATTCCTTCCACTTTCTTCCATCTGTCTTCTTTAACTCTTGCCCACAAGTCTTTAGGCCATTCCCCATCTACTTCGGGGACAATGGATCCTTCCCTTTTCTCCTCGCTGTGATTTTCATTAAGTGTCTCACCTTCTTTGGGTTTCTCGGGGTCATTAGGGATGACACACTCTTGGAATTCTTTTTCGGTAATTCACAAATTGGGTAGTTGAAGAACAGGTTTTTCTAAGGTCCGTTGAGCTACTTCAATTAATTTCTTGCATATCTCCAACCTTTCCTTCTCTAAGTCACCTCTAGGATATTCTTTTTCATGTTGTTCAATGGTAGGTCCTGCTCTTATTCGTGCCTTGTATGCCTGAATCCACATGGCTAACTCTTCTGGCATGGGATCTGCTAACACTGATCCTACCTCTTCTTTTTTATATTTTCCCTTCTGATTTTCTCCTTCCACTTCTTGTTTTTCTTTTTGATCTTGTTCAGTCTTTTCATTTTCCTTCTGTTGTTGTAGTTTCTTCTCCTTTATTTTGTCTCTACGATTCTTCCATCTTTGAGTTCGTTTACTTGTGATACTTTTTCCAGGTTCTTCCGAGTCTTCAACTCTTTGAAGTGTGGGTGTATTCACCTCTCTGTCGCTTTGGTCATTCTCCCCTGTTTTTCCAGGTGTCTCTCTAGCTTTAGCTCTTGTGATAGCTTTCAATGGTACGGTGTATTCCTTATCACTCCCTGACGACTGTATCACTTCTATCACATTGATTTGCACATTTGAGTTAACTTTGTTGGGATTTTTGGGGCAATCCCTAAAAAGTTGTTCTTTACCACACTCATTACAGTATCCTTCCTAGACTCGCTGTGGTGGTAGTGGGTTTGGTAATGTACATTCTCTGATATAATGATCACCTCCACATCTATAACATGGTCCTCTAGGTACAGGCGGTCTATTCATAGGTCGGGGGGGTATGGGTGCTTTGGGAGCTGTGTACATCAATGACACAAAATCCTATTCATACCCATAAAAATTATATGGTGCTTCCAAGCCATATGCATATGGTTCGTACATTTGTCCATATTCTATCATAGAGCTCTCATAAGTGGAATAGTTTCCTTGACTATGGTCATAAGATGAGTCATATGGTTCGTTACTTGTCAAAGGCACGACTGGAACTGGAACTATTGCTCTCTCAGGGTTCTCTTCCTGTCGAGCTACTTTCACTGAGACTACATTTTGAGGATGGGCCGGTTGTTGTCCTATCACCGGTTGTGGTTGAGCGTACCCTTGATAAGCATAAGGTTGTGGTACTGGTCCGTGCTGCTGATATGTGGGATATCTAAAGGCTTCTCCTCCTTGATCTCTCTGAGGGTATCCATAAGGTCTCATGACAGGTTGTACCAGTCTTGATTGCCTATTGTAAGGATAGTTTTCTATGCTGTGATTTGTGTACTTTTGTTCTATGCTGCAATATTGCAGAGGGCCCGGGACAGGTGGTCTATTGTAAGCGTAAACAGGTGGTGGGACTACTCCCTTAGTGCACAAACGAGAGGGATGATCACCTCCATGCATACATCTTCTAAGCATGGGTACTCTCATTGGGTTGTTGGGGTAGTTCCTCTGTCCTTGAACGTTCAATTTCTTTGCTTCTAAGTCGGCTATTTCCTCCACATTATTCTTAGGGTTTGATGTGCTGCTGACGGAATCTTCACTTTTTACACTACCTTTAGGTATTTTCAGATCTTCTGCTAGGTTGTCCTCTAGATCAATACATTCTTTCATACACTCTTGCAAAGTTTGAACTCTTTTCACATATACCAGTGATCTTAGTGATCCATTCACTAACCCTTCCAAAAATAATGACACCATTTTGTTTTGAGTGGGTCTCTCTTCCACTGGACATCTATCCACATACTGCTTGAATCTTCTTGCTGCCAATCTCACTCATTCCGTAGGAGCTTGCTTAAAACTATGGATCAATGAGGAAGAGTTGTTTTTAATCCTAGATTTGGTGAATTCTTCAATTAACTCTTGATAGACTTGTTCCATGTTTTGAAAATTATTAGGATCTAACGGCTGGAACCACGCTAAAGCAGTGTCTGTCAAAGTTAAACCAAAGGATTCATATTGGATAAAAAAGTCTTCCACTTGTTTGGCTCTAATTACTTGCTTAAATTTAGCTATATGATTGTAAGGTTCACTAGAGCCATCATAATGGTTTCTCATGCACTTGGCAACTTGAATAGGCCTTAATCTTCTTCCTGCTTCAGGTGGTCTAGGCATCACCGGAAAACTGGTCTTCCTATGGGTATACCAGGTCCTCTTACTGCAGGTGGTCTGACTGGGGTAGGAATTCCATTCCTTGGGTCAACACGCGGTGGGGGCTGATAGTTAGGATTATTGGTCGGCATAGCAAACTGCACATGTGGTCTGACTAGAATATGTGTTTGTTGTGTTTGTCCCAACTGTTGATATGAATTATCTTGAAAAGTTCCATGGGGGTTTTGTGAAGTAGTGGCTTGATCCCTAGGAGGGAATACTAGAATGTTCTGATATTTCAACCCTGCTCTTTCTAACTCCGTTAGAGGCCAGTACCTCTTATGGTTTTTGTCCAAATATGTGATGATGGTGGGGAATTCAGGATCTTGTAACTCATAGACAGTAACTGGGTTAGGGGCCACTTCCCATAATGAAGAGTGGGCTCTGAGGAGATGCTCCATTCCATTGATCAAATACACATCCATTAGGGAATCATCTTGGGGAATTAGGTCTCCTCTCCAAACCCCAACAAGAGTAGATCTCCCTCTAGGAGTGGTCACTTGCTCTTCATGTCCTTCTTCATTAAGGTTATGAGCATGGTCTTCTTCCCCTTGTTCATTGATGCTTTCAGGGTGTTCCGTAACAGTATACTGAATATCCCTTTTGTCCATATAAAACCCTCCTGCATATTTAATTGCTGGCCTAGGCACTATGTAAGCATTTGAAGCTTTCTTCAGTCTAGCCACTGATCGATTTAGACCATCTAGGTAGATAGGTATCTCATGTTGGTTAGTGTTCACATATTCTAAAGATGTCCGATATTCACCCTCAATAATTGACATCATGCCAATCATTGGTGTTGTATTTTGCATGTCCTCTGATGCCATAGGGATTTCTTCCTCCGACTCACTAGAGGTTTCAAAGTACTGTGAACGGCTACTTGGTTCGGCTACACTTCCTACAGAGGAAATCACACTTCTTCCGCTTCCTAGGGTTCTTACAGATATTAGGTTCATTCACTTAGAAGCTCTGATTAACCTTAACCAACCTCCAGCTCCTAAAGTTCTTTACTGAGGGTCCGAATTCTAGAGAAAATTTGGTTGGAATAGGACTGACAGTGAATCCACAACTCACGATACTTGACCCAAACAAATCCACGATACTTGATATTTGACAGGCTGGGCCTTACCACGATACTAGATACTCGACAAGTATCACCTCAAGAATCCACGATAGTCGATACTTGACTCACTACAAAAGGTCACGATACACGATACTTGATAGTTCACAAGGAAAATCTCCACAATAGTCAATACTCCACAGATATCGTTTTCTAATCCCATGACACACGATACTACACCAATATCGCGAGGAATTTCTAACAATACTCGATATCCATGTGAAAGCTTTGTCCACGATACACGATATTGCACAAGTATCGTGAATTTTCTAAAAATTCACGATATACGATATCTGTTCCACGATATCCGATATTCAACAAGTATCGGTTTCAAGCCTCCACGATACACGATAGTCCACAAGTATCGCGATCAGGAACTCACGATATACGATACCAGAGAAGTATCGCGATCTGAATTTCACGATACACGATATGCGATATCCGACGAGTATCGTGAGGACTTCTCAACGATACATGATATGTGAAAAGTATCACCAGACCCAATTCAATGATACCCGATACTTGACAGGTATCGTGAAAAGAGTTCAACGATACACGATATTCAGTCCAGGTATCGTGATACTCGACCACAGGAGATCACGATACTCAGATATCGCGATACTCAACTGTGGGAGAACACGATACTTGACACTTTTTCATTTTTTTGCAAGTGTTTTTTGGATTTTGAATGCATACACATGTTTTTAGAGTGCATCTACCCTCTCCTCTCAACCTGGATCACAAAATAAACTCTCTTTTCCCCTGTCTAAACTTTCACGATACTTACCGCAGATCATCCTACTGCAATGTTTAATTTATTTGGCCATGAAGAGTGAATGATGAATGTGATTACCTTGGAAACTCTCTTTCAACTCTCCAATCACTCTTACTCGCCCTGCGCAGCTCAAAAGCCCGACTCTCCGCTCACGATACTCGACTACAGCTTCTCACGATACTTGTTCTAGAGACAAGTGATTTGAAAAAGGACAATTTTTGGGTTTTATACTTTTTTGAAAAATTCTTTCTAACTAAAAAGACTCACAAGACTAGAATTAATGGCTACTCTAACTCCCTAACTACTCCCTTCTTCCTCCTACTCTACTCACTCCACTCACTTCCCTAAACTAATAACTCACTACACATACTTCAAGAGTGAGAAGTAGTAAGTGCGGATAAGTGTGACTTACCAAAGAAGAGAAATTCACAACTCCTCTACTCGCTTCAATGCTGAAAGCTACTTACCATCACATGAATGCCTTGGTTTGATTTGACATTCCCCGACAATGGCGCCAAAAAACGTGTGTACCTAAGATCTAACCTAGGGACTTGTGGAGAAAGAGACTATACCTCAATCCCCCTCAAGTGCATATAGTGGGGATTCACGCTTTATTTATCAATCCGATGAGTATCTAAACCTAGCCGAGTGTATGAAGACATGCATTCAAATGACAATCAATGCAAATGAGCTTCCCAAAGAGTGCAATCAAGGCTAAGACTAATCCAAACAAGCTTCAACTGTCAGACATGGTGTCACGATACTTGAAGCAGTAGCCAACAGTAAATTGAGCTTTTCTCTTAGCTCCGAACTCTGAATATAGCAAATAGCATATGCGTTTTGAAGCTCTCAAGAAGACGCATCCAATGGTGTAATTTCACTGAATTTTGATGCTTCTACTTCAAGGTATGAGCAAAATACTGAGTCGCGGGAAAGACCTTCCTACACTTCAGCACTTAATACACTTCGCACACACCTTAACCACAGTAAATGAACACTTTCATGGATAGATAACACTTCCTAACACTCTTTCCAAGCAACACACATGCATACAAGCTCATAAAGAAGAAGATACAGAGAGGGAGAAGACACAAATTCGAAATTCTGTGCTCTTGATTCTCACAATGGCAAAAAGTCTCTACAAAGAGTCACAAATTGACTTATATACATGTGCCCTAAAAATGTTCCTTTCACACAAGAGACCGGTACTTTATTTACTAAAAGGTTAATTTCCTACTAATTTACATGGGTAAGCTACTAATCTTCATGGGTATGCATCTAGAGGACTCCTCTAGTGCATTTACAACGGAAAATATGTTACAAAATGGTTATGATACAAATAATAGAGTGTCCAAATCAGAAACATTTTAGCGACCTTCTTTTTCTCTGCCTTGTGCTCTTCTTAGCTCTGCAACAATGGCTGTAAAGATTTTTTATTTGATGCAGACAATGTTTAAAATCTTCAGACACATCCAACCCCCACATGTGTCCACCCCCAATTTTGAGCATGGTAATGGTGATTTGGTTTATGATATAAGTATGACATCATCACTGTGGGTATGTTATGGTTGGCACTACCACATTAAGTATTTACTAGCATGCTACAAATTAACATTTGAAGAAATGTCTACTATGGGCTTCTAGGAGTATCATTCAAAAGTGTTCATCAGTAGACCTACACACTTGATACAACTTTTTGCATGTGAATAGATGATGTGCTCAATGCATTACAGACTTCCACCCCATGATGATCCTCAGGCAATTGACTAGGATAAGCTAGAAGCAGATTTAGCACGAGGCCTCCGAATCAGAGAACAAACCCTCGCCACTAACCTTTTACAAAATTACATCACCCAAGCCCTACAACCAGGATCTATCAAGGATGATAGATGCAAGAGGGAGGGGGTGTTAGCACTACATCCGATAGTAGCCATAGACATCGACGTAGGGGAAGCATGTAAAAGGGAAATGCATGAATTTCAAGGGAACATACCCATATAATTTGGTCAAATTATTAACAATGATTTTAATCACTCATGTAACATATGTAATATAAAATATCCAATCTTGTAACGATCCCCTCCATCTTGTGCAAGATAAGGATTCCACAAGCTTGAATAGCTTACTTCATCTAGACCTCCAAATGACCCTTAGAACCTATTTTTGAACTAGGCCGGACACTAGGTTTGAAACGAGTCAAAACTAGTAAAAAAAACTATAAAGAGGGCTAGAGAGCTCATTTTGAGAGGCTAGAAGGATTAGACAAAGTTATATTGTAAGATTTTAAACTATTTTGAGTAAAACAAATGTGATTCTCTCCTTCCATTGTGTCTCCTCTTGTCTCTATCTTGTGTGTGTGTGTGCACTTGTGTGCTTCTCACCTTCACCATCGTGCACATCACTCACTCATGATCTTCATATCACCCTACCTCTTCTATGGATTGAAAATTAAGGAGGTGAAGCTTCTTGACATGGTACTTGCCATTGTCTAGAACAACAGATCTAGAAAAGTAAAGTGATCTAATCTTGATCTATGTTTGATGGCTAATTGATTGATTGATTGATCAAGTTACAATCACCTCTAACATGTGATTTTTGAGCCTTTACTTTACCCTTTTTACAAGTTTAATGCTCTAGAATTTACAAAAATAAATGACCACAAAATATCTTATGAAAATACAATAGAAAATGAATATTGATGAAGAACCTCTTCAAGAAATATCTTGGGCACATTCCAAATGATGGATTGATGAAGTAGAACAAATCCACCTCAAGCATAATGCAAGATTGATGTTTCAACACATCCAACTTCTATCTTTCTCAATTCTTCTACCATTGATGGTCTCAACTTACTATTAATGATGCGACTTCTTCTCATTCTCGGTGATCTCTTGCAACTTGATTTGGCTTCATGCTCTCCCATGTAGTTTGGAAGAGTGCAAAAGCTCATTGTTTCTTCTTCATGGACACTAAGTGTTTTAGAATCACCATAACAAGATCCTTTAGGAAGACTCTTGTCTTATTGTCCCACTATCTCAAGAATAAGCAGATTCATTTGTTGGTCTTCTTCCATGGAGTTTCATGAAACCTTTCCCATAGTTCTTGAGGCCAAGTTTCATTCGAGGCTCATATGGTATTTCCTATCTTCACCTCTATTCTTGGCGCTTTAGATTTGTGAGGATTTTCTTTCAAATATCTCATTTGAACTAGAAGTTGATCCTTAGGTGCCATTTTTCCTGTGAATTCTTGGAATTGATTTTCTAGAATCCTCATATTTGGTATTGGAATGAGCCCATGCTCTAGCATAAATTGAGTGACTTCTACCATCTGCATGCATAAATCTAACCTTGTAGGTCTCCTCTAGGATAGCACTCCTTCAAATCAATCATTCTTTGTTTCCACTTCTTTCTTGGCTTCTCTTTTCTAACTTTCCATGCATGTGATCTCTTTTTACTTGGTTTCTCTCTTATCTATTGTGCTTTCTACAATTCTTCACTTCAATTACTCTTTATTTCCATCTAATGATCTTAACACTTCGATCCCTATTTGGAATTCTTTATGCTGCTCTTGGGCTCTAGTCATTGTGTGCATTGGGAGTGATGTATCAGAGCTTGTATAGGTTGATCCTACTATCTCTATCATAATTATCTGAGTGGTCTTACCTTTAGAAGGATTTATATAGAAATCCCTAAAGATATGCTCTTTTATACAATTTGTAGAAAATCCACACTCGGTTTTAGGTATAAGAAAATAATTTGAAGGATGAGGAGAATGAAGAATGAAGTGGTCCTTGTTACACTGTAAGAAGGCCCTTATATAGGTGGCATTCTATTCTGCCTCACAGAAGGCTTAACTATGGTGTACAACACATTAGAGTAATTTCTCTCTTGCCCTTGATTCCAATAAGGATCATGAACTTATTACTAAGCATCATAAGACGAAACGTAGTCACATTGTGGTTCTTCAAAATAATATTTCTCTCCTCTAGGATACTCGTAAGTAGGTTCTTGTACTTTCGCTGGTGATGCTCATGATATAGGCAATAGGGCTCTTTTCTCTGTTTTTTTTCTGTTAGTTGATTTCACACAAAGAACATTTTATGGTGGAAGGGGTTGTTGATCTAGAACAGGTTGCAATGACTTTGTTATCCCATTTATGACCTAGGTGTTTGATACTACTACCAATGATTACAATCCCATGGTGATGCATGAGGAATGCATGTCCTTATGCATGGATATAACCTTGGTTAATAGGTAGGAGGTTGGTTCACATATTGATGATTGTAATACTTCTACAACTGTAAGATTTGTGAGATTCTAGCAATATTGAGAAACATTATTTCTATCCACAAATGGTGCTTCGTCTTTACCAAAAGTAAAAGTTTATATTTTATGGTCTCCTCTACATTGATAACATCTTATGAGTGGGTACAGGCATTGGGGTCCACTTTGGTATGCTCAATTGTCAAATACTTGTTGACAATGTTGTTTAACTCATCAACAGAATCCACTACTAGAAGAAGATTCCCATTTTGTCTGTACTTGAGGAAGTTTAAGATCTTTCAATAGATTTTCTTTGAAATTTATGCACGTTTAGGCATGCATCAAGAGTTTACAAGAACTTTATATAGAAAAATGATCACACTTCATTGCTAAGAAAGCCATACAAGAAGAGGGAAAAAAAAATTCATGGAAGCGAAGCTCCCTAACATGACATCATATTACTTGAATTAAACATTAGCTACTTGTATAGTTTCATGAATATGGTGCTTGAAGTTATGGATCAAAGAAGAGGTATCATGTATGAGAACTCACCAATAAAGTCATTTAGAAAATGTCCGATATCTCTTAATGTTTGTATATTTAGTGATTGGAAACAAATCAATGCATTACTTACCAATGCAAGTCCAAAATCTTTCTATAGAGTGAAAAGGTTATTCATTTGCTTGTCTCATGCCACTCGATATCTATGTAGCTCATCAAAAGATCATTCTCTAGATCCATCCCCTAAAACGTTATAGAAGTTGGTCTTGAATCATTTGGAGATCCATAGGTCCAAAGAGCTAGGTTTCTTTTCTAATGACAAGGTAGACTTATATGAGTTTGAAACTTTATCTACATATAGTATCCTATTTAAGATGAATTTTTCATGAGGATTTGTGACTAACTCATTGGTGTGGACCCAATTTTTAGTCTCTTACTCTTCCATATCATTTTTGCAATCAATATTTTCACACATCACATACATCTTGGATTATTTATCTAGGTAATGAACTTCTATGAACTTCACAACTGGCTTGTTCCATGCAGTAGATCCATTGGAGGATATTAGTTGAATCACATTACAATTTAGTCCACCTAAATAGACTACAGCTCCATGAGCCCTAGTACACACAAACTCAAGAGTGTCTTGGTACTTACTCACTCTCAATCCCAGATATGATTATTTTTCTCATAACTTGTCCTTACATATCAGTAGATCAAGACATGACTTGAAAGTCTCTATTTGAATCACTAGACTCACTAAAAGTGAGTGTCCTAGAAGGCAGTTGAGTCACACTCTCTTTCCAAGATATTCAAATTTTCGACTTAACCATTTGCCCTAGTTTATGACCAATCTTAAGTGCATATGTCAAATTTCAATTCGTTTATTGGTTTATTTCCTTAGTTATCAAGTTTTTAGGGTTTTTAGTGCCTATTTTGCATTTTTCAGTGACTTAGGTATCCAAACGACATTCCATTTATTCCCTAGAATCAAATTTATCAATCAAGAGTACATGGATAGTTTCTTGGAAGTTGAATTCGTCGAGAGGTTCCAAGTAGCATGATGCCTCCTCTAAAACCCTAATTTGCAAGGTACTATATTTGCAAGATTTGTGCACTCAAGTTGAGGCTATAGCCTTGTTAAACAAGGGACAAGGATAAGAAATATACAAAAATTTCAAAAATGCTCTCAAACAAACATGGTTTACTAGATCATGTGACGTTTGTGAGAAATCATGATGTCTTAGAGCAGTTGTGATGGTTGAGGGCAATCACTGGTATCAAGGGTCTTTGCCATAGACCCATATGCCTCCAAAAAGTCGACCACTAACATCAAATAGATGGTTAAAAAGCACAAAATTATCAAACAAACATATACCCACTCAACGGCATGGAATCCAATAAGTAGATCCTTGGAATGGAAAGAGATGGAAGAGAAACAGAGTGAAATTCAAAATAAGCAGTCTGTAGAACTTCTCAAAGCAATATCTCCAAATGCATCAAAGGTATCCTTGCCCTTATCACATATCAAAATGCGTGGAAGTAAAAATTCTACACACTTTGGTATTCAAACCTGTAAAAAAAAAATAGTATTTGCAAAGTGAAAACATACTTCAAAAATCTAATAAAAAAAAGCCTTACCTTGTTTCCAAAGCTCTTCCATCACATACGGAGCCTCCAATGCAAGGAAAAGATAGCTCAAGATATTTGTACCCTATGGGACACTCTTTTCTCACCATAGACACTCAATATGAGAGAGAAAGAAGATAAAAATAGAGAAGAAATTAGAGCATAATATTTTCTCAAAATCATACTTCTCACAATGGCAAAAAAGTCTACAAATTGGGGTCTCATTGAGATTTATACAAAAATGGGCAGCTTTTTTCACATAAAAATGTCCAACCTAGTCTTGCTTCCTTATAGAGTTATTCTAAGAATCTTATTGAACTATTTAAGTTATTGGAAGCTAATTATATGCATATGGTAATCTTCCCATTCTCTTTGGAATTAGAAAAATTAATACATCCATAAAAATTGAGGTCTAACCTGTAGGGACTGATTACAAAAAGATGTTGCTTCCCAAAAAAAATTGCACACATTGTGCCTTTTCTTTATGCTTTAATCACTTGCATTTGTTCCTTTTTCCATTCGTGCATGCTCAAAAGTATGGAAATTGGTGTGATGACAATGGGTTCTTCCATGGTAACATCTTTATATTAGACATATTTGAAATTTGATTCAGCTCATGCCACTCTCCATCATCATTCAATCCAATAATTACAAGAGGAGTAATGGGGTCATATATGTTACTTTCATCATATGGTCTTTGTTATTGTTAGTGTCCATGTGAAAGGCCAAATGGCCACCGAACACTTTTGTATATGTTCTTTAATAAAACATATAGTGGCTTGGTCAGCCACAGACTATAAGTTCGATTAAATTTGTAAGACCTAAGAAGTCTGTGTTCGTGCTCCTTGTGTATTGTGTTTTCTATGTATTATGTAGCCTCTATGCAGAGTACCGTGTGCAGTGCTAGGAGCTCAATTTTCTATTCTAAGGATATCATCATAGAGCTCTCGAGAAGCAGAGCGCATCCTAGTGCATCGCTATCAAAATACTTCACTGGTATAAGAGCATTTTGATGCAAAAGCTTTGTTCCACCCAAGGGGGCAACCAAGGCATAGACCTTGGCATACCTTGTCATCCGAGTCACCGAAGTCACCGTTGGTGCCAGTGGTTGCACGCAAGGGAGGACCTCAATGATCAAGGAAAATCGAGGCATACCCTTTCATCCAATTCATCGAAGTCATTGTTGGTGCCATTGGCTACACGTGAGGAAGGCCCTCAATGATCAAGGAAGATGGAGGTTCTCAGTACTTCTCGGGAGCTCACTCATCTTAGTATTGTTTCCCCCAAAGCTCGCTTAACGGTGGAAATCTCTTGCCATTAAGCTACACTCTTGTGGTGCTTGAAGAAGGGGAAAGACTAAGGTTCACATTATCTTCAACTAGTTTTGGGCCTTGAAAGCTTCATTCTTTATTTTCAAAGCCTATTTTTGAAGCATTTTTGGGGTGATCTTTGGAGCCATTTTGGAGTACTTTTGTGCATAGTTCTCTTCACAAAGGTACAAGAACATCAATAAGAGTGTTCATTGTACTTCTTCAAAGATGAACTTTCACCTTTTGGAGCTCCATTTTCATCCACACTAGTTAATCTATAGGTTTCTTGAAAGGTTTGAGTTGTGGTTGGAGCAGCCATCGGGAAGTCTATGTAGGTTTTTTTGAGCCTAAGGAACAGAGTTGATGTAGCTCAAGCGTAAACACCACCTCCTTTACTTGTCAATCCGCGGAGACGTGAGGACCAGTATGAAGACCACGAGCAAGTGAAGGCACAAGTGTGTGAGTGAAAGCACAAAAACATGCACAAACATACACACACACGCGCACAAGGTAAGATCAAAGAGAGGAACAATGGAAAGCTTCGATTGCAAAAGAGTTCTCTTACAAAAGCTCTATTCTCTAACAAGCTAACCCCAAAAATGAGCTCTCTAGCTCTTTTTATAGTTTTTTGACTATTTTTGGCCCTGTCGAGACCTAGTGTCCGGCCTAGTTAAAAATTAGGTTCTAGGGCTTATTTGAGGGCTCAAACGAAGTCTAAAAATTATGAAAATTGGTAGGATGATACTTCTAATACTCCTCAAGCTCAAGGAATCCTTGGCTTGAACAAAATGGAGTTACAAAAATATAAAATGGTATTTACAATGGTTTTTAGTGATGAAAATCACTATTGTTGTAGGGGATTCTTCTGAAAATTTGACATACACTTCTTGGAGCTCCCTACTTGCTCCTTCTTCTTGGGTGTTCACATCTTTGATGTGCTCCTGTGCTTTGTCCTTGACCTTCAGCTTCAACACTCCCCCCCCCCCTCTCAAGTTTGTCGTCCCTGACAGACCCTTGTTGTAATGGTTGTTCCAGGTTGCTTTGAGAGGGAGTGTCCATTCGTAAGAACTAGAGCCGTCTCTCTTCCAAATGTGGAAAGGTTGGTTGTCCAATTCTTCATTTGTTACTGCGAGTCTTTGCACGTTGTAGTCCCTTGGTAGGTGCTTCTGCCTTGGAATCCAGCATGATTGTGTCGTTATGGGTCTCCATTGATGACCTCAGATCGTCCAAAGATGATGTTCATAGTAGTCATGCCAAGTACTCATAACCCATAATGGATGATGGGTAAGTGTGTTTGTGCATGGGTTGAGGAAAATATGTGTCTTGTGCATGGCCTTGTAATGTAGCCCTATGCATGCTTACTTGGAAAATGCATCGGAAGAAGTATGGTGCAAAAATTGGGGGTCTTGAGCTAAGTGCTCAAGGGTATGCCGACGAAGAGGTTTCATAGATTATCATGGTTATGGTGTTTCCAGTGTAAAGATGCTTACCATGGAGAAGGTCAATCGATGTTCATTGCTTCGTGTTGTACACTCGGCCTTTGGGATGGAACCGATGAGATCTTTTGAGTGGCTGATCCTGTCTCCTCTTTTCAAAGCATCATTTGCCAAATATTGAGAATTGAATTTCTTTATATTCCTTGACAAACAACATTTGATAACTACACCAAGCTTACTTTCACATACTCTCTTTAGCTCACTATAAGGAGGAGTCTTCGCATCCAGTATACATACAAAGATGTGCAGGGTACCAGAACTATCCCTTGCAGATATCTCCTTGGATGCTCTTTGTTGGAAGAAGTTAATTTTTGAAGCATTTTTAATGGAAAATAATTGTAAAATGCCAAAAACTTGTAAAAATATTTATGCAACTGATGTAAAAATAAGGAAGAGTCTTCCTTATGTAGAATAGAATCTTATGTAATTTTTCTAGAATTTTTGGAAACTCCTAGATAGCATATTTTTAGAATAGAAGAGGAAAAGACCAAATTTCAAGTGTGAAAAGGGACACTTGAAAATGTATAAAAGACAATTTCCTCTATTTTGAGAGGCTTGGTTATTTGTTTACATGCTATCCAAGTGAAGAGAGAGTTTCCTGCTGAAAATCATGTTTCTCCTATTTGTGTGGTTTCATTGATTTGTTGAGTCTATTCTTTGTGTATCCATGGAGATTTGTGAGCTTCTATTGTGTATTTCTATTGAATGTGTATAAAGAGAGTTGAATACTGATGTGTTGAGTGAGAAATTGATGAAGAATGGTGCTGGAGAAGAAAATCGTCTGTTTTCACAGAATCGCGATTGTCTCATCTATATGGTACAAGTAACATTTTTGAGTTTTGACTTCATGATTGTATTCTGCTGAGAAAATAACATGTTTTAGACACCAAGATTGTGGAAAATGGTGGAGATTTGCTCAAGATAATCCAAACCCTAGAAATTCCTCTTCATTTTCACTATTCTCAAAAATCCAGCCATTATTCTCTTATTTCTTGGATTATATCATCTAGAAGGGGTTGTGGTCTCTTATATACTTCCAGGATTGACAAAATAAAGATGTATTGTTAATTCTTTATGCTAAATTATTGGAGAGGGCAACTCCAAAGGTCAATAACAAACATTTTTTGGCGCCATTGCCGGGGAGTATATCAAAAGCTTCATTGAAGTTGGACCTTGCTGGATCTTCTATTGTTGATGGTATTGAACACATGGAAAAGGTAATACTCTTTAATCAAGAGATGTGAACATGAAAAGGTAGATTTCTTTGTTTGTCTTTTGGGAAAAGAAAGCAATAGATAATCTTTTGAGAATAAGAAGTGTTGAAATTTTTGCAAATTGATAGTTGCTCATGTCATTTTTTGAAGTAAAGTGAAGGTGTGTGAAAAACTGAATCAAGAAAGCTGATGATAAGGTAAAATGTGTCTATTCTTGCATTTATAGAGTGCTTTTTTATCAAGTACTAAGCAAAATTGTTGATCTTGGATAGATGACAAGATTGCATTAAGGAAAAGTCAAGTTAAGTAGCTAGATGCAAGTAGATAAGATTCATTTATAGCCAAGTCAAAGTAATAATCTTGAGAAAAGCTGAATTGCATCTTGAAAAGAGAAATGTTTGAGTTTATCTTTGCAAAAAATTGACATTTGCATTTCTTAACACAATTTTCTTTCGGAAATTTTTCTCATTAACTGTTCTGATAGCCAAAGCATAGGAGAATATAACCAATCAAGGAACACAAGATCAATAGATCACCAAACAAGAAACCCTAAGTGAAGTGTTTACCTTAATTTAGGGCAAAATACTAAAAAAAATCATAAAATTCACTAAAACAATCAAACAAATTTCTTTTCTCCTTGGGAAGTTGGACTTGTTGACAAGTGTGGAAGAGACCAGGTGGTAAGAAAGCAAAAAATTTGCCAAAAACTAGAAAATTAGAAAAAACACGATTCTCTGCACAGGATCGCGATTTTCTGAATAATTTTGTGATCATGATGCAAAAGTACAGGTGACAGTTGAATTAGAATTGGTAAAGGGTACTAAAGAGAAACAAGAGAACAGAATACTCAGAACTGCACAAAATAGGAAGTACAGAAAAAACACGATTCTCTGCACAAAATCGTGATTTTCTGTAAAAGAATTTTTTTTTTTCTGGAAGCTTGAGTATATTTGGGTTCTTGGAAAAAAGGTAATTGCAAGAGATTTCATTTAGATTGAGTAAGGGAAGGAAGTCAAATTCCAAAGAATTAGAAAAAATTGAGTATCAAATGAGAGAATTGGATAAGTACAAAATCGCGATTTTCACCAATAGCTAATGAGGGGGATTAATCATGAAAACTTAAGAAGTGAGGATTAAAACTATAAAGTTGTTGGAGAATGAAATTGGACAAGTGAAAAAGTGAAAAAGTGAAAAAAACAGTGGAAATCGCACAAAATCGCGATTGTGTGGACACTATAAAAGTCTGGAATTTCATAAAAAAACTCATTCTTGAGTGAGAGAGAGAGAGAGTGAGAGCAGGATTAGAATCGCGATTGTCTGCAGATTAAAGTTTTTGATATTTCTGGAACCAAGCAAGCAAGGTAAGGAGCCCTTAATAAAAATTTTTTGTTTTTCTTTACATTTGCATGGTCATTAAGCACAAATAAGCACAAAAACAACCAAAAACACCAAAAACACCAAAAACACAAAATCGTGATTTCTGAGTTTCTGAATTTTCTATGGAAAAATAATATATTTTACAAAACCCTTTTATTGCATGTCAAAAAATAGTTAAAGCGATTCTATAGAAGAAATAAAAATTTGAAAATCAATACTTGAAAAATTTTCAAAAAATTGAACAGAATCGCGATTCTGTAGTCAAACACAAAATTGCGATTCTCTGAACATAGGACAAACTCGCGATTCCCAGAACACGATCTTCATAAGAAAATTGTGTTTTTAACAATTGTGAGCAATCACGATTGTCTGGGAACAAAATCGTGGAAAACACGATTTTCACCACAAAATCATGAGAAACATGATTTTGTTCACAGAATCGTGAGAAACACGATTTTCACCACAAAATCGTGAGAAACACGATTTTGTTCACAAAATCATGAGAAACACGATTTTTTTCACAAAATCGTGAAAAACACGATTTTCACCACAAAATCGTAGAAAACACGATTTTCACCACAAAATCGTAGAAAACACGATTTTCACCACAAAATCGTGAGAAACACGATTTTGTTCACAGAATCGTGAGAAACACGATTTTCACCACAAAATCGTGGAAAACACGATTTTGTTCACAAAATCGTGAGAAACACGATTTTGTTCACAGAATTGTGAGAAAACGATTTTAGCCACAAAATCGTGAGAAACACGATTTTGAAAACAGAATTGTGGAAAACACGATTTTGAGCACAGAATCGTGATAGACACGATTTTGATCACACAATCGTGATAAACACGATTTTCACCACAAAATCATGAAAAACACGATTCTAGTCACAGAATCGTGGAAATTAATTGAATGATCCTTAGGTCTGGTAACAAATTATACACACATTCCAAGCAAGACTTGGGAAGGCAGGAAATAGAGCCAGTGGTAGGGAAATTGCAAGAAAAAGATCTAAACAGTAAAACACATCTAATAACATACCACTGAAAACAGTCAACATTATGGAGCAAGAAGAATTGAGTGACAGTGACCAAGTGAATGTAAATGCTATAACAAGGTGAAGAAAAATAGACAAAAAGGGAAATGGGAAAGGAAAAAAAGAATGGGTAAAAATTTGTAAGAAGAGAATAGGGAACAGTCAAACAGTACTCCCTCTCAAAAAACACAAGCCCAGTCAGAGATAAGAAATTCACAGAGTCTAGATACCTTGATAAAAGCATACAAGGGAAGAATTCAAGAGGGACCAAGTCCTACAGATCATGTAATGGCTTATCCTATGCCAGACTTAGAACATGAAAGGATGCAGAAGTGTAAACAAATCATACAGGAAGCACAACTCAAACTGGGGGAAGTAGACAATTCTCAAAAAGCAGTTGAGGAATCTGAGGCAACAAGAACAAGAGGAAATATTAATCAGGAAGAAAACCCACAGATAACATTCCAGGTGAATATAGATAA
The DNA here is from genome assembly GCA_020310875.1 of Ceratopteris richardii. Classification (NCBI taxonomy): domain Eukaryota; kingdom Viridiplantae; phylum Streptophyta; class Polypodiopsida; order Polypodiales; family Pteridaceae; genus Ceratopteris; species Ceratopteris richardii. The sequence goes on from CM035417.1 coordinate 4,526,120, forward strand.
ACAATGTACAATTCTATATCACACCACATTGGAAGAATTGAGAAAACAGAATCCTCATTTACAACACAAAATGAAAAAATGGGAAACAATACCAGATAATCTTCATCCACAACTGCAGGAATTAGAGGAATTGTGGTATATTCCCATTGATAAGATAGGAGGATATTGTGAAGGAGAAGAGGGAAACTCAACCCTAAAAATACAATTTGGAAAAAACCATGCCAAAGCTATTTTGGATAGTGAATCAGGAGTGGCCATCATGACTAAACAAACTTGGGAAAAATGGGGAAAAAATGAATTAATACCTACCAAAATGAGATTGCAACTTGTAGATGGACACATAGAGAAACCCCTAGGAATATGGGAAAAAGTCATTGTGGAAATATGTGGAATAGAAATAGAACATACCTTTGCCATAGTTGAATTTCCACAATCCACTTCATATGAAATTATCCTAGGAAGGCCATTTATGAGACAAATGCAAATTGTTCAAGATTGGGGTAATAACTGCTTGTACCTTCAGAGTAAAGGAAGAATAACCAGAGTGAATCTAAGAAATGGGCATTATTGTGACATATCTCCTCAAGAATGGTATAAAATACATCAAAATCAAGAATTAAGTGAAGAATCAGAAATGGAAGACCAAAATGAAACTGAATCATCACTATGGAAGTGCAATATGATAAGAAACCTCACAAATAGAAAAAGAAGATTGAGAAGAGAAGATTGTGTAGAAGGAAGAAAATTACAAGATGAGAGCTATGTACCACAAAAATTCAAGGATGAAGAATTTGAGCCCTATGGGTGGAACCAAATTTTGGCTACCATGGATCTGGCCAGTGATGAGTATGTAGGGGTGGAATTTCAAAATGAAGAAGGGTATGATGTTTTTCACATTGGAATACAAATGATAAAGGTATAAAAAACAGAAGAAGACTAGAAAGAAGAAATGATATTAGAAAAAGGGAAAACACAATATTTGGAAGAAGTAAAAAATGAAGATGCAATAAAAGATAAAATCTCAGGCAAGTATAAAAAAAACAAACACAAGGAAATAGAAGAAAACCAAGAGGATGAGAAGAAGAAGAAAGAAACAAACAAAGATCAACAGTTTGATGTACCAACAAATTTCAAGACTTATGAAGTAGAAGACAGATTACTTCTAAGAATGAAACCAAAGAGAGAAAAGAAGAAAGGGGAGGCATATGACAATGAAGAACAAACCAAGAAGGTCATGATCACTCAGGAAGATGGGGAAGAAAGACATATTGTAGTAGTTGATGACATGACAACCCAAGAAGAGGAAGCACTAAGAAGTTTGGCCAAGAATTACAGGGATGTGTTTGCTTATAGCTACAAGGATTTGAAAGGTATTGATCCTAGAATCTGTGAGCATAAGATTCCTATTACACCTTATGCAAAACCTAGCAAACAGAGACATTACCCATTCAATGATAAATACTCTGCTAAAATAAAGGAAGAAATTGACAAGCTGTTGGCTGCCAATTTCATCTATGAGATTGAGTATACAGAATGGATATCTCCTATAGTTGTGGTACCAAAAAAGAATGGGAAACTTAGGGTATGCATTAACTTGAAAAAGGTGAATGCAGCAACTATAAGAGATAGTTATCCACTGCCTATAACAGATCATCTTCTAGAAAGAGTTGTAGGGAAGGAGGTTTATAGTTTTTTAGATGGTTTTTCAAGATACAATCAGGTACCTATAGCATTGGAAGACCAACATAAAACTGCCTTTTCCACAGAATGGGGAATTTATGCTTTTAGGGTTATGCCCTTTGGGTTAACCAATGCCCCAGCAACTTTTCAGAGGTTGATGTGTCATATCTTCAAAGAGTTCCTGAGGAATGTAATGGAAATTTATGTAGATGATCTGTGTACTTTTTCATTAAAAAGACAAGATCACTTTCAGGATTTAGAAAATATATTCAGGAAATGCAGAACATACAGAGTGTGTTTAAATCCAGAAAAGTGTGTATTCTTTGTAAGACAAGGAAGAATGTTAGGTCACATAGTCTCTAAAAATGGAATTTCCACTGATGAGAAGAAAATAAAGGCCATAATAGAACTTCCAAGACCAACAAATGTAAAGGAGCTTCAAACTTTCATGGGACATTGTGGGTACTATAGAAAATTTGTACACAAGTTTGCTGACATAGCCAAGCCCTTATATGCCCTAATTACAAAGTTTGAGTGGACCAAGGAGTGTGACCAAGCTTTTGAAACTCTAAAAACTTGTTTGGTAACAGCCCCAATTCTGAAAACACCTCAATGGGATAAAATTTTTCATGTCCATGTGGATGCTTCAAATTATGCTTTAGGATGTGTGTTAGCACAACCAATAGAAGGAAGCAAGTTAGATTTCCCAGTGGCTTATGCTAGTAGGCAACTGAATTTAGCAGAGAAAAATTACACAACCACTGAGAGAGAGGGGTTGGGAATGATATTTGCTGTAAAAAAATATAGACATTTCCTTTTGGCCAACAAGTTTAAGTTCTTTGTGGACCATCAAGCTTTACTATATTTGGTAAATAAACCTTATCACACTGGTAGAATAGTCAGATGGTTTCTTTTACTAATGGAATTTGAGTTTGAAGTGGTGGTCAAACAAGGAAAAACACACTTGAGAGTAGATCATTTATCTAGAATCCAGTCTAAAGAACCCAGTTCACCTTTAGATGATGATTTGCCAGATACTTAGTTGTTCAAAGTAGAAAGTGTTCCTGAGTGGGCCATGACTTTAGTACCATTGTTAACCATGGGACCTTGCAGAACATTTGGAAACAATACACACTTAGTATTACAAAGCAGAAATTTTATGCTGCTAGTTGGGCACCTGTATCATCTCAACAATATAGGCATATTGGAATATTGTACTCCTGAAGAAGAGAAACAGGAATATCTGAAAAGAGCTCATTGTTGGAACCCTTGCACTCATGCTTCTAGGGTAGTCACCCTAAGTAATCTCAATAGGATGGGGGTACATTGGCCTAATAAAATTCAAGATGTAACAAAATACATTGCTAATTGTTGGAAGTGTCAATCATTGCAAGATTCAGAATTCATAACTCTATATTGGTTTCAGAAAAATCCAAAGTGAAGTGAAAATATTATTGAAGAGTTGAAAAGGAAGAAGAAAGAAAAACAAGTAATAGATGGTGCAGATTCAAAAAATCTACAAGTCATCTCTGAAGAATATCAATTGATAGGGGAACAATTGTATAAGAGAGGGATGGATGGATATTTAAGAATTTGTGTTCCTGAGGATAAATATCTGGACATGTTGGAAATGGCACATTCTGGAGTGGCAGGAGGACATTTCTCAAGTGACAGAACAGCTAAACTCATATTATACTCTGGCTTTTGGTGGCCAACCCTATTTCCTGACGCAAGAACCTATGTAAAAACATGTGACATCTTTCAGAGGGTGAGTCAACCAAATAGAAGAGATAATATGCCATTAGTTCCATTAATTTCAGCTAGAGCCTTTAGTAAATGGGGATTAGATTTTATTGGACCTATACATCCTCCAGCAAGACAATCCCATGCTGAATATATAATAGTGGCTACAGATTATCTGACAAAGTGGGCTGAGGCTAAAGCCACAAGAAGGAATGATGCTCATACTACTGCCAGATTCCTTTATGAAAATATCATCACCAGATTCGGACTTCCAATTGAATCGGTAAGTGATAAGGGGACCCATTTTGTAAACCAAATCATAGAAAATATACCTGAATATTTCCTGATTAGTCATAGAAAGTCAGCCCCATATCACCCACAAGCCAATGGGTTAGCAGAAAGTACTAATAAAGTACTTTGTACTGTTCTGTCAAAACTAGTAAACACAAACAGAAATGATTGGGACCTACAACTTCATCATGTTCTATGGGCTTATAGAGTGGCTTATAAGACTGCAATAGGAAACACACCATTCAATCTAGTATATGGACAAAATGCAGTTCTACCTATGGAATTCCTCATTCCAACATTAAAAGTAGGTAGTCACTACAATTGGACTGGACATGAACTATCAGAGAGAGTAATAGAATTGGAAAAACTGGGAGCTTCTAGACTCCAAGCCATTATGAGTATATATGTGGACAAGAAAAGGCAAAAATCTTATCATGATGTTCACATAAAAGAAAAAGATCTACAAGAAGGAGACCTAGTTGTGGCATACACAGTCAAGGATCATCAGAAGAAGTTTCAGAAAAAAGAACATGGGCCTTATATTATACATCAGATAAGTAATAGTGGAGCTATCCAACTAGCTAACATAGATGGAGAGATCATGCCAAATTTCATAAGTGGATGTAGAGTTAAAAGATATGATCTCCCATTAACCACTTCTGAATGGAGAAGATTGCAACAAGCTCAAAACAGGAAAAAAGAAGAGGAAAACCATAGAAAAGAGGCTCAATAGGAAGCAAAAGAAAGGATAAGAAAAACCAAAGATCATAGGGAAGTTTGTTTGTGTGAAAACACCTCTAAGACAAAAAGAACATTTGCCTGTGATAACAATGGATTATCAAAATGAACAAATTAGGGTTTTGATAGATTCAGGTGCACAAGTGAATCTGATTAGTTCAGCTTTGGTGAATAAATTTAGCCTAAAAAGAACTAAAACCATAACCTTTATCAAAACTCTGGAAGGACAAATGATACAAAGCATGTCTTCACTATCTATTAAAGTTAGGTTCAATGATGAATATATGAAAATAGATTGTGAAGAATGGCCAGATCATTTGATGACTGAAAAATTGATTTTGGGACAGCCATGGCTCAAACAAGGTAAAGTCATTTTGAATTTTGAAAAAATGAAGCTTAATTTGACCATAAATGACAAAAGGTTTTTAATATTTTTATTGAGTAATGAAGAACAGGAAGTTCATCAGGATGTTCATGACCCAGACTTGGAAGGATTTACTTTTGCATTGGAAGACACACAGACATTAACAATACAACGGTTAAATGATCAAGCTTCATATAATCAAAACCAGCAAAAGATTGGAAGAGCAAAAAAGGGTGGTAAGACAGAAAGAAGGTGGCAGCTATGGCATAATCTGAAGCATGAAAGCATCAGAACAAGAGGAATATGGAAACAAGGCATACACAAATCTTTCTCATCAAAACAAAATTCCAAGACAAAATGGATATGGAGACCAAAAAATTCTACAAAATGCTTATCAGAAGGAAATGGATGTTTGCCTAAAACAAGGACAATTAGAGTTAAATATTATTGGGTCAAAAAATCAGAGCTGATTCAATGGAAAAAAGATCATCTATAATTGATCTGTATTTAGAATCTTTTCAGAAACAAATCAAAATGTTGAAAAAAAAAAGAAAATCATAACATATTGAAAATTAGGACAAAAATAGTTTACCTTATCCTTTTTCTAAAAAGAGAAATAGGAGGGGAAGAAAAGAAATAGAAGAAATTCTTAGAAAAGAAATTATTAAAAAAAAAAAGAAAGAAAAAAAAGAGAAAAGAAATAGAAGAACTTATAAAAAAAAAAAGAGGAAAGAGGAAGAGTATCTAGTTTTTTCTTTTTATATGCACAAAGCAAGATATAGGTAGAAGGGTAACAGGTTTCTATTTATTCTTTTATATTTTTCATTTCTACTTTTTATGATTCTTTATTTTTATTCTTGATTTGTATTTTCATTCTTTTTCTTCTAAAACATCTTCTTCCTGAATGAGAACGGTCAGAAGAAAGGAGTGCACTAGACATCTTGCTACACATGTAATGATCACTTTCATTGAGTTCTTCTAAAGAAGTCAGAATTTAATTAAAAAATTATTTTCATTTTTTCTTCCATTTCATCTCAAAATAACTATTATTTTTTTATTATTATGTGACTCATGTGGGTGGAGTTCTTTCTTTTTATGTGTTATATCTACTCTAGAATGGTGAATGCAAAGGAGCTGCCTATTCATGATTTCAAAGCAGAATCAGCCACCTTGTCAAGGGGACATTGGTTCCTGGATAGTGAAGTTGTGGTAGAGAAGGTAGATCTAGAGTCTGATGAGGAGCAAGAGATTCCAGAAGCAGAAAAGGTGGTGAAGGAGCTCAAAGAAACCCTAAGCATAATTGGATAGCATATATTCACAGTGGGAGTAGGAGGATATAAATATACTATGTTGTGTCAAGAGTTCTACAGATTTCAAAGAGTAGCAGTCAATCAGAAAAGATGGAAGGCAGTAGGGTTACATAAATTGCTGGAAGAACCTATCTTTTTCATAGATTTTGAAAGAGTGGCACAGGTAATGAATAGCCTGTTGGAAGTAGGAAAAGGTAATGATGCTTATTTCCGGTGTAAAGTCAAGAACAAAGATAATCAGGAAGTGAATATTACTATCAAAGCAGAACATATCAGGGTAGCTTTACAGTTCTTTCCAATGGGAACCAAGCTTGACCATAGCTTTGTGAAAAAGAATAAAGACACATATACAGGATATTCCAAATTTACTGATTTCAAGGGAAAGGAGAATGAGGAATATGCCATAAGGATGTTTTTACAATATTTTTGCTTCCCAAAACTACCAAGGTATACCATGCCACATAAGTCTGTTACACTGATTATGTTTAACAACAAGGACAGAACTAAGCCCTTTGGAGTCATGGATGTAACCCCGTACATACATGAACAGCTGAAAGAAGCAGCTAAACACTGGGAGCAAAAAAAGTATATGAATGGAGCTCAATTTCTAACCAGGATCATATATCATGTATTGGGAATGGAAGATCAATTGAAGCTGGCTCCAGAGGCACAATATTTCAGAAGCCTTATGACAGGAGTCAAGAGTCCTCCCAGGAAGATGTCTGTGAGAGAAACAGAAGGACAAACTAGCATGAGGGGAGCAAGGATGAAAAGAAAGGTAATATCTGAGGAAGTGGTTCCTGTAAAGAAAAGGAGGTTGGATCCAAGGAAGGTTGAATTGGAGCAGGATGAAGCAACCAAAGAGGAACATGAAGCTGCTCAGAAGCAGGTCCAATCTTCTAGTGAGCCTCATCCACCTCAGACCAGTAAAGAGCAGTTATATACTTATCTGACTCAAGGTAATAACAAAAGAGCAATATATGAGGCACAATATCAAAAGATGCTGGAAGATTATTCATGCAAGTCAACAAATTGGGTTCAAGAGGAAGTAGAGCATTATGAAGAGCTTCATGATCAAATGATGGGAGCCGAGATAGAGGAAGTATTTATTAAAAGGGAAGTAGAACTGTTAGCATACTTCAAAGAACTGCAAGGACCTCCAGAAACCAGAACCACAATTGTAGTAAAAAAGAAGGTTCAAAAGAAACCAGTGCAAAAGAAGAAGTTGACCAAGAAGGGGAAGGGAAAATCAGTAGTTGAAACTGTAACTATAAAAGAGACAAAAGAAGTGACAATAGGAGAAAATCAGAAGGAATCTACTGTTGAAGAAGAGTCAAAAGTGGAAAAACCAAAAATAGGAGGATCTTCACATTTTTCTTCAGACTCTGAAAGTGATATTGAAAATTTCTTATTAAAAAGTTTGAATTTTTCAGTACCTAGTACTCCTAATGTGGTTACACAGGCCACTGAGAAACATAAAACACCTAAAGATTTGAGAGAGAAGCCTCAAGAGAAGCAAGTCCAGGAAGAGGCAGTTAAGCAAATCAGTCCTGAAGAGGAAAGAAAGATGATGAAATGTAAAGCAGTAATGGTAGAGGAGGAAAGTGAAGTAAGAAAGGAATTCAGTTGTGGGCTAGTGCATTCAAGGTTGAAGTCAATCTGGACAAAACCTTCCCAACAAACTTATGTTAAAATTGATGAAGGGAAAATAGAAGCAGAAAAAGGAGTACAGACATGCAGTCCAGTCAATAAACAGGAAGGAGTAGATCAAATTTAGGAAATAGAGGAAAAAGGGGAAAAGAGGAATGCTCAAGAAGTAGAAGAAGGAGTTATAGAAAAGGAGATCAACCAAAGCATAAAGGATATACTTTATGATTTGAACAATAATGAGGAGATTACAATCACAGAAGATCAAGGACAAGAGGAGGAGCTGGACCTGATGGACATAGATGAACAGGAGGAGGGACAGAAAGAGCAGACCAGTAATGATCAGATAAAATCTATTGAGGAAGTTGAATCAACTCTAGTCTAGGAAAAAGAAGTACAAATAAAGGAAGGACATCTCTTTGAAGAAAAACAACAGGTGATGGAGAATAAGAAGGCAGAAGAAATAAAGCTAAATACAGATATCTCAGAACAGGAGAATCAGGATGATCAAATATTGGAAGATGAAGAAGATGATGCAGACCAAGAAAAATTGGAAGCAACCCAAAGTCATGAAGAACAAAAGATTCAGGACATAGAATATGAGGAGGAAAAAGAAGAAGAGAATGACTGCAATGAAAACAAACAGATAGAAGTTAAACAGATAGAAATGGAAGTTGGATTAGAGAGAATACCTAAAAATATAAGATATGCCTGCAAAATCATTATGAGCAACATAGAGCAGTTCAGACCTTCAAGTAGGAATATGATTATTTCAGGAATGGTAGCAGAGTCTGAGTTTGAAAAAGGCAGTAATATCATTAAGGAGCATAAAAGGGAAAAGGGACAAATGATAGAACGATTGAGGATTGTGCAGGAGAAGAATGAAGAACTAACACATAGAATAATTTCTTTGGAAGAAGTGGAAGTACAACAACAAAATAAAATTCAATATCTTGAGGAGAAGAGTGCAAAATTAACACAACAGAGTAGTAAAAATTGGAAATGGAATTGAAGAAGATTGAAGGTAGATATAGAACTTTACAAAGTTCATATCAAATCATGGTTAAAGCAAATGAAGAAATTAACAAACTACTGATGGAAGAAGGTCAGTTGAAGGAAGAAACCAAGGCTGCTCAGATGACAGAGGAAGAAAAGGAAGAATTGCACAAGGAGATCAAGAGATTGCAAACAGAGTTGAAGGAAGCTAAGGAGCTGGAGAAACAGGCTAGTACACATGCTGCTACTTCAATGAGAGGTTATAACAAGTTGTATATGGATATGGAAAGAGAAAGAAGTGATTGGCAGTCAAGAATAGAAAAGGAAAGAAGTGAATGGAGAAAAGAAAGAGAGATATGGGCATCTCAAAATAGAAGTTTGATGGTGACAATATAAGAGTTACAGAAAAAGCTAGAAAAGCCACAAGTTCAAGAAGAAGCATAGATAGAGACTACATATACAGCAGATTATGAAGTGGAAAATGATGACAGGAATCAACATGGCAGTGAACCAGAAAATAAAAGACCAGAAGAAGAATATTCAGAAGAATTTGTCCAGAAATTGTTGACAAACAGAGAATCTAGAATGGATTTCATTAGAAAAATGCATGATGAATATGAAGATCAGATTGTTACATTTGCTTTAAATAAAGGGATAAATCCTGATCAACATCATTGGGTTGCAGATGGACTGGGCATACCTATATGCATGATCATGGAAAGTATCAACAATTATCAGATGGCAAGGGTTGGATTACCTCCAAATAAATATCTAGAGTATGAAGAGGATATCAATGTGACCAAAGAATTATTTGAGAAAGCCAATCCAAAATGGAGGAATAGATGGTTGGATGCAAATAAAGAATGCAGGAAAATATGGAAGGAAGCACCTATTCAGTTGAAAATTAATCTAGCTTACTGCCTAGTAGCAAGGAGAAGAGAGTGGACAGTTTTTTGGGAAAGAAGGAAAGAAGGACAAATCCCAACCAAATGGTTGAACTTTCCAAAGTTAGCAGGGCCAAAGGCAGGAACATGGCCTACAAAAAAATATATGGTAGAAACAGCTGAATCTGTTATAGCTACATACAAAGATGTGAATGACCCAGCATGCATTTTACTAATCAGAGTGATGAGACTCATTTTGGCATGTATAGAGACATACATAGATACAGATGTCAGAATCTTAAATTACATTGGATTCAATTCTCCTACTGATGCATTATTGTTTGATCTCAGTGAAACACCTGATAGAATATGCTTGATGGATTACTACAACAGAATAATATTTTTGGGCATTCATTACTTACAAATTTTTGAGGATGCATTTGATTATGGGTTTTTGAAAGGGAATCAAAGATATTTGGAAACTTGTCAGTGGTCACAAAGTCTCGACTTACCGTATATGAAGCTGCCTACACAGAATACTTGAAAAAGGATTAATTGGCACCACTACAATGGAGGACACCCATTCACTATGCTCAATCTCATAGATGAATACAGCTTCAATCAGCCTATCAATTTCTTCTTTTATTTTGGCTGCATATGTATCATTATATGTGTAGGGCTTCTGTTTGGTGGGCTTGGCATCGGAAGTCATGGGGATAGTATGAGAGCAAATTCTTGGATCTACCCCTTTCAAATCTCTATAGTGCCATGCAAACACGTCCCTATATTCCCTTGATAGAGCTACAAGCTCCATTTCTTCTCTTGCACTTAGGTCGTCTCCTATATATGTGCATCTCTCTTCGTTCTCTTCAATGGTCACTACAATCTTCTTGGTCTTTTCTTTATTATCATATGATTCTCCTATGATGGCCTCTCTCTTAGGCATTCGTACCAAAATTTTGCGATCGTCAACTTCATATTTCTTGAAGTTTTCTGGTACTTCAAACAATGATTCCTCCTCTTCTTATTTCACTGCTTTTCTTTTCTTTTTCTTTTGACTGCTCTCACTTCCATCCTTTGAATTTACCGTTTTAATACTTGTGAGAGGTTCTTCTTCTTTCTCGGTGAACACTCCTATATCTTCTAGATAGTGCTTCTCTGAGTTAAAGCAACTATCCATCACAATGGACTCTATATCATCGTCATTCTCTTCCTCTTCTATGATATCACTAGGGTCACATTCTTCTAGCAAGGGCTAACACATGAACACTGAAATATCATAACCCTCCTCATCACAATGAGGTGTCCATTGTTCTTCATTGACCGCAATGTCCATGGTGGCTAAGATTTTTGGCCAGCCATGAGGCTCAAATTCCTCATCTGGAAAGATCATCGGTGTGTAGGTTGGGTCTCTAACTGGTCTATCTCCTGGCAAAGTTCCTTCTTCTCTAGCCTTTAAACGTTTTTCCTCTTCCTCTGTGACCTTGCACATCCACAAATGAGTATCTTCATGCAGCCATGATGGATTAGGTGAACTTCCAGAATGCATAGAGATGGAATCTTCTTTGGCTTTGTGGATAGGATTCCACTGTAGGATTGGTACATCTCTGAAGGAATAATCCTTCAAATTGACCTTGGTGGTGACCCCTAAATGCTGTAAGTACAACGAGTTGGTTCCCCAATCCTGTACTATTTGCAATTGTCATAGGAAGGGTCTTCCTAAGATCATCTCATAGACATTATTTTTCTCAAAGTCACATATAGCAAATGTGTGCTCAAACTCTACACCACAAGTGGTTAGAGTTATCCCTTCGAGCAATCCTAGAGGTCTTTCAAAATGACCGTCGGCCATTTGGAGCTTCATTCTAGTTGGTCTTAATGTGGGTTTGCCCCATTGCTTCCACAAAGAAGTGGTCGCAATAGCAACACCATTACCTGAATCTATGATTGCTTTGGTTGTGTAACCTTGATAGGTGATTGGAAGATAAGTATTACCTTCTTCACCCTCACACATGTCCCCTATTTTGTCTAGAGGTATCTCTGGTACTTTCTTCTTAGAGCCTGCTTTTGGCATATTGGACTCAAGTTATGGGACCTGATCCTTCACATGATTCCACAGCTCGGGTTTTGCTTTGAGCAGCTCTTCTACAGTGAGATGACATTGAACCTTAGTGTTCCTCATGACATCAGTGTTCCTTGGGACCACTGAGACTTCATGTCTTACCAGTATAGTGGGAGCTCTGATCTGAAGAGATTCAGATTCCCATGGGCTTGGAAATTGAGGCAATTCTTCTAAGGTATTAGATTCAAAATCTAATCTTTCATCTTCTTGTTGTTCTGCTTCATCTCCGTAAATAGATGGAATGTCTTGGGGAAATTGATCATGAAGGTCATCAATCTCATGAATAGGAGGGAAATTACCCTTCTCCTTGGCCCATTTCTCCTCTTGTATTTCCCGCAAGAACTCTTGAGAGTGCTCCTGAATTGAAGGAGGTATTCCAGCATTCGTGGAATTAGGAACATACCCTACCTTTGGTGGTGAGCTTCTTCTCTCAATAACTGGTTGAGCCTCTGGAAGTAAAGAAACTTGTGGTTTGTTTACCAACTACTCTAATCTTTCTACTAAGCCCTGGAAATGCAAATCTGGTTTGACAGAGTTCGTCTGATTGAACTTTTGACTAGTCTCGAGTATAGCTTGAGCTTGTTCAACCATTTTCATGCACATTTTCATCCGTTCAATCTCTAAATCCGCTCTAGGGTAACTCTTGTCTAGGTTTGCAGCTGTTGGCCCTTCTTGAAGTCGAGCCTAGTAGGCCTTGAACATCATGTCCAAGCCTTCTGGGGCTGGATCTGCCAAAACAGACCCTAGTTGCGGCCTATTTACAATGGGTGGTGGGGTGGGATGAGGTGCAGTGGATGGAGTGACGGCATGTGAGGGGTTTTGAGATGCGATGTCTTCTATTTTTGTTTTTGCATCTTTCAAGCTTTCTTCTAGTTCTGATAACTTGTTATTCCACTTGCGATTAGCCTTCTCTCTGGTATCTTTCCATGTTCTTGTTTTCCTCTTACTAGGTTCTCCCGATTCACTCGACTCCGATTGCTCTGCTAGTTTATCCTGTTTTAAGGCTTGTGCTCTAGTGACAGCTTGTATAGGAGCCACATTACTGCTACTTGAACTTGAATCCACCACTAAGCCTACCACATTAATGGGTGTAATCTTGGGTGCACTAGAGGGGTTTCTTGGACAAGAAAAATCAGAAATTTCTATGAAGAAGAAGATGGAAGAAGATGGAGATGGTGATGATGATGAAGATGAAGAAGAAAAAATAGAAAATGAACAATAATGACAGTTTTTTTACCTTCCAACGTCCCAAATCTACGATCTTACCATCACAACGCTCGTCCTCGAATCTCTCTCCCCGGCAACGGCACCAAAATTTGGTGTAGCTCAAGCGTAAGCACCACCTCCTTTACTTGTCAATCCGCGGAGACGTGAGGACCGGTATGAAGACCACGAGCAAGTGAAGGCACAAGTGCGTGAGTGAAAGCACAAAAACATGCACACACATACACACACGCGCACAAGGTAAGATCAAAGAGAGGAACAATGGAAAGCTTCGATTGCAAAAGAGTTCTCTTACAAAAGCTCTATTCTCTAACAAGCTAACCCCAAAAATGAGCTCTCTAGCTCTTTTTATAGTTTTTTGACTAGTTTTGGCCCTGTCCAGACCTAGTGTCTGGCCTAGTTAAAAATTAGGTTCCAGGGCTTATTTGAGGGCTCAAACGAAGTCTAAAAATTATGAAAATTGGTAGGATGATACTTCTAATACTCCTCAAGCTCAAGGACTCCTTGGATTGAACAAAATGGAGTTACAAAAATAGAAAATGGTATTTACAATGGTTTTTAGTGATGAAAATCACTATTGTTGTAGGGGATTCTTTTGAAAATTTGACATACACTTCTTGGAGCTCCCTACTTGCTCCTTCTTCTTGGGTGTTCACCTCTTTGATGTGCTCCTCTGCTTTGTCCTTGACCTTCAGCTTCAACAGTTGACAAAACTTGTAGGTGTTGTTGGCCCATGTTTGGGCAGTGAATTTAGCCTTTTACTGCCATTTTACTGCATATATTGAGCACATATACACTATGTATGCTTCTGTGGATACTGCTTATGTACATCCATGTGGTCATTGATATAGCGGTTACGTTTTTGCATAATGCCTTTTACATTTGATAAACAGGGTCATGGTGAGGTTTTCTTAGCTGGGAGACACCTAGATTTTGGGGTCTCTTTGGTGATGCAGGTGGAAGACTTACCCAGCCTTGCCATAGGAGATGTATGATAGTTGTTCATATGTGCTCGATAAGCCTAGTTGGCTTCTTTTGGGTAACTGATTATATGCAGTGGAGTCAGTGATTCACTATGCGCGTAAACATGTCATTACTTGCATTTTTATGATATTTTGACACTATTCATATGCTCATTTTGTAAAGGATACTCCAGCAAAAATTTTCCAAATTTTTGGTTTTCTCAACTATACAATGATCGATTTACTCTTTGATACACTCATTGGTATCAGAACATTTATTCTCACATAATCCTTTTGGTTGTTCATTAGTGTTCATTAATTCATTCTTTTGGGAAGATTACGGAATTCTCTTCCAGAATCTAACACTTGGTCATCCTTCTTTGAGCCTTAGTGGTGTTTGGACTCTTCTAGCTTCATTATCATTCTATTCAGTTCTCTACCATCATGGCATCAAAGGTCTCAAGCACACCTCATGGATTAGGTTCTAGTGCCAGTTTTTCTAGAAGGAGTTATAACTTCCAGGGCAAAGACCATTTTGAGATCCCAAAATTTGATGGCACAAACTTTTCTCTATGCACGAATCAAATTAAAGATGTGCTGATTCAGAGGAGGCAATGGAAGCGAATAAATGGAATCTCAAAGAAGCCTGTTAACATGGATGAAGATGAGTGGGATGAGTTAGATGAAATGGCCAAGTCTACCATTCGATTGCGCCTGGCGGATGTTGTTTACTTTATAATATTAGATTGTCAAAGTGTAAAGGAGCTTTGGAACAAGTTATGCAATACATATGAAAAGGAGACGACATCAAATAAAGTGTATTTGATGAGAAAATTATATGACCTTTGCATGAAGGACACAGATAGTGTTTTTTATGAAATCACCCATTATTTTTAGCTTACTAAGCTAATTAGAGTTCCCCAAAAGGAATTAAGCCAATTACTACTGTGCTCAAAGAACTGTTCAAAACATTGAACAAGTGTAGGAACAAAAATAGCAATTTTTTTACTCTTGCATCAACTCTCACCTATCTGTTTTGATTCAACTTTTCGAAAGTGATCTTCCAAGTTACATAGGGTGTCTAATACATCCTTAGGCTAGATAAAAGGGCCCACCACATATCTCTCTAGAGTTCATTTGGCTGGTGTAGTGCAAAGTTTTTGTAGCACCACTTCATCTTCATCAAGTACGAATCCATCCTCACAGTGGTATCAGAGCAAGGTTGGACAACATGGCAGATGGATTTCCTTCATCAATTGAAAAATTGGATAGAGGTAACTACTCAGCCTGGTCTTTAAGGATGGGAGCTTATCTTCAAGGTAGGAATCTATATGGTTATATAGCTGGAGACGAATTCATGCCAAGTTTTAGGAATAAAGGTCAACCTACACAAGAAGAGCAAGAAAGATTGAGCACATGGTGCTCCAAGGATGCACTTGCAAGGTCTTATCTCCTCAAATCTATCTCATATTTTTTGTTGCCTCAAATTAGAAGTTGTTAAACATCACAGGAAGTGTGGAATGCACTTGAGGCCTCCTTCTTCTCGTCAAGGCCAGAAAGAACCAACTATGGTTGGACTTCACAACACTCAAGAAATCTTCCAAGCAAAATGTGACTGATTTTGTCACAAAGATCAAAGATATTGTTGATCAGCTAGGAAGCATTGGAGAAGTGATAGATGAAGAACAAATTGTAAGGCAAGTCATCAATGGTCTAAAGGTAGATCAAAAGTGGGAAGCCTTTACAACAACAATGGATCTATACATGGATATGCATGTACCAGATTTCAATACACTTATGGGACAACTACTTACTCAAGAGGCCAAGCTCATGAAGAATGGAGAAGGTTCCAAAGGTAATCAATCTTCTGCTTTGTATACTGATAAAAATAAAGCCAAAGAAAACAAAGGGAAAGGAAAGAAAGTACACCAAGCTAGACATGGTAGAGGTAGAGGCAGAGGAGGAAGACAACGTAGGGGGAGACCCCAAGACTCTAATCCTTATTCTATTTGTGGATTAACTAATCACACAACTGAGAATTGCTTTAGGAATTCCAAGAATCAAAGATGCAGAGGCTACAACAGAGGAGGTTTAGCTACTCAAGAAGAAGGTTCAACAATTTCCATGGCAACAACAACAACTACAACAATTCAACCTACCAAGGAGGATACAAAGAAACAAGAGATTACAAAAATTACACAGAACACTCAAATCAAGAAGACTCTCTACTTCTCATGAATATGAAAATGTCACAAGGTAAATCTGATGAGCATGTTTTCTACATAGATTCAGGTTGCTCAAATCGTGTGGCCTATAATGTGGCTATTGGTATTGGTTCTCATACATACCCTATCGGTAAGGCTACTGATAAGTTTGTCTAACAGCCTACCTATTGTATGGGCAATCTTGAGCTGTATGGTTCGTGTATTTTCTCCCAATAGTGCAATATGGAGCATTAGGGTTTCCTTGGGGTTGAGCCATCATCGCGCAAATATTAGCCATGTAGTCTCCTCTACAGTTGTAACATCGCTTCAATGAGATGACCCTTGGTGGTTATCTATTTTGAAATCCTAGATTTTTGGCAACTTGCTGAGCTATCTAATCTATCTCAGTGGAGGTTCTGGAAGTATGACTAGTAGAACTATCCAAATCCTTATAGAACTTGGACAATTCTAACTCCTCACCCAAGTTGTCTTCTATGTCAATGCAAATCTGCACACACTCTTCTATGGATGTAGGTTCTTTCAAGTACACATATGATCTTAACTTGGTGCTTAGTAAGCCATCTAAAAATAAGGCCACTTGTTTGGCAGGTGTGGGTAACTCTAGAATAGGGCATCTTTCTAAGTACTATCTAAATCGTCTTCCTGCAAGTCACACTATTTCTTGGGGTGTCTGCTTGAAGTTGTGGATCAAGGATGATGTGTTATGCCTGATACCACTCTTGGAAAATTCTATAATGAATGCTTCTAGTAGTTGACCTATATCTCACTAATTGCAACTATTCAGGGGTTGAAACCAAGCTAAAGAAGTACCCTTGAGGGTCAAACCAAATGCCTCAAACTGGGTTAATAATTCCTCGGCTTGTTTAGCTCTGAACACTTGTTTGAACTCTGCCACATGATCCTAAGGATCTCTTGACCCATCAAAATAGTTCTTCATTGCCTTAACCACTTGAGAGGGTCTAAGGGTTCTTCGGTACTCTCGAGGTCTAGACAATGGAAAATCATGATCATCTCTTTGATGCCTATGTGCTCTATGTCTCTCTCTTTCAGGTCTTTCATTTTCAAATCGTGATCTATACACCTTGGAGGCCATGTGAAACATTAGATCTCGATGGAGGGAAGATCAATTCACCTTGCCAAGTGTACGCATGCCTGTCATGCCCTGTTACCATGAACACTCTCTCTGATGTGTTGTCTAGATAGAAAACTTTGCCCGATGTGTACGTAAGCACGAACTTAGGGACTTGTGACGAAAGAGACTATTCCTCTATCACCAAAAAGTGCATATAGTGGGGTTTACACATTTAAATTATCAATCTGAGAAGTATCTTGAACCTAACCAAGTGTATGAAGACATGCACTTGCACAATGTTCGATGAAGTGAGACAGCTATTATGGAGTGCAAATGAGTAATACCAATCACATTCATCACTCTCACACGTGGAAATGGTGTCACGATACATGAAACAACAGTAAGCACAAAAATGGATTTTTCTCTCAGCATTGAACTCGAAATATGGTCAATATTGGGTTCATTTCAAAGCTCTCGACAAGACGCATCTGATGCCAATACGGTTGTCTGATTTTGACAAATGCACTTCAAGATATGGGAAAAAAATAGAGCTCCACAACTCTCCTAGCTTCACCACACACCTCCTCACACCTCACACACACATTACACACTTCGGAAAAGCTATGAATTGGATAGACAACACTTCCATGCACTCATTCCAAGCTACAAACACACATGCAAGCTCACAAGCAAGGAGATACAAGAGAAAGAAAAAGCAAATTCGAAAATGAGAGCTCTCTTACTCATAATGGCAAAAAGTGTTTACAAAGTGTCATCAAATGACTTATACACATGTGCCCTAAAAATGGTCCTTTCACTCAAGAGACCAGAAGTTTATTATAAAAACCCGAATTTCCTACTATTTATAAGGATTATAATACACTACTTGGGATTTATGCATCTAGAGGACTCCTCTAGTGAACTTACAAGGCTTTATGATGTCTTCATAAGCATTTGAAGAAGAAAATTGTGCCCATAATTTTGAAAATTTTGGGGCTCCTCTTTTGTGCTCCTTTTACTCTACAGCACTCTCCCTCTCGTTGTCTCTGTCATCCCTTGACAAGCCTTGCTTCATGTCTTCATTTGTCATGTTAATTTGGGCTGCCACATGTGCATTCTTTGGCAGTCCTTGCATTGCTTTTCAGTTGGCATTGCATTTCAAAGGTCCCATTCTTAAATCTTCTTTTACATCCTTTGGGACCTGATGCATTCTCTTTAGCTTGTTTATTTCTTTCCATTGCATGCACTTAGTGGATAAGGAAGTTGTGTGCAACCTCCCCTTAAACGGTCATGGTTGTTGTAATTCTTTGTTTCCACTCTTCGGGACCTAGTCCTTTGGTGTTGTAGCCTGACGTGTGCCCTTGTGGGGCTTTGGGCAGAGGGTGATACTTTTTATTGCACAATCTTTCTCTTTTATTTTCTTCTTCTTCTTCTTTTGTTGGGTTCTCCTGTCTTTGCTACCACATGTCCCCCCTCCTGAACTTTGTCATCCCTGATAGGCTTTGGAATTCGGATGGGAGTACGTCTTATATAACCTTTGATCTATTTCATTTAGTAGATTAGCTTCACGTATCATTAGTTGCTTCCACTGTTCTAACTTAACGTCGTCATGTGGTGGTTGGCGATGGTTAAAAAAAAACTTAATTCATAAGTTATGAGTCTTGCATTGAGGTTAGCAGACATCTTGAGGAATGTCTCTAAATCGATTTCATAAAACCCGATGATGAAGGCTTCTTCAAATGTTTGCATATACAGACTAGGCAAAAACATGAGTGGCGAGTAGTAGGCCATAATAGTTAGTCGGTTCGGCAAAGAAAGATCAAAGACCCTGTCGGTTCCTTGATTGATGCCAATAAAGTTCAAAAATGTATATTCGGCATGCTTGAATACTTTGAGTACTGTTAGAATCATGCTAAGTATTTTGTTCCTTAACTTGATGGTGAGATCAGGAACTTTTGCATATCAAAATAACCAAAATTCGATTGTCCTGATCATGTACTCTTTCGTAGGTAGATAATTATGTGGTGGGCTCGGGAGTAATGGAAAATTGAGCCACTATTTATTTAGTTTACCTTGATTTTGGTGGGTTCGGGAGTAATGGAAAATTGAGCCACTATTTATTTAGTTTACCTTGATTTTGCAATTCCCAAAATTTGGGCAAGTACCGTTGATGTGGCATAGGACAAAAGGCTAGATTAACTTGTAATAAGTATGGTGCTTCCTTCTAGTGCACCCGCAATGTTGGATTTTTCTCCAAAATTTTTCTCCGCTAGATGAGATCTGCAGCTTCAAACTCTTGTTGAGTATACTGAAAAGTGGTGGCCTTAAAATTCAACTGCTCATCCGGATCCTTTCCCGTAGTTTTCTTCATGTATCTTTGGGTTTGTTCTTTCATGATTCCATACAGGAGGTTGAAGGGCTTCATTATTGCATCTACATCTTTACTTTTGATTCAAGCCTCCTTCATCTATTTTACTACTTCATTCCATTAAAGCTCCCATGTTTTGGATTCCGCTTTACATTTGGTCTCTATCTCGACCTATTTTCTCTTCTCTTGGGTAAGTTGATCTTCCAATATTGACAACTTGTCTTGCAATTCTTGTATGCCTGTGTCAACATTTCTTTCCAATGGTTGATTCAATAGAATAGAGTTCATTAATTCTTTAATTCGCGTACATAGATTATCGGCTTCATCCATATGTACCTTGATCTGACTCTCTAGTAGTTTACTGCAGTTGAGCATCCTTATTTTCTCTGCTTCATACATTGCATGTTTCTTTTTTTCAGTGTCTTCACTTCATCTTGAAGCTCCGATACAGATGTAGTCATTTCCTATACTTTGCCTTTTAGCAACGCATTTTCTTCCTGGACACGATTGCATTCTTCTGTCTTTCTGGCCAAGTTTTCTATTTTGTGAGCAAGTTCTTTTTGAATGACTATATTTTTGGCAGAAAGCTCTTCTCTTATGTCTTGGAATCGATTTCTTTCCTCAAACAATTTTGCCTTTTCCTTCTCCACATCCATCAAGAGGTTTTGAGTTGTCATGGCAATGTCTATCATGTTCTTGACTATAGGCTTTAGCTGGTTTACATCTACATTTAGCCAAGTTTTTGATATAACCAGCTCTTCTCCTGTTTGCACATCTTTAACTTGTGCCACATGTAATGTTTCTTGGTGTGGTTGTCTTATATGTAGGTGAATATGTGGGTTGGCCTTCTCGATGGTGTTGGTGGTATCATTTATGGCTGGTTCCTCAGGGGGTATCTTATGAGAATCACCTACCACATCCAAGGGTGATGGTTAAGCCATAACCCGTATAGGTAATACAGGTCCTTCCTCATCTTGTATCTTAGTGCTGATTGGTTCTATCTTTGGATGTACCATCATTCTTGGCTTTGGAGGTGATATTTCCTTAAGTGATATCCTCGTTTGCTTGTTCAATTGTATGATATGCTCTCCTTCCAAGGGTACTTCATTCAAAGACTGAGTGTGTGGTGTTTGCTCAGATTCCTTTTCCACTGATTGTTGGACTTGGTTGAGTTCCTCCCATTCTTCTCTCGTATGCTCGTCCATTTGGATATCACTGTTAAGGGTGTCATGATCATGTGATGACTCATCATCTGAACAAGAATGGTCTAATCCCAATTCTTTATACCGGTCTTGGTGGGATGCCTTCCCTGGTACGTATGATGATCTTTGAGTACTTGCTCGATGGTACTGGTGGCTTGTATCGGAAGGTTGGTTTGACCTCTCATGTAACCATGTGTGGGTTCTAATACGGTGGAGATATCTCTTCTTGTAATGGTTTGTGTTGTTGTTAATGGCACCTTAGGAAGTTCATGTGTTCTTTTGGACTGAGGGGTTTGTGATACTTCAGCCATTTGAGCTCGTTTGGCCCCTCTCATAGTTGCTTTGAAGCTAGTACCAACTTCCTCCACGAGGGCTACACCCTTTCTTTTCTTCGGCACCATAGCAAAGTTCACATATCTTGCCATTTCTGCGGTGGAAATCATAGGCCATAAGCAATCTTTCATGTTCAATGCTTCATATATAAGCAGTGTCAAAGCCAAGCTTCCATTTAAGAACTTCTTGTGACCCCCATGTTTTTTGGCTTCAAATATCCGTTCCTGAATGTATGGTGTCATATTGATCTCATTCCCAATTTGCTTAACTCCATGAGATAACAATTGTACTACAAATCTTTGTGGAGTTGTATATCTATGCATATTTGGAAAACAGAAGCGTTGATGCACTAGTCTGACTTCTTCTTCAATGTCAATTCTATTGATATCAAAGAAAGTTCTTTTCTTGGCCTCATGGCATTCGTCCTTCAGATCCGTGAGATCATCCACCATCCAGCCAAATGTTGTCTTGATCAGCTCATGTGTGAATCGGATAGTTTGAGATTCCCCATTGCGATCTAATACCACGGCTTCAGGGACCAATGGCTTATCAAGGGCAGGATGTAAAGTATTCATGACTTGTGTGCATCGTTGATAGTCTGGTTTGTAGATGGGAAGCTCAAATATGCCTCAATTCTAGCTTGAGTCCACACATTCACTATGCTTGGCATATCATGCAAGATTCTAAAATCTTGAGTCATTACTGGGAATTGATGTTCTCTATCCATGATCTTGATAGTGATGAGGAACAAATGCTAGCTTGCTGGATTGTTATCTCTGAACTAGTATCCTTGAGCCTTGATAGCAAATTCAAGAGGAAACTCTAATACTTCAGCCTCATGTGTGAAGTATTTTGATGACAATGCATCACAGTGCACTCTCCTTCTCGCGCTCTCCACGACGATATCCTCATAGTAGAAAATGGAGCTCCTAAGGCCGCACACTGTACTCCTCACAGAGACTACTGAATATGCAGAAAAACACAGTACACAGGGAGCACGAAGACATACTTCTTAGGTCTTACAAATGCGGTCGAACTTATAGTCTGTGACTGACCAGGCCACTATATGTTTTATTAAAGAACATATACAAAGAAGTGTCCAGTGGCCATTTGGCCTTAAACATGGACACTAACGGTAAAAATCTCCCACGAAAGGCCAATATGGCCAAAGTAAATATGGGAGAAAAATAAAGGATGATAAAGAATACATGAGTGTAAGTATACAAGCTATACCTCCCACTTGATGGGCATGTTACACAGTATAAAAGTGTCTATGTAAGATCATGAATCAAGTAACCCCCATCAAGTGACAACAGTGTCGAAAGCTATCCTGTGGTAGAGCTTTAGTCAAAGCATCTGCAGCATTATCTCGAGTGTGAACCTTCTCAAGAATAATGCACTCAGTGGCTAAGCAATCTTGAATGAAGTGATACCTCACCTCAATGTGCTTGGTCTTTGCATGATAGACCGGATTCTTAGCCAAAGCAATGGCACTCTGACTATCACTGAGCAAACAAGGTACATGCTGAGATAAACCCATATCATAAGCAAGATGAGAAAGCCACAACGCTTACTTACATGCCTCACTTGCTACAACATACTCTGCTTCTGTGGTGGAAACAATTGTACATTCTTGAAGACAAGATCTCCAAGAAATAGCACCTCCAACAAAATGAAAAATGTACCCGGATCTAGACTTACGATTGTCTACACAACCAGCATAGTCAAAATCTATGTAACCAATAATGGATGCTTTCCCTCTACCTAAGCATAGACACTTGTCCTTAGTGCCACTCAGATATCTTAAAATCATCTTGACCGCTTCCCAATGTTTCTTGCCAAGATCAGAAATATATGTGCTCACAACTCCCACTACAAATGCAATGTCTGGTCTCCTAGCTACCATAGCATACATGAGACTACCAACAACAGACTAATAGGGAATTTTGGTCATGAATTCCATTTCCTCATCTGATTTGGGGCAATCATCCTTGCTCAATTTCACATATGTGGGTAAAGGTGTACTCAATGCCTTTCCACCCTGCATATTGAACCTGTGAAGTACTTTGGATATGTACTCACTTTGAGACAAATACATGCATCTTTTGCTCCTGTCACGAGTAATGTGCACGCCAAGAATATGTTTGGCATCCCCCAAATCCTTCATATCAAATGTCTGACTCAACTTCTTTTTGAGAATTGAAAGATCATATGTCACATGATGTTTATATGGGGGTCATGAAGAGCATGCCACATGGCATCAATGACTCCACATTCGATAGTAGAAAGGAAGAAAAAGCTCTCTCAATTATTCGATGATTCTTCTTGAAGGGCGTCTCGGGCATGGTCGGGAGGAAGAACATGTGATAGTCTTTGTGTGTATCCGTCAGCAAGCTCGCACAAAATGCAAAGCTGGTATCAGAGCGACGAGATTCTTGATGTTTTCGCATGTGCAGTACAGGGGATTTGAATCCTCACCAAGACTATGAGAGGCGCCTTGCTTATCCATCATGCCATGAGCGCTTGGTGATGTAATTGTGTGCTTATAAATATATGATACATCAAAAAAACATGAAGCACTTCGGCGAAATTGGAAACATGACGGGACCAGATCCGCCCTATGGGAGGCAACATGCACAGAGAACGTGATTAGAGCTGCCCATGGAAGTGACAACCCAGCCACGCTGCCAAGGAATTCCTTCCCTCCAGCTTCCCTCTTGGAAACCCATGACATGATAGATGAAGAGATGGAACACTTATCGCAAGGCTGGACTGCTATCCCGGCTTCGCTTCATCGGATGTCACTTACGTCATTGATGGGTTTGATCAAAATTTGGACTTTAGAGGAAGTCTATGAGAGCTCCAGGAAGAGCTTTTGCTCTCCATCTTCATCCTTCAATCAGAGGTAAGTTATTTCTTCAAACTCTGTTTGTTGAAGGGCTCATATAACTAAGTAGCAATGGGGCTTTGTGTTTATCACTAAGCCCATGAGAGAGAGGAATAATTCCTTTCTCTCCCTCTCTCGAAGGGCATCCATGAGAGGCCATCTATGGCACTTACAGTGGGAGAGGAGAAAAGGACAACATTCTTATTCCAAGTATGCTTTGAATTTGAATTTTTGTCAATCCTCATTTTGAGAGGAAGGAAAGAAAGGGTTCGGATATCCAATTTTGGAGGGAAAATCATGTAGGTGGGGAGTATAAGTGTATACTCCATTTAAAAGTTAAGATACCCCTCAAAATACAAGAAAGAATAAGTTTAACGTGCCTTGAAAATAACCTACTTTCATGACTTTCACATAAATTTCAGGTGCTATTTTTGATAAGTAGCCATTTTGGGAAAGGGATATGAAGTGGATTTTTTCATAGATTTATGGAAAAAACCACGCATACATTTAGTATGATATATGGAATTCCATATAAGACAAAGAAATACAAAGGATACCTCAGTACGATGGGAGTTTGAAGCTCCACAAAACCCCCTTCCATCACTATTGGGAAAAAATTTCAACACCTGAATCTAAGAAATTCCCATTTTGGAAGAGGGAAAAAGAGGTGCGGTAGCTACGGATGGATGGGAAAAAGTATATATACTGAGAGTATGTATGAACTTCTTAGGCGAATCATTAGATTCATCAAAATGATAAGTTAAGGAGGCATTTTGTATCCTCAAAGACCCGTTTTCCACACTTTTTGAAAAAATTTCAGATGTTAATTTTTATCAAACTCCACTTCTCGGAGTAAGGAAAAAGACAATTTAAGAGGCTTCCCATGGATTAGTGCAAGTCCATAATGGAAGTGGATTAGAAGCTTGCTAACAGCTCCCATTTAAGTTTTTGCATAAAAGTAAAAATCTAGATTTAGGCCTCTTTCGGGGAGCAAATAAGCATGCATGAAGGGAGGATTTGGAACGGCAAAAATAGACTCAAGCATCTTCCTATATCACTCTCTGAGGTTATGAAGAGAATTTTAGGATTTTCTTGATGGAAGAATGCTTTGGGGCACCCCAAATATCACATTTTCACACTTTTTCCAGCCCTCCAACAGTCCACTAGTTTACAATGTCCCACTTGGAATGGTCATATCTTGGGCTAGAAAACTCCAAATTGGATGTGCTATGGCTCGTTTTGAAGATCACAAGGTCTACCTTCATTTTATGAAAAGAAATTTTGGAAAATATGAATTTTTGCAGGTCTGTACAGCTCTGCAAAGTCTGAACAATTTTTAGTAACTACCTTCCGGGAGCCATATCTTTCAAACCGGAAAGGCGATTTGAGTAATTTCACTTCGAGACATTTGCACATGATACATATCTCATTTTATGAGTATTTTCAGGTCCTAAATTGGTTTTTGCAGGTATAAGGAGGGATTACAAATGCATTTTTGGGTAAAATTGCATTATTTTAGTAATCATCTGACCATGTTTTATGTTTTGGAGAGTGCTCCGATGTTTTCGGACACTTCAAAGCTTATGTTAGGACCTGAGGAAGAAGGTGCAGAGATCTCAAAGCTCGTTGAAAAGGATTGGATGCATGCAATTCCAAAATCAAAACTATTCAGGGATGTATGCTTTATGCTTCAGGCATTTTACTTTATGTTATGGCATGTTCTATATGTACATGCATAGATTGGATTGCATACATCAAATATTGATCATTATTTAAATTCTAAAGGTATGGATCAATAGGTGAGAAGTACACTTTTTGATTGTTTGCAGGAAAGAGGATTGCAGAATGGCTATGCAACATACAGAATGGTTGCTACCATTTGTTTTTATGTTTATGGAGTCCATATGTGAGTTTATGGCGTGCATGCCATGGGCCTGTCAAGCCCTATGTTGTTGGATGGCCTCTGTGTCATTGAGTTATGGTTTAAATTTTTTTGGATTCCATTTCCTTGGGGAAATGTTGTCAAAATTTTTCCCACCACATGGCATTATATACGCACTTACCTTTAGGTAAGAATGTTATGGCATGGTAACGTGCCTTTCTGCAAACATCAATAAGACCTAGTGTTGAAGCTCAAAGTCAAGGACAAAGCATGGAAGCACATCAAAAGGTGGACACACAAGGAAAGGGAGCAAGTAGGGAGCTCCAAGAAGTGTATGTCAAATTTTCAGAAGAATCCCCTACAAAAATAGTGAGTTTCATCACTAAAAACCATTGTAAATACCATTATCTATTTTTAGTAACTCCATTTTGTTCAAGCCGAGGAGTCCTCGAGCTTGAGGAGTATTAGAAGTACCATCGTACCAATTTTCATAATTTTTAGACTTCGTTTGAGCCCTCAAATAAGCCCTGGAACCTAATTTTTAACTAGGCCGGACACTAGGTCTGGACAGGGCCAAAACTAGTCAAAAAACTATAAAAAGAGCTAGAGAGCTCATTTTTGGGGTTGGCTTGTTAGAGAATAGAACTTCTTGAAGAGAACTCTTTTGCAATCTAAGCTTTCCATTGTTCCTCTCTTTGATCTTACTTTGTGCGCGTGTGTGTGTATGTGTGTGCATGTTTGTGTGCTTTCACTCACGCACTTGTGCCTTCACTTGCTCGTGGTCTTCATACCGGTCCTCACGTCTTCGCGAATTGACAAGTAAAGGAGGTGGTGCTTACACTTGAGCTACACCAAATTTTGGCGCCGTTGCCGGGGAGAGAGCTTCGAGGACGAGCGTTGTGATGGTAAGATCGTAGATTTGTGACGTTGGAAGGTAAAAAAACTGTCATTTCAGTTCATTTTCTGTTTTTTTCCTCTTCATCTTCATCATCATCATCATCTCCACCTTCTTCCATCTTCTTCTTCATAGAAAATTCTTGTTTTTTAGTGCATTTTCACCATCTTCATACCATTTTTCACGCATTATTGTGTGGGAAGGAGTTAGGAGAAGCAAGGGAGAGCAAGCGCTGTGTTTTTTTCATGATTTTCTGCTCATACGGAGCTCGCCATAGCCGGCGCTCAGAAATTTGAATTTCCCGCCAAAAAACACGATTCTGTGATGAAAATCGCGATTCTGAATTCAAAATTTTTTGAAAAATCACGATTTTCTGTTTTCCCACCTAAAAGTTGGCTGAAAAAATCACGATTCTGTGGTCATTCTCAGAATCACGATTCTGTGATTGTGCTCAAAATCGCGATTCTCACAAATCACAATTTTCAGTAAAAAACACGATTTCGTGAAAAAAAGGCGATTCTGTGTAATCACGATTTTTTGCTCAAAATCGCGATTTTCTAAAAACACGATTTTGTGCTCAACATCGCGATTTTCATGCCAAAAACACGATTCTGAGAAAATACGATTTTCAGCGGGCTCAAAATTGCGATTCTCACAAATCACGATTTTCAGCAAAAAACACGATTTTGTGAATCACGATTCTTTGAGTCAAAATCGCGATTTTCAAAAAACACGATTCTGTGCTCAAAATCGCGAATTTCATGTCAAAAAACACGATTCTCTAAAACACGATTCTGTGCTCAAAATCGTGATTTTCATAAACACGATTTTGTGCTCAAAATCGCGATTTTCATATCAAAAGAAACGCGATTTTCAAAAACACGATTTTGTGCTCAACGTCGCGATTTTCAGAAACACGATTTTGTGCTCAACATCGCGATTTTCTTGTCAAAAACACGATTTTGAGAAAATACGATTTTCAGTGGGCTCAAAATCGCGATTCTCACAAATCACGATTTTGTGCTCAACATCGCGATTTTCAGAAACACGATTTTGTGCTCAACATCGCGATTTTCTTGTTAAAAACACGATTCTGAGAAAATACGATTTTCAGTGGGCTCAAAATCGCGATTCTCACAAATCACGATTTTCAACCAAAAACACGATTTTGTGAAAAAACACGATTTTGTAAATCACGATTCTCTGAGTCAAAATCGCGATTTTCAAAAACACGATTTTGTGCTCAACATCGCGATTTTCAGAAACACGATTTTGTGCTCAACATCGCGATTTTCTGAGTTCACAAAATCGCGATTCTCTGAAAGTTCACAAAATCGCGATTCTCTGAAAGTTCACAAAATCGCGATTTTCTCCAAAGGTCCTGTTTGCCTGTTTTGACCCCCAGGAGCCTGAATTGGCATAACTTTTTCATCCAAAGTCCATTTTTTGAGCTCTATAGCTCGTTGGAAAGCTCGTTTCAAATCCTACACGACCTCAACTGTTTTTTTCAAGAATAACGCGTTGATTTTGAGATAGGATAATTTGAAGTTGACCCTCAAGTGGGACTTGGGAACCAAGGGGAAAATTTGGACTCTTGACTAAAGCTTATGAACCTGAGATCTGGTAGACACTTAGGCAAGGATAAACAAAGCATTAGATCTTCTGAGGCTAGTGTCAACCATACATCCAAGTCTTGGGCACAACAACTAAGTGGTCATCTGTTACTAAGTTCAGACACAAGTGATTCAGAAATGTCTTTTAGTATGGGAAAACCTGCAGGTGGCTCAGGGACTGCCCATCTACAAACACCAGAAGGTCCCTATAAGACACAGTTGGAATATATTCGGACCAACCAATTAGGTGCTCGCATCTATGAGGATGGTCTGAGGCGATCAGTGGTCCAACTCAAAAATCCAGATCAATCCTTTGGACTTGAACACCCGGTGGTCAAGTTCGAAGAGGGTTCATACATTGATAAGGAAGGAACCATGTATGTGGTCACCAACCTACCAGATAGGACTGATGAGTTTGGAAATGTCATTCCTGAGAATGAAATAGGAGACCTAGAACAAGGAAATGTAGGACAAGGACCCCAGACTCCTAGAGGTAAGTTAGTTTTGACCCGAGTGATCACTCCAGACTGGATCCCTCAAGATAACAAAAGCATAGAACTATTTTTGAATAGAGAAACAGAGGAAGCCTTTTGGAGATTCAAGCCAGATCAACCTAGCCAATTGGGCATAGTCATCATCTACGAGTTCAAGGATCCAGAGATACCAGGCAAAGTTGTCTACCTGGATAACACATCAGAGAAAATTTTCTTGGTAACAGAACATGATAGACATGCATATACTTGGAAGAATGAATTGATTTTCCCCCCACCAAGATCCAATGTTTCCCATGGCCTCCAAGGAGTAGGATCATCCCACGCTCATGAAGCCCAGAGAGAAAGAACTAGAGAGAGACCTGAGGTAAGTTTTGCACACACCGTGGGCAGGAATAGATCAGGATTTGAAAATGAAAGACCTGAAAGAGAGAGACATCAAGCACATAGGCAAAAAAGAGATGAACATGATTTTCCATTGCCTAGACCCCGAGAGCACCCAAGAACCCTTAGACCCACTCAAGTGATCAAGGCAATGAAGAATTATTTTGACGGGTCAGGAGATCCTTATGATCATGTGGCCGAGTTCAAACAAGTGTTAAGAGCTGAACAGGTTGAGGATTTATTCACCCAATACGAGGCATTTGGTTTGACTCTTAAGGGCACTACCTTGGCTTGGTTCCAACCATTGAGTAGTCGCAACTATCGCGATATAGGTCAACTGCTAGACGAATTCATTGTAGAATTTTCCAAGAGTGGTATCAGGCATAACACATCATCCTTGATCCACAGTTTCAAGCAGACACCCCAAGAAACAGTGTGACTAGCAGGTAGAAGGTTCAGACAGTACCTAGAAAGATGCCCTGCTCCCGAGTTACCCACACCAGCCAAACAAGTGGCTTTGTTCTTAGATGGCTTACTGAGCACAAAGTTAAGATCATATGTATATTTGAAAGAGCCTAGATCCATAGAAGAGTGCGTGCGGACATGCATTGACATAGAAGATAACTTGGGTGAGGAGTTAGGATTATCCAAACTCTATAAGGATTCAGATAGTTCTACTAGTCATGCTTCAAAAATCTCCACGGAAATAGAGGAGATAGCTGAGCAAGTTGCCAAGAAGCTGGGAGTCCAAAATAAACAAACACAGAGAGTCACTCCAGTGAATCGGTGTTATACTTGTGGGGGCGACCACATGGCTAATGTATGCCCAATGCAAAACCAAAACATTAGAGAAAGGAATGCTCCATATTGCACTATTGAGAGAAAATACACAAACCACACGGCTCAAGATTGTCCCTACAATAGGCAGGCTGTTAGACAGAATTATCAGCAACCTTACCCACAAGGTAGGTATCAGAACCAATACCAACAGCCATATTATAGACCACAACAGCAATATCAGGTACCATATAGGCCACAACCTGTCTTGGGAAACCAACCACCAGCTCCAACCAACGTGATTCCAGTCAAATATGCTGTGGGAGAGGAAAATCCAAATAGAGCATTGGTGCCCCTAACCCCATTGATACCAGATAATGATTCTCATGCTCATAGTTCAGACTACTCCCATGAAGGTAGTCCACATGCGTATTACACAGAGTCACCTGAACATAGTGAGATTTACTCGTATCAATATGAGGCACCACCTATGGAGCAAAATTGGGAGCCAGAATACTCCAATGTCATGTACACAAATCCTAACCCTAGGCCCCAATTGAGACAAATGAGACCACAAGCCCCTAGAGGATCTTGTTTCAGATGTCAAGGTGATCATTTCATTCGTGACTATCCCCACCCATCATCTCCGAGTCAAGGACAGGCTATCACAATACAGGCTTTTTGCCCTGATTGTGGCAAAGACCATCTCCCTAGAGATTGTCCAAGAAACCCCTCCAGTGCACCCAAGATTACACCCATTAATGTGGTAGGCTTAGTGGCGGATTCAAGTTCAAGTAGCAGTAATGTGGCACCTATACAGGCAGTTACTAGGGCACAAGCATTAAAACAAGATAAACCAGCAGAGCAATCGGAGTCGAGTGAATCAGGAGAGCCTAGTAAGAGGAAAACAAGAACATGGAAGGATACCAGAGAAAAGGCCAATCGTAAGTGGAATAAAAAGTTATCGGAACTAGAAGAAAGCTTGAAAGACGCAAAAACAAAAATAGAAGACATTGCATCTCAAAACCCCTCGCATGCCGAAACTCCATCCATTCCACCTCATCGCACCCCACCACCCATTGTAAATAGACCGCAACCAGGGTCTGTTCTTGCAGATCCAACCCCAGAAGGCTTGGACATGATGTTCAAGGCCTACCAGGCTCGACTTCAAGAAGGGCCTACAGCTGCAAACCTAGACAAGAGTTACCCTAGAGCGGACTTAGAGATTGAACGGATGAAAATGTGCATGAAAATGGTAGATCAAGCTCAAGCTATACTTGAGACTAGTCAAAAGTTCAATCAGACAAACTCTGTCAAAGGGGATTTGCATTTCCAGGGCTTACTAGAACGATTAGAGCAGTTGGTAAACAAACCACAAGTTTCTTTACCTCCACAGGCTCAACCAGTTATTGAAAGAGGAAGCTCACCACCAATGGGAGCTTATGTTCCTAATTCCACGGATCCAGGAATACCTCCTTCAATTCAACAGTACTCTCAAGAATTCTTGCGGGAAATACAGGAAGAGAAATGGGCCAAGGAGAAGGGTAATTCCCCTCCTATTCCTGAGATTGATGATCTTCATGATCAATTTCCCCAAGACATTCCATCTATTTACGGAGATGAAGCAGAACAACAAGAAGACGAAAGGTTAGATTTTGAATCTAATACCTTAGAAGAACTGCCTCAATTTCTAGGCCCATGGGAATCTGAATCTCTCCAGATTAGAGCTTCCACAATACTAGTAAGAAAATGAAGACTCAGTGGTTCCAAGGAACACGGATGTCGTGAAGAACACTAAGGTTCAGTGTCATCTCACTGTAGAAGAGCTGCTCAAAGCAAAACCTGAGCTTTGGAATCATGTGAAGGATCAGGTTCCAGAACTTGATTCCAACATGCCAAAAGCAGGCTCCAAGCAAAGGGTACCAGAGATCCCTCTAGACAAAATAGGGGACATGTGTGAGGGTGAAGAAGGTAATACTTATCTTCCAATCACCTACCAAGGTTACACAACCAAAGCAATCATAGATTCAGGTGCTGGTGTTGCTATTGCGACCACCTCCTTGTGGAAGCAATGGGGCAAGCCCACATTAAGACCAACTAGAATGAAGCTTCAAATGGCTGATGGTCATTTTGAAAGACCTCTAGGATTGCTAGAAGGGATCACTCTAACCACTTGTGGTGTAGAGTTTGAGCACACATTTGCTATATGTGACTTTGAGAAAAATAATGTCTATGAGATGATCCTAGGAAGACCCTTCCTACGACAATTGCAAATAGTACAGGATTGGGGAACTAACTCCTTGTACTTACAGCACTTAGGGGTCACCACCAAGGTCAATTTGAAGGATTACACCTTCAGAGATGTACCAACCCTACAGTGGAATTCTATCCACAAAGCGAAAGAAGATTCCATCTCTGTGCATTCTGAAAGTTCACCTGATCCATCATGGCTGCATGAAGATACTCATTGGGTGTGGATGTGCAAGGTCGCAAAGGAAGAGGAAAAACGTTTAAAGGCAAGAGAAGAAGGAACTTCGCTAGGAGATAGACCAGTTAGAGACCCAGCCTACACACCAATGATCTTTCCAGATGAGGAGTTTGAGCCTCATGGCTGGCCAGAAATCTTAGCCACCATGGACATTGCTGTCAATGAGGAACAGTGGACACCTCATTGTGATGAGGAGGGTTATGATATCTCAGTGTTCATGTGTCAACCCTTGCTAGAAGAATGTGACCCTAGTGATGTCATAGAAGAAGAAGAGAATGACGATGATCTGGAGTCTATTGTGATGGATAGTTGCTTTAACTCCGAGCAACACTATCTAGAAGATATAGGAGTGTTCACCCAGAAAGAAGAAGAACCTCTCACAAGTATTAAAACAGTAAACTCAAAGGATGGAAGTGAGAGTAGTCAAAAGAAAAAGAAAAGAAAAGCAGTGAAACAAGAAGAGGAGGAATCATTGTTTGAAGTACCAGAAAACTTCAAGAAATATGAAGTTGACGACCGCAAAATTTTGGTACGAATGCCTAAGAGAGAGGCCATCATAGGAGAATCATATGATAATAAAGAAAAGACCAAGAAGATTGTAGTGACCATTGAAGAGAACGAAGAGAGATGCACATATATAGGAGATGACCTAAGTGCAAGAGAAGAAATGGAGCTCATAGCTCTATTAAGGGAATATAGGGATGTGTTTGCATGGCACTATAGAGACTTGAAAGGGGTAGATCCAAGAATTTGCTCTCATACTATCCCCATGACTACTGATGCTAAGCCCACCAAACAGAAGCCCTACACATATAATGATACCTACGCAGCCAAAATAAAAGAAGAAATTGATAGGTTGATTGAAGCTGGATTCATCTATGAGATTGAGCATACCGAATGGGTGTCCCCCATTGTTGTGGTACCCAAGAAGAACGGGAAGTTGCGAGTGTGTATTAACCTTAAAAAAGTTAATGCCGCTACGATTAGAGACAGTTATCCACTTCCAATCACAGAACACCTATTGGAGCGTGTTGCAGGCAAGGAAGTTTATAGCTTCCTTGATGGATTTTCAGGTTACAATCAAGTAGCCATTGCCCCAGAAGATCAACACAAAACAGCTTTTGCTACAGAGTGGGGAATCTTTGCATTTCGTGTGATGCCATTTGGGCTCACCAATGCACCTGCAACATTCCAAAGGCTCATGTGTCATGTCTTCAAAGAGTTCTTGCGAAAGAGCTTAGAAGTGTATGTGGATGATTTATGTGCTCATTCCCAAGAAAGAAGGTTTCACATCCCTGAGCTCAAACAAATCTTCAACAAGTGTAGAGAATATCGAGTGTGTCTGAACCCAGAAAAGTGTGTGTTTATGGTGCGTCAAGGTAAAATCTTAGGTCATATTGTTTCTAAGAATGGAATCTCAACAGATGAAGATAAGGTACGAGCCATAGCGGAGCTACCAAGGCCAAGGAATATTAAAGAGGTACAAGCCTTTATGGGCCATTGTGGATACTACCGTAGGTTTATCCACATGTACGCGATCATAGCTAGACCCCTTTATGCCTTATTGTCTAATTTTGAGTGGAACGACGAATGCGAGAATTCTTTCAACGAACTGAAGAAACGTTTGTGCATGGCACCAATACTCACCACTCCTGATTGGAATAAACCATTCCATGTCCATGTGGATGCATCCAATCATGCCATAGGATGTGTGCTAGCACAACCCACAAGTGAAGGAAACTTAGATTTGCCCATAGCATATGCTAGTAGACAGCTCACTGCAGCTGAACGGAACTATACCACAACTGAGCGAGAGGGCTTAGGCATGGTATATGCTGTGAAGAAGTTTAGACACTATTTATTGGCCAACAAGTTCAAGTTTTTCACTGATCATCAAGCTTTGTTATATTTGGTCAATAAACCTTGCAATATTGGACGCTTAGTAAGATGGTTCCTCTTACTAATGGAATATGACCTTGAAGTTGTTGTCAGGAAAGGTAGAACCCACCTTCGGGCAGATCACCTTTCTCGCATCACTTCAAGAGAGTCACCGCAAGGAGTGTCTGACGAATTACCCGATGCTTATCTGTTCAATTTAGAAGTTGTTCCTAAATGGGCAAATAAGTTGGTACCAGTCCTAACCTTTGGCCCTGCAAATAAGAATGTGAAAACATCACAAGAAGAAATTGTAAAATCACAAAAATATCACATATTAGCAGGAAGCATGTACAAACAAGATACTGAGGGTGTATTAGCTTGTTGTGTGGAGGATGATGAACATAGTAGTTGGTTGCAACAAGCCCATGAAGGAATGCTAGGAAATCACTATTCTAAACAACGAACATTGCAGAATCTAAAGCGTTTAGGACTGTATTGGCCTAGCATGGACAAAGAAATACATGAGTGGATTAAGAATTGTCCAAGGTGCAGAGAGAGACCCCTAGTGGAGCATGCGACCCTTTATCAAGTGTCATTAATTCCAGATTGGAGTGCTCCATTGGTAGAGTTTATGAGATCCGGAAGATTACCCAAAGAGGCTAGTCTAGCAAGAAGACGAAGCATGGAGCAAGAGGCTCAAGGCTATGCCTTAGTAGGGGACAACCTATACCGAAGAGGCAAAGATGGTTACTTAAGACTATGCGTTCATGAATCAGACTATTTAAAGGTCTTAGAGACTGCACACAGCGGTGTTGCAGGTGGACATTTTGGTCCTGACCGAGTGATCAAGACCATTCTATTCTCAGGACTTTGGTGGCCCACTCTTCATATGGACGCACATACCTATGTGAAGAAATGTGACACATGCCAACGTGCACAATATCCAGTGAGAAAAGACGAGATGCCCTTGAGGCCAATGATGGGAGGACGTGCATTTTCGAAGTGGGGCATAGACTTCATAGGTCCTATTAACCCCCCAGCTAGAAACTCCCATGCAGAGTACATCATTGTAGCCACAGATTACCTTACAAAGTGGGTAGAAGTCAAAGCCACAACAAAGAATGATGCTCAGACTACGGCTAAGTTCTTATTCGAGAATGTGTTCACGAGATATGGACTACCAATAGAGTTGGTGAGCGATAGAGGCACACACTTCTTGAATGAAGTCATTGAAAATCTTCTCCAAGAATTCTTGGTGATCCATAAGAAATCTGCCCCCTATCACCCACAAGCCAACGGACAAGCCGAGAGTACCAATAAGATCCTCTGTAACGTATTGACAAAACTGGTAAATAATAAACGCTCTGATTGGGACAAACAACTTCATCATGATGTTTGGGCTTATCGAGTTGCCTACAAAACGGTACTCAACACCACCCCATTTCAGATGGTCTTCGGACAGAACGCTGTGCTACCATTAGATTTCTTAATCCCTGCCTTAAAAGTAGCACAAGAGTATGAGTGGAGTGGGCATGAATTGTCCTCTAGGATCTTTGATCTCGAACGCTTGGGTGAGACGAGGCTACGAGCAGCAGCAGGCATATACGCTGCAAAGAAGAGGCAAAAGGCATACTTTGATGCACACATCAAGGATAAGGGATTGAAAGAGGGAGATCTAGTGTTGGTATACACACTAAAACAACATGCCCGTAAGTTGGAAAAAAGAGGATACGGACCCATGATCATTAATAGAATTTCCACTAGTGGTGCAGTTCAGTTGGCCACTCTAGAAGGAGATATCTTGCCAAACTATATTAGTGGCTGTAGAGTCAAGCTATATCAAGAACCTCTTACTGAGGATATGCTAACGAGACTCAACACTACTAAGAAGCGAAAAGATGAAGAGTTAAGAGTGAGAGAAGAAGCACAGGTAGAGGCCAGAGAGCGTATTAGGCAAAATAAGTTAAGGCGATTAGGCCTAGAAGTCAACTCAAAAGCCCCAAAATATCACATGGATATGTGTCAAAAGTCAGGCATAGCGACTTCTCAGGTCATTGACCGAAGACCCTTTGTGACCATAGAGATAGGACAAGGGAAGGGTGCAAGGACGGTGAAAGCATTGATTGACTCAGGTGCAGCAAGTAGTGCAGTTAGACTTTCCTACTGCCAAGACTTGGGGTTGAACATCAATCCCATAGAAGCTTATCTCATAGGATTGGGAGGTGTGGAAACCCCTTGTTTGGGCGAGGTGGAACTTCCCATCTACCTTCAAGATGTTCCAATGAAAGTCAAAGTGCTAGTATGTCAAGATGAGAACCTTACAGAACCACTTGTCTTGGGTCAAGATTGGATCTATGACCATGCAGTTAACTTAAACCTAAGAAGTCAAATTCTTCAAGTTTGGGTACATGAACAATGCATTACATTAGAATTAGAGAACTGCATGCTCCTAAATCATGGCACCACACACTCTCTTAGTTCTTCCAAGACTAATCATATGAAAGAAGATGTTGTATGTGTCAAAAGCTCTATGATGCAGAAGGAGTCAATCGTGGAAGGCCAGGTTCGAAGGCGGGTGGATCTTTCTTCTTCTCCAAAGAATCAAGTAGCCACAGTAGTGAGTCCACCACACAAGCAAACACAACCATTCACGACAACTGCTACATCAAATAGAAAGACACCATTCGATAAAAAAGCAGTTCCGAGCATGAAGCAGATATGGGTACGCAAAGGAGAGCAACCACCAGCCTTGCCCCCACAAATCCCATCCATGCACACCAACCAGGCCAGAAGACGAAGGAAGCAGCTCAGACAAGCTCAATCACAAGGTATCCAACAAGTTTGGGTGCCTAAGAAGTTAGCTGCAGCTCAACAAGGGCAATTACAGATGTGGGTACCTAAGAAACTCCTACATCCACAACAACCTTTGTTCTCCCACATGCAAAAGGTTTCAACAAAGAAGCCAAAAAGAGAAAAGGGTAAGAACCACGTACAGAGACCAAAGGAAGATCAAATCAGCTCTTCAACATTAGTAGGAAGACATGCAAAAAGGATATGGGTTTGAAAGCCAAAAGTGCAAGTAGCCTCCACCGAACCAAAGCATCAACCACACTGGATACAACAGTTCAGAAAGCATCCAAAGAGAAAGACGCCTGAAGTGACCTCTACAGTGCCAAATGATGTTCTAAAATGGACTCCAATAAGGAGGATTACATCAGTTCGAGACTCAATGGATACCTCCACCAAGGTCGGCATCAACCTCCGCAAATAACATCGAAAGCCTCGAACGAGCAACAACCATGTGCTCCTTGCACAACCCTGTCTTTTGCACCATTCAGGTCATGCATTTCCAAAGTATGCATTAATATAGGGCCACATTACACGGCCGTGCATAGACACACTTGAGAATCCCATGCACAAGAGCACAGTGACATATGTCAAACATTTCTATTGATACTAACTTTTGTGTTCTTGTTTTGTGATATCCTTTTCCTCAAAAAAAAAAAAAAAAAAAAAAAAAGGGAGAAAGAAAAGTGGGAGAGAGCTTGTTCCCAGGTTTGGCTTATGAAACATGAATGAGTCATGCTTAGTTGAAGGTGGAACTGTTGATTACTAGGCATTTATCAATTTGGATAGAAGTGTGTCTCGGCCAGCAGTGAGATTATTGCTGCCTTATCTGGTAGATGACAAGCATTTGGCATGAACATGGCATCTACAACTATGATTTTCTCTTACCATGGTAGGAATGAAGAGCTTGAAGGTCCGCAACTTGAGTGATGCTTAACTACTTCATGTACCAGAGCATCCAAGGAGATATCTGCAAAAGGTAGTTCTGGAGGAGAAGACTCCTGCATATGGTGAGCTAAAGAGAATATGTGAAACTCAGCTTGGTGTAGTTACCCGATGTTGCTTGCCAAGGAATATAAAGCAATTCAATTCTCAGTATTTGACAAATGTTGCTTTGAAAAGAGGAGAGAGGATCCACCACTCAAAAGATCTCATCAGTGGACAAGCAACATGGACATTCATCAACAATGTTCCATCCCAAAGGCCGAGTGTACAACACGAAGAGACAAACATCCATCAACCTTCTCCATGGTAAGTATCTTTACTCTGGAAACACCATAACCATGATAGTTTAGGAAACCTCTTCGTCAGCATACCCTTGAGCACTTAGCTCAAGACCCGCAATTTTTGCACCATACTTCTTCCAATGCATTTTCCAAGTAAGCATGCGTAGGGCTACATTACAAGGCCGTGCACAAGGCACATACTTTTTTCAACCCAGGCACGAACACACTTACCCATCATTCATTATGGGTTATGAGTAGTTGGCATGACTGATCTCAACATCATCTTTGGAAGAGCTAGCGGACGTCATGGGAACAACATCCATATCTCGGAAGCAAATTGAAGCCAGTAGTTGCTCCAAATCACTCTTGACAACCTCTTTTGAGCAACTTGCAGTTTTGAAAGCTCACAATGACACATTCTTGCTGGAATCCAAGGAACCAGCTCATACAACGGATGGACACCACCTCTCAAAGCACTACATAGAACAGCCCTTTCAACAAGGGTCTGTCAGGGACGACAGACTCGAGAGGGGGGGGAGTGTTGAAGCTCAAAGTCAAGGACAAAGCATGGAAGCACATCAAAAGGTGGACACACAAGGAAAGGGAGCAAGTAGGGAGCTCCAAGAAGTGTATGTCAAATTTTCAAAAGAATCCCCTACAAAAATAGTGAGTTTCATCACTAAAAACCATTGTAAATACCATTATCTATTTTTAGTAACTCCATTTTGTTCAAGCCGAGGAGTCCTCGAGCTTGAGGAGTATTAGAAGTACCATCGTACCAATTTTCATAATTTTTAGACTTCGTTTGAGCCCTCAAATAAGCCCTGGAACCTAATTTTTAACTAGGCCGGACACTAGGTCTGGACAGGGCCAAAACTAGTCAAAAAACTATAAAAAGAGCTAAAGAGCTCATTTTTGGGGTTGGCTTGTTAGAGAATAGAACTTTTTGAAGAGAACTCTTTTGCAATCTAAGCTTTCCATTGTTCCTCTCTTTGATCTTACTTTGTGCGCGTGTGTGTGTATGTGTGTGCATGTTTGTGTGCTTTCACTCACGCACTTGTGCCTTCACTTGCTCGTGGTCTTCATACCGGTCCTCACGTCTCCGCGGATTGACAAGTAAAGGAGGTGGTGCTTACACTTGAGCTACACCTAGGCATGCTTGTAAGCATGTATTTGATGGACTTAGGACCATCATAGTAGTATACATAAGGCAACTTCAGTAGTAACAGGATCCGTACACATAATCCTTATGGATTTAGACCATAGGATTGCTAAGGGAAGGAGCTACACCTTCACCATTAGGAATGTGCACAAACAATCCTATAGGTTATAGGAAGTTGCATAGAGGCACGGGAGATATGTTTATGATAATCTCCAAAGTAGTGAAGATTGATTTATCTTCAAAAGAGTCTCTCATGATGATTAGGAGACTATGGGGTATCATGATGAATACCCAAAGAGTGACTTGTTTCACTGATACACCTCACTTGAGCAAGTAGTGAAGCATTTTTGCTACATTAATAAGGAAATTCGAGTGATGGTTAAGAAGGCCAGAGGTATGGCACTAGCTCTATGACTTAGAGCATAGATACCTTAGTAAGAAATGGTTGGGGTACCCAATACATATATGTATGTTGGGATCTACAGAGAGGTACTTAGACCTAGTCCTGGTACCTAGGAACAAGTTGGTTTGGAACAGAAAGGGATATCCATTGTCATATATTGACTAGAAACAAACTAACTAGTTCGAGGACATGGGACTCATTTGAGTCCACTGACATGATTTTAGGATATGGGATTCATTAGAATCCACCTATATATTCCATTACATGGAATATATTTATTCGGTTTAGTGTAGGTATGACAACATGAATTGGAAGAAGTTTTCACTGGTATGGGATGGTGGAAATCACTTCCCTTTGAGCACTCTTCTTCTATGGCCAAGAAGAAAAGGACTCATCATTCATGGCGTCATGTCTCACTAGATCATAGGAGAACAGATCTCCTTAGGATTGGGAGTTATCCTTCATAGTTTAGGGAAGATTTATTCTTCTAGTAGAGAATGTGGTAGGTGATTTTATCACCATAGATATCACATACTCATTTTGATGTTTTTAGGAAGGATAATTCCATGAGTTTCATGGGATCGTATAGATCCATCCATTGAGGACGGTTGGCAGAGATAGATTTTTAGTATGGATACACATGTATTTATGGTATCATGTCATATCATTGCTGACCATTTTAGTAGAGAGATTTTGATCCTTATTAGGTATTTTCTCCACTCTTCACTACATACACCTTCATTAGTTAGGGGAGATCTATTCTCCATTTTCATAGGAATATATGTAATGAGGGATTATGCATTAGTTATGGAAGAGAGGACTAAATAAATTCATTAGTTTCTCTTTTAAGGAACGGAGAAAGTGGGAATCAGCTTAGAGATCGACGAGAGATCTCACTTTAGCTCATAGCTCTCACTTTAGCTCCTATTCTTTGAAAGAGAAAGAAGGAAAGGAAAACATGATTTCTTCATAGGAGAACAATAAAGTATGTTTTCCTTTACACAGAAGAGGTGTTTGGAAAATATCTCTTAGTTTTTATTTCAAAAGGAATACATTTACTCTACTTTTTAGTATAATTTTCCTTCACATGGGAGTTTCTTTCTCCACTAGTTTTAAGGAAAACATGGAGAACTTATATACATGTGCTCAGTTATGAGCAGAATAAATGGATTCAATAGAATCTCTTTCAAAGGGAAAGGGAAAGTGGAATAGATTCCACTACCAGAGCTCTTTTCCTTAGAGGAGATTATACAGAGAGAGACAGGGAGAGAGTTTCACTTTCTCATTTTGGTTGTCTAGATAGAAGTGGCACTCTTCTATCAAAGACAAGAGGGAGATCAGTTAATCATGATGGTTAGATTGAGTCTCACATGGAGACTCTAGAGAGAAGCAATTATGATATTCCAATGATGGTCCTTGACTAGATGAGATGATCTAGTTATTGACATTTGTGAGACTGGGAGTCGAGTATGACTTTTCTCTTTAGGGTTTCTAGGAGATAGGGATATATCTAACCTATGGGGGTACCAAACTCTTATTTGGTGTTACATCATGAGCATGATGTGTGAGCATCAGTTAGGAGCATGGGTACT
The DNA here is from genome assembly GCA_020310875.1 of Ceratopteris richardii. Lineage (NCBI taxonomy): Eukaryota > Viridiplantae > Streptophyta > Polypodiopsida > Polypodiales > Pteridaceae > Ceratopteris > Ceratopteris richardii. The sequence continues at coordinate 4,567,806 of CM035417.1, forward strand.
TAGCAATTATCTGAATCTCAAAGGGAATGCTTTCTGCATTCATATGGCAAACTACAGGGAAGAGAAATATTAGAGTTTGCACTAGTGCCTATAAATGCTCTTCCAATAGAACTTAGTCCAAAGGTAAGGGATGAAAAACCACAAACTTCTTGGTTGGTGCAATGTAGAGATTGCATTTTACTACTGTTGTAGAGCGAAGAAGAGCACAAAGCAGAGAAAAAGAAGGGCCCCAAAATTTTTCCGATTTGGACACCCAATTTTTGTATTATAACCATTCTTGTAATATAATTTCCGTTGTAAATGCACTAGAGGAGTCCTCTAGATGCACCCCCACAGAAGATTAGTAGTTTACCCATGTAAATTAGTAGGAAATTAGTCTTTTAGTGAATAAAGTGCCGGTCTCTTGTGTGAAAGGATCATTTTTAGGGCACTAGTATATAAGTCAATTTGTGACTCTTTGTAAAGACTTTTTGCCATTGTGAGAATCAAGAGCACAAAAATTCGAATTTGTGTCTTCTCCTCTCTGTATCATCTTCTTTGTGAGCTTGTATGCATGTGTGTTGCTTGGAAAGAGTGTTAGGAAGTGTGGTCTATCCATGAAAGTGTTTGTTTGCTGTTGTTAAGGTGTGTGCGAAGTGTAGGAAGCGTTGAAGTGTAGGAAGGTCATTCTCGCAACTCAGTATTTTGCTCATAACTTGAAGCAGAAGTGTCAAAATTGAGTGAAGATACCACCATTGAGTGCGTCTTCTTGAGAGCTTCGAAACGCATATGCTATTCACTATATTTGGAGTTCGGAGCTGAGAGAAAAGCTCGATCTACTGTTGGCTGCTGCAGCAAGTATCGTGACACCATGACTGTCAGTTGGAGCTTGTTTGGATAAGTCTTTGCCTTGTTTGCACTCTTTGAGTAACTCTTTTTCATTGATCATCATTTGAATGCATGTCTTCATACACTTGGCTAGGTTTCGATACTCATCGGATTGATAATTAAAGTGTGAATCCCCACTATATGCACTTGAGGGGGATTGAGGTATAGTCTCTTTCTCCACAAGTCCCTAAGTTGGTTCTTAGGTACACACGTTTTTTGGCGCCGTTGTCGGGGAGTGTCAAATCAAACCGAGGCATTCGTGTGATGGTAAGTAGCTTTTTGCATTGAAGCGAGAGGAGGAGTGGTGATTTTCTCTTCTTTGGTAAGTTAGTTTCAGTCGCACTTACTACTTCTCATTCTTGGAGTGTGTGTAGTGAGTTGTTAGTCCAGGGAAGTGAGTGGAATGAGTAGAGAAGTAAGGGAGTAGGTTAGGTAGTTAGAGTAGCTTTCAATCCTTGTAGTGTTGTTCTATTTTCAGTGAATAGGAAAATTCAAAAGTATAAAAGCCACAAATGTCATTTAAAAGTCACTTGTATTTTAAACAAGTATCGTGAGAAGAGCTGTTGAGTATCGCGAGCTACAGTCCGGGTCGTGGGAGCTGCGCAGAGCAAGTGTGGTGTGATAAAAGGGTTGAGAGCGAGGACTGGAGGTGAGCGCACTCATCTACACTCATGCTTACCACTTAAATTCATTGGTTTAGAAAGAAACGATTTGCGTTAGGTATCGTGGAGGACTTGCAGGGTGTAAAAGGTGTATTTTGGGTGATACAGAGAGTGAGGAGAGGGTAGAAGAACCTGGAAAACATTTGTATTTATTCAAACCCAAAAAATCTAGCAAAAAATCTGAAAAAGGGTCAAGTATCGTGTTCTCCCGCGGTCGAGTATCGCGATACCTAACAAGTATCGTGATCTCCTGTGGTTGAGTATCGCGATACTTCCCTGAGATCGTGTATCGTGTATCGTGCTCTATCGATCGTGATACTTGCCTGAGATCGTGTATCGTGTATCGTGTTCTATCGATCGTGATACTTGCTAGAGATCGTGTATCATGTATCGTGTTCTATCGATCGCGATACTTCCCTGAGATCGTGTATCGAGTATCGTGTTCTATCGATCGCGATACTTGCTAGAGATCGCATATCGTGTATCGTGTCTTGACCGATCGTGATACTTACCAAGTATCATATATCGAGTATCGTTTTACTCAGGTATCGAGTATCGTGTTTTTGGAGTATCGTGTATCGTCTTTCCTGAAGTATCGAGTATCGTTTAACTCAGGTATCGAGTATCGTGAGAATTCAGATATCGTGTATCGTGTCTTGTCAGGTATCGAGTATCGTGGTGCCCTGATCGCGATACTTACCAGGTATCGTGTATGGTGGTCCCAGATCAAGTATCGTGTATCGTCTTTCCTGAAGTATCGAGTATCGTTTTCTTGGAGTATCGTGTATCATTTCTGGCCAAAGGTCGAGTATCGTGAAACTTTGGAGTCAAGTATCGTGATTGGTGATTTTCCTTTTCAGTCAATTCCCAGCCAAATTTTTCCAGAATTCTGATCCATAGTAAAGAGTTCTAGAAGATAGAGGTTAGCAAGGGCTGATCAGAGCTGTTAAGTGGATGAACCTGAGATCCGGAAGAACCCTAGGAAGCCGAAGGAGTGTGATCTCTTCTGTAGGAAGTATAGGTGAACCAAGTAGCCACACTCATTATTCTGAATCCTCTAGCGAGTCAGAGGAAGAAGTACCCATGGCTTCAAAGGATATGCAAAACACTATACCAATGCTTGGCACGATGTCAATTATTGAGGGAGAATATCGGACATCTTTGGAATATGTGACCACCAATCAACATGAGATACCTATCTACCTAGATGGGCTAAACAGATCGGTGGCCAGACTAAAGAAGGCTTCAGAGGCTTACATAGTGCCTAGGCTAGCAGTCAAGTATGCAGGGGGATTTTACATGGACAAAAGAGATATTCAGTATGTGGTTACAGAACACCCTGAAAACATTAATGCACTTGGGGAAGAAGACAATGCTAACCTAAATGAAGATGGGAATGAAGAGCAAGTAACCACTCCTAGAGGGAGATCAACTGTTGCTAGGGTCTGGAGAGGAGACCTGATTCCCCAAGATGACTCCTTAATGGATGTATACTTGATCAATGGAATGGAGCCTCTCCTTAGAGCACATTCTTCAATATGGGAAGCAGCCCCTAATCGTGTCACTATCTATGAGTTGCAAGATCCTGACTTTCCCACAATCATCACATATTTGGATAAGAATCAGAGAAGGTATTAGCCCCTAACAGAGTTAGAAAGAGCCGAGTTGAAATATCAGATCACGAAACCCACTTGGAACATCTCAGAATGATTCATATCAATAGTCAGGGCAAACACAACAAACATAAATCCCAGTTAGACCACATGTGCAGTTTGCAATGCCTGCAAACAACCCTAATTATCGGCCTCAGCCACCTGTTGACCCTAGACATGGAATTCTTGCCCCAACTAGACCACTTGTAGCAAGAGGACCTGGTATACCTGTAGGAAGACCAATTTTTCCAGTGATGCCTAGACCGCCCGAAGCATGAAGAAGATTAAGGCCAATTCAAGTTGCTAAATGCATGAGAAACCACTACGATGGCTCTAGTGAACCTTACAATCACATAGGTGAATTTAAACAAGTGATTAGAGCAGAACAAGTGGAAGATTTCTTGATCCAATATGAATCTTTTGGTCTAACCCTGACAGACACTGCGTTAGCATGGTTCCAGCCATTAGACCCTAATCATTTTCAAAACATGGAACAAGTCTATCAAGAAATGATTGAGGAATTCACTAAGTCTGGAATTAAAAACAACTCGTCTTCATTGATTCACAGCTTCAAGCAAGCCCCTATGGAATTAGTGAGATTGGCAGCAAGAAGATTCAAGCAATACGTGGATAGATGCCATGTGGAAGAGAGACCCACCCAGAACAAAATGGTATCATTATTTCTAGAAGGATTATTGAATGGATCATTGAGATCTCCGGTATACATGAAAAGAGTTCAAACTTTGCAGGAGTGTATGAAGGAATGTATAGACCTAGAAGACAACCTAGCAGAAGACCTGAAAATACCTCAAGGTAGTTTGAAAAGTGAAGATTCAGCCAGAAGCACATCAAACCCTAAAAACAATGTAGAGGAAATAGCCAACTTAGTAGCAAAGAAACTGAACGTTCAAGGATAGAGGAACTACCCCAATAACCCAATAAGAGTGCCCATGCTTAGAAGGTGTATGCAGTGCGGAGACGATCATTCCTCTCACTTGTGCACTAGGGGAGTAGTCCCACCACCTGCTTATGCTTACAATAGACCAACCGTCCCAGGACCTCTACAATATTGTAGCATAGAACAAAAATACACAAATCACAGTACAGAAAATTGCCCTTACAATAGGCAATCGAGACCAGTACACCCATATGTGAGACCTTATGGATACCCTCAGAGAGAGCAAGGAGGTGAAGCATTGAGATACCCCACTTATCAGCAGCAGGCACCAGTACCACGACCATATGCTTATCAAGGATACACTCAACCACAACCAGTACTAGGACAACAACCGGCCCATCCTCAGAATGTTGTCCCAGTGAAGGTGGCTCGTCCTGAAGAAAACCTAGAGAGAGCAATAGTACCAGCCACACCTTTGATTAGTAATGAATCATTTGACTCATCTTATGAATCTAGTCAAGGAGGCTATCCCTCTTATGAGAGCTCTATGATAGAATATGGACAAACGTACGACCCATATGCTTATGACTTGGAACCACAAGATAACTCTTATGGATATGAGCAGGATTATGTGCTAATGATGTACACAGCTCCGAGAGCAACCATACCACCCCGACCTATGAATAGACCGCCTGTACCTAGAGGACCATGTTACAGATGCGGAGGAGATCACTATATCAGAGAATGTACATTGCCAAACCCACTACCACCACAGTGAGTTTGGGAAGGTTACTGTAGTGATTGTGGTAAGGAACACCTATTCAGAGATTTCCCTAAGAATCCCAACAAGGTTACCTCTAATGTGCAAATCAATGTGATAGAAGTAATCGAATCATCAGGAAGTGATAAGGAGTACACTGTACCATTGAAAGCAATAACGAGAGCAAAAGCTAGAGAGACCCCAGAAAAAGCTGAAGCACATAATCAAAGCAACCAAGAGGTGAACGCACCTACACCTCAAGTAGTTGAACACTCGGAAGAGCCTGAGAAAAGTGTTGTGAGCAAACGGACACAAAGATGGAAGAACCGTAGAGATAGGATAAAGGAAAAGAAATCACTACAGAAAAAGGAAAATGAGAAGAGAGAACCAAACCAAAGAGAGAAACAAGAAATGGAAGGAGAAATTCGGAAAGAAAAGTCAAAAAAAGAAGAGGTAGGATCAGTTTTAGCAGATCCCATGCCTGAAGAGTTAGCCATGTGGATTCAAGGGTACAAGGCACGAATAAGAGCAGAACCTACCATAGAACAACATGAAAAAGAATATCCCAGAGGAGACCTAGAGAAAGAAAGATTGGAGATTTGCAAAAAATTAATTGAAGTGGCCCAACAAACCTTAGAAAAACCTGCTCTTCCCCTACCCAATTCACAAATTTCCGAAAGAAAATTCCAAGAGTGTGTCATCTCTAAAGACCCCGAGAAACCTAAGGAAGCCACGACACATGATGGAAACTACTGCGAGGATAAAAGAGAAGAATCCATTGTTCCCGAAGTAGAAGGGGAATGGCCTAAAGATTTGTGGGCAAGAGTCCAAGAAGACAGATGGAAGAAGGTGGAAGGAATTGAACCACCGTTTGAAGAACTAGAAGCAGAAAATGGAATAGAGGGTTCAATACCTGAATTGAATTCAGAAGAAATGTTACCAATGGATCCAAGTGACAAAGAAAATGACGGAGTAAAGGCTTTGCCAAATTATACAGGAGAGTACGAACATAATTCGGAACTATATTGCATTCCCTCAATAAGGAAAAAAGAACCAAACCCATCAGTCCAAACATCGGATATCATACAACATCTCAAAAAAGTAAAAATCCCTTGTACTCTGACATTAGAAGAACTTTTGAAGATCAAACCACATTTGAAGGAGAAACTGACTAGTCAATTGGAGATCAAAACTGAAGAAAAGGAGATATCAGATGAAGTGAATACAGTAAAAATCCCAGTTGATAAGGTTGGAGATTTCAGTGAGGGAGATGAGGGAAACACTTGCCTTTCGATTACCTATAGAGGTTACACCACCAAAGCCATCTTAGATTCCGGAGCTGGTGTAGGAATTGCGACTAGAGAAATTTGGGAGAAATGGGTAAAACCAGCTTTAAGACCAACACGCATGAAGATACAAATGGCAGACGGACACACTGAACGACCCTTGGGATTATTGGAACGAGTAGTTTTTACCACATGCGGAGTTGAATTTGAACATACCTTGGCGATATGTCAATTTGAAAGGGCAAGAAATTATGAAATGATACTTGGGAGACCTTTTATGAGATAGCTAAAGGTTGTGCAAGACTGGGGAAAAGACGTTGTATATCTACAGCATGAAGGAACCACCACGAGAATAAATCTCCACACATATACATATCAAGATGTTCCCCCCTTACAATGGAATCAAATTCATAAGGAGGAAGACGATCAGTCAATTCACAGCATAGGTTCTAGTGACCAATCTTGGATGAACGATGACACTCATCTATGGATATGCCAAACGGCAAAAAAGGAAGAGGATAGGAGAAAGGGATGGCAGCAAAGGCAAGGAGTAGCTAGGTCTGTACAAGATCCAGCTTACATGCCTCAAGTCTTTTTGGATGAAGAGTTTGAACCTCACGGTTGGATGGAGATTTTCGCGACCCTCGATGTATGTGTGAACGAAGAAGTAATAACTATGAATGAATGTATTGATGAGGAAGGATATGACGTTAGTCTATATGTGGTAGTCCTTCAGGAGGCTGAAGAAGGAGAAGTGATTGAGAAAGAATGGAAGGAAGACTATGAGAGTATTGAAATGGAGCAAGAGCCAATGGAACCGGAAGATGAAAATCAAAAAATAGGTACTAAATTAATGAAATCAATCAAGAACTAACACAAGAGGAAGAGCCAGAGTTAGATAAACAACTAGAAGATGGAGAAAACAAACCACAGGATCAGTTTGAAGTACCTGCACACTTCAAAAGATATGAAGTAGAAGAAAGAAAAATTGCTATTCAAATGCTGAAACGAAAAGCATAGCCAGGAATAGCATATGATAACAAAGAACAGACCAATAGAATAGTAGTAACCTTAGAGGAAGGAGAAGAACGATGTACTTTTATAGGACAGGATGTCTCCATGGAGGAGGAACAAGAATTAATACGACTCATAAGAGAATACAGGGATGTCTTTGCATGGACATATAAGGATTTGAAAGGAGTAGATCCTTCTATATGTGCTCATAGAATCCCCATGACATCCGACGCCAAACCCTCAAAACAAAGACCATACACATATAACGATGTTTATTCAGTAAAGATAAAGGAGGAGATAGACAAGTTGTTAGAAGCTGGATTCATTTATGAAATCGAACACACGGAATGGGTGTCACCCTTGGCGGTCGTGCCGAAAAAAAATGGTAAGTTAAGAGTATGCATAAACTTGAAAAAAGTAAATGCCGCTACCATAAGGGATAGTTACCCATTATGGATCATCTTTTGGAAAGAGTGGCAGGGAAGGAAGTTTATAGTTTTTTGGATGGCTTTTCAGTATATAATCAGGTAGCCATTGCTCCTGAGGACCAACATAAAACAGCCTTTGCAACTGAATGGGGAGTATATGCCTTTAGATTCATGCCTTTTGGACTAACTAATGCCCCAGCCACCTTCCAAAGATTGATGTGTCATGTATTCAAGGAATTCTTGAGAAACAGTATGGAGGTGTATGTGGACAATCTATGTACTTATTCAGCTATACGATCAGAGCATATCCCTGAACTAGAAAAGATTTTTGCCAAATGTCGACAATATAGAGTATGCCTCAACCCAGAAAAATGTGTTTTCATGGTTCGACAAGGAAAGATATTAGGGCATATTGTCTCTAAAAATGGAATCTCAACTGATGAAGACAAAATCAAAATAATTCTGGATTTGCCAAGACCGAAGACGGCTAAAGAAGTCCAAGCATTTATGGGACATTGTGGATACTACCGGAGATTCATACATATGTATGCCATAATTGCTAGACCTCTTTATGCATTATTGACGCAATTAAATTGGACAGAAGAATGCGAAAAAGCCTTTAATGAATTAAAGAGTCGATTGAGTTCAGCCCCAATCCTTCGAGTACCCAATTGGAACAAGCCATTCCACATTCACGTGGATGCTTCCAAGTTTGCCATTGGTTGCATCTTAGCTCAACCTGCAGATACCGGAAAGTTAGACCACCCTATAGCCTATGCCAGTATTCAATTAAATCAAGCAGAGCGCAATTATACCACGACTGAAAGAGAAGGCCTAGGGATGGTGTACGCAGTGAAAAATTTCAGGCATTACCTGTTGGCAAACAAATTCAAATTCTTTATTGATCATCAAGCCCTACTGTACTTAGTCAATAAGCCTTGTAATACAGGACAACTAGTACGATGGTTTCTATTGTTGATGGAATTTGATTTTGAGGTAGTAGTTAAGAAAGGAAATACCCACATAAGAGCGGACCACCTATCAAGAATGACACATGGAGAACCACCCATAGGAGTACCAGATGATCTGCCGGATACGTACCTTTTTAACCTGGAAGTATGTCCCTAGTGGGCAGAAAAGTTGATCCCTATACTCACTCATGGACCTAAAGATGGGATCACATCAAACCGAACCCAAGACCTATGGAAGGCTAAAAACCTTCATATCATTGCTGGAAGTTTGTATCACCAAGACTCAAGTGGATTACTCATGAGATGTGTAGAAGAAGAGGAACAAGAAATGTGGCTTCAGAAAGCACATGTAAATCAATGGAAAACCCATTTGAATGCAAACGGAACATGGCAAATCCTGAGGAGATTAGGCATATATTGGCCAACCATGCAGAGGGATGCGCATAACTATGTATCAGCCTGCCAAACTTGTCAAGAACAAAATCCAGAAGAGAACTCTACGTTATGTTACTCCACTGTAGCACCGAGATGGAGCATGCCTCTAGTAAAGTTCTTAAAGACCCAGGAATACCCAGAAGGAGCCACTGTAGCAAGGAAACGTGCACTTGTAGACCAAAGCAAGGATTATGCTCTTGTCGGGAAACAACTATTCAAGCGAGGAAGAGATAATCAATTACGATTGTGCATTCATGAAGATGAATATCTTGTTGTTTTAGAGATGGCACATACAGGAGCTGCAGGAGGACATTTCTCTGCAGATAAAATAGCAAAAATGATTCTCTTTGTTGGAATGTGGTGGCCAACCTTACATCAAGATGCAACTACATATGTGCAACGATGTGATACTTGTCAACGCACGAAATATCCAATTAGAAGAGATGAGATGCCACTGAAACCCATGATGAGTGCTAGAGCTTTTACTAAATGGGGAATAGACTTCATAGGACCTATTAGGCCACCTGCTAAAGGATCTCACGCCGAGTACATAATCGTAGCCATCGACTATCTGACCAAATGGGTTGAAGCTAGAGCGACCAAGAAAAATGATGCAAGGACTACGGCCAAGTTTCTTTTCGAGAACGTGTTCACTAGATTTGGATTACCAATAGAAATTGTGAGTGATAGAGGCACGCATTTTGTGAATGAGGTAATAGAAGCCTTATTAAATGAATTTTTAGTGATTCATAAGAAATCAGCCCCTTATCACCCACAAGCCAATGGACAAGCTGAAAGTTCGAATAAAATCTTGTGTACAGTTCTCACAAAAATTGTTAACAATGGAAGACCTGATTGGGATAAGCAATTACATCATGCTTTATGGGCATTTCGAGTAGCCTACAAAACAGCCATAAGAACTACGCCTTTTAACCTAGTGTATGGACAAAATGCTATTTTGCCAATTGATTTCTTAATTCCCACTCTTAGAGTAGCAACAACTTATGAGTGGACTGGGCATGAATTATCACCTCAATTGGACCAAATAGAAAAGTTACACGAAACTAGATTACAAGCTGTACCAGGGATTTATGCTGCGAAAAGACGACAGAAAGCATACTTTGATGCTCACATTAAAGACAAAAATTTGAAGGAAGGAGATTTAGTTTTGGTATATACTCTGAAACAACACGCTAAGAAGTTGCAGAAGAGAGGATACGGTCCATTGATCATCAATAGTATATCTACGAGTGGAGCCATCAGCTTGGCAACCCTAGATGGAGAAGTATTACCAAACTATATCAGTGGATGTCGAGTAAAAAAATATCTAGAACCATTGACTGAAGAAACGATGTCACGATTAATCAAGGGTAAGAATAGACGCATCGAGGAAGAAAGGATATGAGAAGAAGCTAGACAGGAAGCACTAGAACGAATTAAGAAACGAAAAGAGTGGATGAGAGAGAGAGAGATGAGAGATATTGATTAGGAGAAGAACTCATCCCGATGGCTAATTTTAGAGCCACAGAAAACCTAGGTCAACAAAGGACACAGCCACATTTGAATTTGGGAGCTGGAAAAGAGGAGTACCACTTAGTGAATGCTCTCATTGACATAGGAGCCGCCATAAGTTGTATCAAAATTTCTTTGACTCAGAAACTCAAGGAGGAATTACGTCCATCGAAGGCACAGCTGATTGGAATAGGAGGAACAATTACTCAATGTATGGGTGAAATAACCTTACCTCTACATCTTGGAAACAACATGATGGAACAGAAGCTCTTAGTATGCCATGATCAGGACTTACTTGAAGATCTAGTGTTAGGTCAAGATTGGATATACGAATACGAAGTAACTATTCAATTGACCTTAAGATACATCTCAGCCAAGATTGGACATCGAGAGGTATTCAGCATGTTAGATGAACGACCAATCAAAGCCAAGGATATAGACCTTAAAACTCACTCTAATAAATAGGATGATGAATGTATGTTCACCTGCACTATGGATACTCCTTCATTAAGTACTTCATGTGAGGATACACTAAGTACCGCTTGCACCCCATCTCTTGATTTAACAAGTCACAAGAGTGTAAGTCCATTTGAAAACAGCCTTAAGGAAGAACCATGCACAAGAGAGACTAATTCCCAGGATCATCCCAAGTCTACATCTATTAGAATATACCCCATTCCATACACCAACCAGGCTTGAATAAGGAAGGATCAAGCGAAGGAATATCTTCGACGACAGAAGCATTATCAACATCAAAACAGTCCAGTGAACAAGGAGACAAATCATTTTGGACACCGAAGTCAACAACGAATTGTTAGAGTATGGATTCCAAAGAAAGTGGTAGCCGCTCAGCCAACTTGAACGAAAATATGGATTCCAAAACTTTGTGCTCAAGTGACGATCAGCAGAAAGGACGAACCAATGCACAAGGAGAGCCAATATGGTCTAAGGGCAAAATAGCCAAAGAAGAATAGCTACAAGAAAGAGCAGGAGTCTGCAGTTGCAACAACAGCCAGTCCAAGATTCAAAAAGCAGATAAAGCAGACGTACAACATGAGAAGCACCACATTCATCAGGAATGTTCGGGATACAATACGTCCCAACAAATTAAAGCAGATTTGGATGCCGAAAGACAAGACAAACTGCATGCATCATCCAACTACTTCAAGTTGCACCCATTTGGAGTTATCACGACCCAAAGTATGCATGATAGGGCCACATTACAAGGCCAAGCATTTGGCACAGTATTCTTCTATGTCAGGATAGTAAAGCACATTTTTCCCTTGGAAAATAGGAGAGCACTTGTACATACTTCAAGAAAATCATTAAAAATAATAACCGCTTCGGCTATGCACTAACTTTTTTGTTTTCTTTTTAGATGAAAACATGAAAATATCTAAAAATATGAAAATCCTAGGTATTACCTTTCTCACACCCACGGGAAAGGGACGACACCATTCACTCAGAGAGTTGCCAATCTTATGAGGGATAAATGAAGGAAGACTCTCAATACTATTCGGTAACTAATTACTGCCCTCAATTGAGTGCAAATGGCATCTCCCAATTCTGAAGCTACGCAAGAGGAAGAGGTGCAACTTCTCCCATTGGAGTCAATAGCGAAAGCCAGAGGCCATTGGTTTTTGGAGGACCAACCAGTATCGGAACTTATTTTCATGGCCACCATCAAGATTATGGATAGGGATCACTATTTCCCTATCATGTCACAAGACTTCAAGACTCTCGAACAAGGACTACCGCGAATCACGGATGTTTGGACACAGGCAAGAATAGAGGCATTTCTCAAATTTCCTATTTATTTGCCGGATTTCCAAAGATGTACGCAAGTACTGAATACACTTCAACCTGCATCGAATAAGGCATCAGTCCCTGAAGCAAGAGTATTGGACAAGGTTGGTACCTGGAAAACCATTCAATTCACTCATGAATTGATCAACAAAGCTTTCGGATGGAATCAAGAAGGGATCACTAATGTCAAAGAGGAATGTCATGATCCTAAAAAGAGGTCCTTTGTGGATATCAACAGAACAGATATTGAAGATGCCATCCGCCTAGTGCACCAGCATTTTTGTTTTCCAAGCATGCATAGATATACAGCACCACAAAAGATTGTTGTACAACTACTGTCACACGCGATGAGGAAAATTGGCAATAAAGTGAATCTGACTCCATATGTCCAAGACAGATTATTTTAAGCAAAGAAGAAGTGGGGTCAGAAAAAATTTCTAAATGGCAGCTCTGCTTTGACCTTACTTATCTATGAGGCACTCGATATGAAAAACTGCCTGCGTGAAATGCCAACCTCAGAAGAATTAGCCAAATATGCCAAATCTGCTACGGTTCTTAAGAAAAAGAAAACAGTCATTGTTGTTGAAGAAGTGGGAACCAGTTCTCAGAAACCCATGAGGGGTACAAAACGTCTTAGAGAGGAAGAAGCCCAGGCTACACCTCAATCGAAGAGAACTCACACATTGCCAAAGATTCCTAGGACCCAACAACCAATTACAAAACGAGATCTCTCGGCTGCCTTAGAAGAAACACATCAGTACATGCATGGGCAGGTAAATCTAAATGTTCAAGGTCATCATTACAGATAAGCAAGTCAAGAGAAGAAACAATGGAGTAAAGAGAAGACCCCAGAACAAGCCGCAAGATATAAAGCACTGGGCTTAGAGGATTCGAGTTCGCTAGAAGAATCTAGTCATGAGAAAGACACATTGGATACTAATATAAGAACAGAAACTCACGAGGAAGAATGGACGGAAGTTAATCAAGTTGAACTTACACCTGACAACCAACAATCGCAAGCAAAGAACATCGAACAACATGTGGATAAGGTGCACATGATTCAACTAAATAACCAATCAAAGATAAGTGTGAAAGAGGTTCCCGTGAATAATGAGGCACCCAGGCCCACTATAAAAGAAGAGATGCAAACTCTAGTGAATGCAGACTCAGGTCTACTACAAAACAAAGAGCCAATTGTGATCGAGGTGCCAGATGATACACCTCAAGGCAAGATCGACCACATGGAGGCTGAGCCTAGGATCAACTTCATATTTGGCAGCCCCATGACACTACATTACATGTGGCACAATGGAAAGATGTGACCACCGGTAAGGAACCAAATATTCCTAAAACCTGGTTAAATGTGGATGTTACTCAATTAAAGCCAGTTGTAAAACAAATGATCCAAACGCCCATGGATACACAACAACAGATGATGGATATAGATGCCGATTATGATAAGGCCATGAGGGAAAAGAGTCAATTTTTTTTCAAATCTTGAATGAACAATTGTCATCACAACTCATCCAGGCCCAGAAAGAAATAGCAGCCAAGAGCACGGAATTACTAGAGGTAAAAATGCAATGTGACACACTGATGAACCAGCATCACCAACTCCAAGCACAACTCGCAAACCTACAAAGAGTACATGAAGCTAGCGAGGCTGACAAAGAGAGAATGAAAGCTAGAAGCACCTTGCTCGAGACACAATTAAAGGTGTACATGGAGGAAAATGACACTTTACAAAACAGGAATAAAGAACTGATGAAATCATTGCTATATGATCAGCATATAGAAAAGCAGGAGACATCTGAAACTGAACAGAAAGAGTTAAAAGAGCAGGTTGCAAAATATACAGCTTTGCTAAAACAAGAGCAAGCCAGAGCCGAAGAATGGGAAAGGAAGTACAACAATGAAACAGATGAACTTAAAGCGCAATTACAAAATGTGAACGCCAAACTGGTAAAGAGTTATAGTGAGAACATGGATCAGGTAGCAGAAATTGGCAATGAACTGCTTGCAGCAAAAGAAGCGCTCAGAGCAGCAATGCAAGAAGTGAAGGAAAAGAATGAACGCTTAACACAATTAGAGACCCAAGTGAAAGAGAAAGCACTGATCGGGACACCAGTAGAGCTAGCGAAGGAGAATCCTACTGACGAGGTAGAGGTACGTCCTCTATCTCCCCTGATTTATAATTCTCCAATACACGAGCAGATGGCGGACATACATGATGATCATCCAATGCCATACACTACAGAAATAGGTCAGAAGGAACGGGCACTAGTGGTGTCCCGATTGACAGAAAATTTTGAAAATGAAGTAATCAAAGTAATGAAAGAAGCAAAGATCAAGGGTAAAGACTTGGAAAAGATCATGAAGACTTTCAACATTCTGTACAGATTATTGAAAGAGAAAACAAGACAATATATAAAGAAGATTACAAAGACAAGTCCAGACGAGCAGCTAAACTTTAAACATGACACATTCGCTTACACTCAAGAAGAATTTGAAGCTGCACAACCTGTTTGGAGAAGAAAGTTTTTGGAGAAACATTCCACACTAAGGGTGCATTGGCAAGCAGCACCATATTTCCTACAGGTAAACCCTTCATTTTGTCCTATACCACGCCGAAGAGATACTAGAGAATTTTTGGACTTGCAAAAAACTGGTGCTATAAATAAACAGTGGCTAAATTATCCTCTGCTTCCAAGCCCGCCACATAATTATCTACCTACGGAAGATTATATGGTCAAGACCATCGAATTTCGACTGCAGAATTATGCAACACTACCAGATTTAACTATAAAGATGACAAATAAAATACTCAGTATGATACTTACAGTATTGAAGGTTTTCAAACATGCGGCCTACACATTCTTGAATTTCATTGGTATCAATCAAGGAACAGACATACTCATTTTTTATTTGTCTATTATGCCTAGCCGACCGACAATACTGGCTTATTATTCAAGGCTTACGTTTTTGCCAAGCACTTATATGCAGACATTCAAAGAAGCATTCTTCACTGGATTTTTTGAAATTGATTCAGAAGTCTTTTTAAATATGTCATCCAACCTGAATGCCAGATTAGTGGCATACGAATTGAGCTTCTTCGCGGACCATAGACAGCCACCAAATGACGGTGTGAAGGCAGAACAATGGAAACAGCTAATGATACGTGAAGCCAATTTGATTAATGAAACAAAGCAGAAAGTATATAGAACATACTCCCGTCAACTGTCAAAGCCTGTCGGGGACGACAGAGTCCAGGAGGGGGGCAGTGTTGAGGGAGAATCAAGCAAAAAGAAGAAAAGAAGAAGACAAAGAAAAAAGCTTCACTAAAAAGATACTATATGAAGACATATCTCTGCAATAAGCCCCTTAGGGGCACACAACACCCATCTCTGCACAAAGCCCCGCAGGGGCACACACACCAAGGAAAAGCACGCAGCTGAAAGGAGGAACCAGGGCTAGGAAAGTATCCATGAAGAAGTGCAAGAAGAGATCCAGCGGTTCCATAGCCACACGAGGGTGCTTCAACCTCTTGATGAACAGAGGGTTCAGATCAAGGCTGAAGAGCTACATCCTCATATGTCTACTAATGGCGTGCATGGCAACTCGATTTAACAAGCAAACCAAATGCATCAGGCCCAGAGGATGTACAAGAAAAATCAAGAACAGGGCCATTGAAACGGAATGCCAGTCCAACCAATAGGCAGGACTGACGAGGGGATGCGTGCGGATAAGAAGGAAAAGACAAGAAGTAAAGCCTGTCAAGGGACGACAGAGACGAAGAGGGGGGGAGTGTTGCAGAGCGAAGAAGAGCACAAAGCAGAGAAAAAGAAGGGCCCCAAAACTTTTTCGATTTGGACACCCAATTTTTGTATTATAACCATTCTTGTAATATAATTTCCGTTGTAAATGCACTAGAGGAGTCCTCTAGATGCATCCCCACAGAAGATTAGTAGTTTACCCATGTAAATTAGTAGGAAATTAGTCTTTTAGTGAATAAAGTGCCGGTCTATTGTGTGAAAGGACCATTTTTAGGGCACTAGTATATAAGTCAATTTGTGACTCTTTCGACTTTTTGCCATTGTGAGAATCAAGAGCACAAAAATTCGAATTTGTGTCTTCTCCTCTCTATATCATCTTCTTTGTGAGCTTGTATGCATGTGTGTTGCTTGGAAAGAGTGTTAGGAAATGTGGTCTATCCATGAAAGTGTTTGTTTGTTGTTGTTAAGGTGTGTGCGAAGTGTAGGAAGTGTTGAAGTGTAGGAAGGTCATTCCCACGACTCAGTATTTTGCTCATAACTTGAAGCCGAAGTGTCAGAATTGAGTGAAAATACCACCATTGGATGTGTCTTCTTGAGATCTTCGAAAGGCATATGCTATTCGCCATATTTGGAGTTCGGAGCTGAGAGAAAAGCTCAATTTACTGTTGGTTGCTGCACCAAGTATCGTGACACCATGACTGTGAGTTGGAGCTTGTTTGGATAAGTCTTTGCCTTGTTTGCACTCTTTGAGTAACTCTTTTTCATTGATCATCATTTGAATGCATGTCTTCATACACTCAGCTAGGTTTCGATACTCATCAGATTGATAATTAAAGCGTGAATCCCCACTATATGCACTTGAGGGGGATTGAGGTATAGTCTCTTTCTCCACAAGTCCCTAAGTTGGTTCTTAGGTACACAACTACCAACAAATTCTTATACATGAGCTAGATTTGCATAGTTCACAAGGTAGTTAGGGTAAACTATTACTTGTGAATACACTCAAGGTTAGGAAGACCTCAAGTGGTATGAGGGCAATCTATCATTTAGTCTTAGATGGGTTTGGAGTCTTTTGTTATGGGACTTTGTTCTATATTTCATAGGATTCTATGGTTTATTATCTCCACTATGGTATGGTCAAGCTTATACGTTCGGCACTTTACACTTGTTTCTCATACTATTACTCCATAGAGGATACATCATATGGACTTAGGTCATTTGAATGATGTTGTATGTTATGGGAGTGATAATTTGGAAATTGAGTGTATATGGGAGATAATAGGCACCACTCAAATGGTTTTCCACCTTTGAGATGATCTCTCATGAGGCTTCTTAAGGGGAAGGATACGGGGAACAACACACAGAGATGACCATGTACATAGAGTACACGGGGTTCAGGGGAGTTCGAGCACTTTCTTCTACCATTATGGACATTTCATTTACATTTTCGAGGACGAAAATGCTTTCAAGGGGAAGGAAATATCACATGACGTTTATATGGGGGTCTTGAAGAACATGCCACATGGCATCATTGGGAGAGTCCACATTTGGTAGTAGAAAGGAAGAAAAAGCTCTCTCAATTATTCGATGATTCTTCTTGAAGGCCGTCTCGGGCCTGGTCGGGAGGAAGAGCATGTGATAGTCTCTGTGTGTATCCGTCAGCAAGCTCATGCAAAACACAAAATCATAAGAGGACTTCCCAGCAATTAGCATATCATTGACATAAAGTATCAAACATATCAAGCTGCCATATGAGCATCCCTTTGTCTAGAGATAATGATCCTCATTGCTTCGAGAATAGCCTTGAGACTTCATAAAAGCATCAAAATTTTGGTACCATTGTCTAGGGGAACTCACAAAATGAAAAATTGAAGAAAGATAACACAGGTAAGTAGCCAGAACGAGAAAGATTTTCCATTCCACGACGAGATATATGGACCAAACGACCATGCCAAAAACAAACCATAGGCTGTTCAGTAACAACTAACAAGTGTTCTTTCTATGATAGGAATAAAGGATAAAGTGAGCCAACTTTTCTTCCTTTTGCAATAACCATATTGCCCTTTGATATGCAAAAGGACTGAGCATAGAAGACCACCTTGTAACCAAGGTCATCAAGTTGACCAATTGACATCAAACTGCGTGATAACTAAGGTACATGGCATACATTATGCATAGTAAATTTCGAACCATCAATGAACTAGACAACCACATCTCCAATGCCCACAACATCACACTCGTAAGAATCACCAAGTCTCACAGTACCAAGAGACTTTTTTGCATAATTGGAGAACCATTCTCTATGTGGTGTCACATGGAAAGAAGCACCAGAATCTAGCAGCCAGGTGTGGGAAATAGAATCAACCATAAGAGCCTCAGTTGGCACAGTACTATCAAGTGTCAACACATTAGCATCAAGTCAGAAATAGCATTAATTTCTTCAATCTTCACAGTCAAAGTAGATGGTGCAGGTAACTATTTAACATGCCCATCAACATTCTTTCCTTTACCTTTAGCATTCTTTAATGCATAACAATCTTTCTTCATGTGTCCTTTCTTATGACAATAATGGCATTTGATATCCCTCTTCCTTGATTTACTTCTACTCTTATTCCGTAGACCATTCTTTTCCTTGTTCTTACTCTTGCCACGTTGTTGATTCTTTCCTTGGTAAGAATCACGAACATTATATGCATCTCCACTCTGAGTTCCAACCATAGATTTTCTACGAATCTCCTCACTCAAGAGTGATCCACATATGTCATCATAGATGAGTTTACCACCAGGTGCACTATTGCTAATAGATGTGCAAAATGTATCCCATGATGAAGGCAAGGTGCATAACAATAGTACTGCTTTCATTTCATTACCCATATCCATTTTCTGAGCCTATAATTGAGAGAATGTAGCATCGAACTCATTTAGATGAGCAGCAACACTATCTATGTCCTTCATACGAAGGTCATATCAGATAGACTTTATTTGATGCCGTCTCTTTTTCATATGTATTGCATAACTTCTTCCAAAGCTCCTCTACACTTTCACAGTCTAATACTGTAAAGTAAACATCATCTACCAGGTGCCAGCAAATGGTAGACCTGGCCACTTCATCTAACTCATCCCAATCATCTTCATCCATGTCAGCAGGCTTCTTTGAAATTCCATTTAATGGCTTGCATTGCCTCCTTTGAATCAGCACATCTTTAATCTGATTCTTCCATAGAGGAAAGTTTGTGCCATCAAATTTTCAGATCTCAAAATGATCTTTGCCCTTCAAGTTATAGCTCCTCGAAACACTAGCACTAGACCCTGATCTACCGAATGTGCCTGAGACCTCTGATGCCATGATGGCAGAGCACTGACTGGAATGATAATGGAGCTAGAAGAGAATGAACACCAACGAATAAGTGTATCAAGGAGTAAATCGACCACTGTATAGTTGACAAAACCAAAAATCTAGAAAAATTTTGCCAGAGTATCCTCTACAAAATGAGCGTATGATCAGTGTCAAAATATCATAAAATTGCAAGTACCAACATGTTTGCCTACATAGTGAATCACTGACTCCACTGCATATAATCAGTTACCCAATAGAAGCCAACTAGGCTTATCGAGCACCTATGAACAACTATCATACATCTCCTATGGCAAGGTTGGGTAAGTCTTCCACCTGCATCACCAAAGAGACCCCGACATCTGGGTGTCTCCTAGTTAAGAAAACCTCACCACGACCCTCTTTATCAAACATAAAAGGCTTTATGCAAAGAACGTAACTGCCATATCAATGACCACATGGACATACATAAGCGGTATCCACAGAAGCATACATAATGTGTATGTGCTTAATATATGCAGTAAAATGACACTAAGAGGCTGAATGCACAGCCCAAAAACCAGCCAATAACATCTACAAGTGTCTGTCAACTCTGATTTTTTTGGCTCAAAAAAACTACATATATTTGCATCGGCTGCTCCCACCAAAACTGAAATCTTTCAAGAAACCTGTAGTTTTACGAGTGTGGCTGAAAACACAGCCCCAAAGGTTGATTTTTAATGTCGGAGAAGTACAAAGAACACTCTTCTTGATGTTCTTCGACCTGTGTGAAGAGAACTATGTGCAGAAGTACTCCAAAATGGCTCCAAAAGACACCCCAAAAATGCTTCAACAATAGGCTTTGAAAGCAAAGAATGAAGCTTTGAGGGACCAAAACATGTTCAAGGTAATGTCAGCCTTAGTCTTTCCCCTTCTTCAGACACCACAAGAGTGTAGCTTAGTGGCAAGAGATTGCCACGGTTAAGCAAGCTCTGGGGGGAATAGTACTGGGATGGGTGATCTCCTGGGAAGTATTGGGAACCTCTATATTCCTTGATCGTTGATTTCCTCCCTCGCACGCAGCCAACGACGCCAACAGTGACTTCGATGACAAGGTATGCCAAGGTCTATGCCTTGGTCACCACCTTAGTCATAAGCCTTGGAGAAATCGGAGGGGTGCTCGCTTCATTCGCACAAAAGAAACAAAGCTTTTGCCTTGGACTGCTCTAATACCAGTGAAGTATTTTGATGGCAATGGACCAGAGTGCACTCTCCTTCTCGCGCTCTCCATGACGATATCCTCCGAGTAGAAAACTGAGCTCCTAAGGTACTCCTCATAGAGACTACTGAATATGCAGAAAAACATAGTACACAGGGAGCACGAAGATAGACTTCTTAGGTCTTACAAATGTGGTTGAACTTACAGTCTGTGACTGACCATGCCATTATATGTTTTATTAAAGAACATATACAAAAAAGTGTCAAGTGGCCATTTGGCCTTTCACATGGACACTAACGGTAACAATTTGTAGCTTCTGAATCAAATGATGCATCCTTGGTAGCTTCAGAGCTTGAGGAAGCCATCTATAATTGAAGTATTTAATGATTAGTATCAAACTTGAAGTAAGTTGTCATAGCGTTTAGATCGTTCACTTCGTGTGTTGCGTTCCCACTCACAGAGTGTGTAAGGAACCTAGTACCTGGTCTTTTCATTATATATGTTTTTCTTAAGCTACAATGAAAACAGAAAACATTAATGACATAGCCGAAGCAATTGTGTTTATTATTTATTGTACATGGTGCCGCCTATTCCCAATGAGGGAAATGTGCTCTCTTCGGAGTACAATGATATGGTTGTGCCTAATGCCTGGCCATGTAATGTGGCCCTAGTATGCTTACTTGAGGTGCATAGGACTCATAATGAGTGCAAGAGGAATTTTCTGCTCTAACCATTGGTGATGGTATTTTCGGACTTGGGAATCCACATGTTTTTGGTCTTGGTGCGGTGAAAGTCCTTTTGGAAACTTCTTATGTTTGGGAGTTTCTTTTCTTCTAAATAGCTGTCTGTGTTGCCTTTGATCTCTTCCTAGATTTGTTGGCTTCTCCTTGGTGATCTTGATAGTTGTCTTTGGTATCCATATTCGATTCCTTGAAGTTTGAGCTGCCTTCAACACTTTTGGTATCCATACTTGCACTACGTGAGTAGACTTATTTTTTATCAACGGTTCAGGTCGATGTCACTTGCAATAGAATTCCATTTGATTCTCCTTTCCTTGAGACATGTAGATGTCTAATTGATCCTTGCGAACCCATATTTGTCATGTCCCTTTCCTCCCAATTGCTTGAATTGGTGTTGAATTCGTTCTTGGTCATAGCGCTCCCATTAGCTTATCTATAATAGGATCCTCACTTTTTCTCTCCAATTTGCTAGATTGAGATGATGGATTGAGTTGAGTGTCATGAGTGAGGGGGTTTCTGGGCTTGAGTCAGGAGTGGACACTAGTTGATCAAGGTCCATCACAGGTGGAGAGTCACATGTAGGCACCCATTCGGCATTGTTATGCTTCACATCAATCATGTTTAGAGGCTTCTCATCTAGTAGACTAAAGACTTCTCTATGTCCAATCTTTGCAGATATGTAGCCTAAGGCTAACTGGAATGTTACCTCGAATTCGTATATCTAGTCTTGACCTAACACTAGCTCTTCCACTAGGTTGTCATCTTTACAAACTAAAAACTTTTGATACATTGTATTGTTACCCAAGTGTAGAGATAGGTTGACCTCCCCTACACATTCAATGGTGTTTCCTCCTATGCCCTCCATGTAGGCCTTAGTCGGATTAAGTGACACACTTAATTGTTTAGCTAAAGATAAGCGTATGCAACTTAATGTTGCCCCGATATCAATCAATGCATCTACCAAGTGGTATTCCTCCATCCCGATTCCCATATTTAGGCAGGGTTTTCTGGCTTGTCATCTTATGGTTGTAGGTTCTACTGCCCTATATTTTGCTATGGGAATCGGCTCCTCTCCTTGGCGATATCTCTCATCTCTTTCTCTCATCCATTATTTTCCTTTCTTATGTGTTCCAATGCCTCAAGCCTCACTTCTTCTCTTATTCTTTCATCCTCTTCCTTTCGGCTCCTCGCTTTAAGTAATCTACTCATCATCTCGTCTGTTAAGGGTTCTAAATATTTCTTCACATGACAACCACTTATGTAATTTGGTAGTGTTAAATGCGCATTGCCGTCACAGGGGCGTTTAAGCTCTTTTCGGGTGCTTGGGAGTGGAAGGGGTCTGATAATCAGAGGCCCTATACTTGATTTTCCCAATTAACTCATTCATATGGCAGTACGTTTAAAACAACTCTGCTAATCCAACTTACTAACAAAAACTCTGGCTCGTTCCTTACAGACTTACTATTCGTATTCAGATCAATACTTTCTCAGTACACAGTGCCAAAACATTACCATAATACAGACTTACAAGTCTTACTTAATGGAACAGCGTTAACCACAATTGAAGATAATCAAATAAAAGAAGAAAAAATAACACAGTACTACTCAGAATTCTCCAACATAACACCACGGAACTCCACAGAACGTAATCGCCCAGATAGACAGTCTGGCGATTCTTTTGGTCGTTGCTGAAGCGTCCTTTCATTAGATTATAAATGGTTACAACTCTTCGCAGCGACCTTTCGGTTCATGCAGAATATGAAAAGAAAAAGATTTACAAATGCCAATCCGGCGGCTTACACTGGCACACACGGTGGACTTGAACCCGCAGAGATACAAAATTTTAAAGCTCTTCGACTATACCCTGAATATACATTGTTCGGGCTAACTTAAATGTTCTGACAATTTTCTGCTTCAGCGCGTCCAACATCTTTTTCAGGGTGTCCGGTTCTACAAGCTGAGCATCAGTTCTAACTGAACTTGCGGCAGTTACTTGACTCATTAATATTTCAGCCTGGGTCTGCAAAAACGCTTCTTGCAAGTAAAAGTCATTTGCCAGTGCTGCATCCCGGCTCAATTTCATATCAGCAATCTGTTGATCAACATGGGATAAACGCTCTACTTGAGCCCCGAGCTGCTTTTCTCTACGCTCCAATTCGTGTGATTGGTATTGGATGGTCTGGTAATAAGCATCTCGCTCTCTTCGAATTCCTGTGACTTCCTTCTGAAGTTGAGCGACCAATGTCATCTGGTTTTTAAGAGCTGAATTCGCTTCAAACAAATTAGAATTCGTTCTCTGGAGTTCTTCATTAGTCCTTTTGGCTAAATCCGCCATTTCTTGTCCTCGCTGCACGACTTCATCTAATTGTTCTCTAGTTACTTCTAACAAGTTTCCCAGTGCTATACGGGCATCTTCCTTATCTTGGACTAACTTTTTTAGCTGAATAATTTCTGCATCAGCAGTACTTATTAAATCATCTTTAACTTGAATCTCAGCGAACGCAGCATCTCTTTGACTAATTAATGATTCCTATTCGGCAAGTCTGGCCTGGAGCTGTTGAATATGTATGTGCAGAGCATGATTTTCTGCTTTTACTACATCGACTTCTTCTTGTAATGGAGTAATATCTGCTTCAAGGGTATCAACCTTATGCGGCAATTCCTGACGAATATTCTCTGTAACCATTCTTAGTTGCACCGGAAGCTGCTGTGAAAATTGGATAAGCATGCATCCCATGGATTCTAATTCTGTGAACATGGGAATCGAAGGAAGTAAAGGAGGAAGTGGCTGGGATGAAGAGGCGGACAAAAGGTGATGCGAAGATGGGGGAGAGTAATTCGATGAGGAGGATGAAGCGGCAGGTTCTTTAGTAGGCTTCACAGGTATAATGGGGTCGACCGGAGGTATGGGTGGAGAAGTGGGTAGCAGAGTGTTAGCCACCAACAATTGTTCGGTAGGTTGTTGCGTGGTGGCTTCAGTACGGGCACTGATAGACTCCACTAGAGCGATTATTTCATCGAGCATGCCCACAACAAGATCTTGCACTTCTTCTTGGGATTGGTGTTGAGACTCCTGTCGAGAAGAATCTGCATTAGAAGCAGTGGTGGAAACACTATGTTCCTGTTGGTTATCCTGAGAAGATTGTCCAGAAGAGTCAATATGGATTGAAGTAGCGGTGTCGTGAAAGGTTTCTTCTTCATGTCCGTCTTCCTCATTTCCAGCCGCGGAACCCTGTACTTGACTATCAGAAGAGCTTATTCGGCGGCGTTTCCGACGAAGGAGTTGGAAGAGATCTTCATCTTCTTCTTCTGTATCTTCGAGCACTTGCACAGACTCTTCATGAAACAACACGGGAGCGTTTGGAGGCGGTTGCGCTGCTTGGAGGGCCGGAAAGAGAAATGTCAAGATGTGAGGAAGACGAGAACGCGGCAGATCTCCTTTGTTAACATGCTTGACGACCGTAATGCATTCACGGTGAATGCGCCGGAAATAATAAGAAGCGAAATTGACAGGCTCTCTAGCAGCCATGTCAATCATCGAGTAGAACGGGCGAGAAATCCCGTAAGTGCATTTCTGTAAGTTCAGTATGGCTACTAAAAATTGAAGGGTGGTCCGTTCAGGATCAGGGCGACAGAGTATGGCATACTCATTCGAAGAGTGTCTGGGGAACAATTCAATCATAGTAGCGATCGAAAGGTTAGGACCATTCTCTCTTCCTTCTAGAGAGAGTCGAAAAGCGGCAGCAAATGACTGTAGGGTGATTACAACACGAGATGGGAAACACATAATAGGCCAACTCTGCTCTGTAGTAGGTGTGGCGGCAATAGCAGCGATAATCTGAGCATAATATGGATGACACTCCACTGAATGCCAAGGCAATTTAGCGAAGTTGGACAAACCTCGGACATGCAAGAATTCACTCACGTCCTGAGGGAGTCCAGCATAATTTGTTAAAGCTTCCATGATCCGCATGCGAAGTAGCACGAATACACAGTGATTACAGAAAGCACAAAGCACACAAAACACACAGACACAATAGCAATTAACAGCGGAAAGAAGAAGATTAAGTAGAAACTTGGCAACGGTAGGCGATCGAAAAGGCTAATCATCGCGGGATGTTGAGATGATAACCTTCATAACTTTGGCGTGCATGCATGAGCAGAATCGATAATGCAGGGCGGTTGTTGATCATAATTAGATATCAAAACGAGGATATTTACATACTTATTTAATTAATCACGCAAAAACAAAAAAGAAAGTAAATAACACGCAAAAAAAAATGAAGAACACGTCAGCGAGAATCAGGTGCTTGGTGATACGGCTGTAACTTTGAACCATTGATCACTTTAGGAAGAGGAATTCCGATCAAAGTAGTCAACGGAAAAGTAGCGGGGTCCACTTGTTCACTAATTTGGTAAGGGCCAAACCACCATAATTTGAATTTTCCAGCCGCATGATTCGATTTAGCATTGTAAAATAACACAAGCTGTCCCACCATAAAAATTGAAGTTTTGAGATATCTATCATGGGTACGAGCTTGCCGCAACTGAACTTCTTGAAGGGTCAGAAAACTTTCCCAACGATGTTCATCCAAGTCTCTGAGTGTGTCCAATCGAAATGACAAAGAGTCCTCTAGTAACAGTTTCTGAGTGATGGCCACGCGTAAGCTAGGTACTACAAGTTCCATTGGTGCAATTGCTTCTAGCCCATAAGCCAGCTTGAAAGGAGTTAGTCCAGTTGCTACTTTGTAGGTATTCTGGTATGCCCATAATACTGCAGGTAGTAACTGATCCCATCTTCCTGGTGATTCCACAATCAGTTTACGAAGCATAGTCAACAACATTTTGTTTGTACTCTTAGCTAAGCCATTAGCACGAGGATAATACGGTGAACTGAATTTATGCAGAATCTGAAAAGTGTGTGTGAGCACTCGCATTAAATTATTAGCAAAGTGGGTGCCTTGATCTGTCACAAGTTCCAGAGGTAATCCATAACATGGGAATACGTCTTTCATCAGGCATTTGGCCACCGAAACAGCTGTAGCGGACCGTAAGGCCCAAGCTTTTGCCCATCTGGTAGCATAATCTGTACATATCAGAATGTAACGATTGTTGCTGAGAGTCGCAGGTGGGGTAATTGGTCCAATAAAATCAAGACCCCACTTCTCGAAAGGTTCCAAAGGTAATACAGGTTGGAGAAGGAAGAAGTGACGTTGTAAAGGATGTCTTGTGCGTTGACAATTGTCACACTGCTACACAAACTGAGTTACATCCTTATACATGGTAGGCCACCAAAGCCCGCTTTGTAGAATTTTTCGATATGTAAGATCTGCTGCAAAATGTCCACCGGAGGGTATTGCATGTGCCATAGCAATAACCGAGTTTACTTCATGTGGAGGAATACAACGAAGCAAGACCCCAGTGTGATCCATATAATACAACTATCCGGCAATCAACCGGAATCTGCGACTATAAACTGCAATTTTCCGTCTCATCGCAGGAGAAGTTTGAGGGGGAAGACATCCATCAATAAGAAAGGTTAATAACTGATCATAGTAGGTAGGTGTCACAGGAGGTTCTGCAGATTCATCACTAGTCGTTTCAGTAACATAAATTGCTGGTGTGGTGTCATCAACACCCACCGGAGCTTCACCGGAATCTAGTCGAGAGAGAAAATCTGCTAATGTATGTGCAGTGTCGGGTCGATGGATCACTTCATAATCGAACTCTTGTAACAATAGAACCCAACATGCCAAGCGGCCACCTAAATGCTGCTGCTGGACCAGATACACCAGCGCAGCATGATCTACATGAAAGGTGAATTTTCGGCCTAACAAATAATGCCAGAATTTCTTTACAGAATACACCAAACCAAGACATTCTCTTTCAGTTACTGAATAATTCTTTTCAGCAGGAGCGAGTCATCGACTTGCGTAATAGACAGGCCTGAACCACTTATCTGTTTGCTGCATTAAAACATTGCCAATTGCTATGTCTGAGGCATCGACGAAGACGTGGAACGGGCGTTCCCAATCCGGGGGTTGCAAAATTGGTGCCTGGGTCAATAATTCTTTTAAACGATCAAAGGCGGTTTGACATTCTGGGGTCCATTCAAACTGTCGTGGAGTGCTCATCATGAGTCTATTAAGTGGTGTAGCGAGATGAGCTAACCACCATAAATGGCGACCATGCCACCGAATTTGACCTAGGAAGCACATCACTTCTTTTGGTGTTTGAGGCACAGGTGCTTCCAACACGGCTGCAACTTTGTCTGGATCAACCTGTATGCCTTGTGCAGATATAATATGGCCAACAAGTTTACCACAGGAAACCGCAAAGACAGATTCGATCGGGTTCAAGAAAAGTCAGTATTCACGGCATTTCTCGAAACAACACCGTAAATGATACAGGTGTGCCATAATTTTGCCAAATAAGGAGAAATCATCTAAGTATACTTGCATAAAAGAAGTGAGGTAGGGTGAAAAAATTTCCTGCATACAACGCTGAAAGGTACTAGGAACATTCCTTAACCCAAACCACATGACTGTACAAGCAAAAACACCCCAATTCGTAATAAACGCTGTTTTCGATATATCTTGCTCAGCCCTTTGGACCTGGTTATAACCACTATAACCATCAAGAAATGAATACATCTCATGCCCAGCCACTCTGTCTAACATTGTATCTAGAAAGGGGAGAGGAAATGAATCCGGTACCGTGGTCGCATTCAATTTTCGATAATCCACACAGATTCGAAGCTGCTTGTTTTTCTTTGGTACAATCACGATCGGAGAGATCCATTCAGCGTGCTCAATGGGGACAATGAATCCCACTTTTAGTAGCCGATCGAGTTCTATCTTGACCTATGCTGCATAATTAGGATTCATTCAGTAGCTGGATTGTTTAATCGGCTTTGCTTCTGGTTTGAGCATGACCTGATGCTGGTAGATGCGAGGATCCAGACCTTTCATATCACGATAATCCTAGGCAAAAACATCAGAGAACTCACGAAGAAGTTGGATCAAATCTGCTTGAAATGCCTCGGACAGTCCTTCCTTTATCTTGACAGGTCGCGGGTTTACTTCATCTCCCAAATTATAGGTGATTAACTGATCTTCGGGAACATAGAATTGTCGCGGTTTCGCCAAATCGTCAGCTGACTGTAAAAGTTGCTGCAAAGTGGCTCCATCCATAGCATCATTATCGTTGACATCTGCATCTCCGATCACGGGCATCACCGTACAGGCTGCCGGACTCCAGTTGTCTGCTACAGATTGCAAATCAACAGTCCCCAAGGAGATCAAATCTTTGTTATTCTTCAAAAATTCTTCTTCGTCATCGGATAAGCCATCCAACATGGGGACCGGCTCTGCTACATAAGGTCTGGCATGTAGTTCACATGGTTGAATAGCATCCAATTTGACAACATATTTACGGTGGTTGTCTTTAAAAGTGAGTTCCTGTGCTAACCAATCCTGTATAACCTTAGCCTGTTTCAACCAGGGTCGGCCGAAAAGAAGATTATAATCGAGACTGGACTCCGATAGTTCTAAGACTACAAAGGTCATCTTAAACGTTGTACCCTGCAAAGTGATCGGGACATTCCGTACGAGTCCTATCGGATGGACTCGGGATTGGTCGGCCATTCTTACAAAAAATTGGACAGGCTCAATTTGGGTCCACCCTAACTTCTTGCAAAGGGCTGCAGTGGCTATATTTACACCAGAACCACCATCAATTAGTACTTGAGTAATTTTGTGATTCTTGTGCCATACCGTAATTAAGGGGACCGCATGATCCACCGTAGAGTCAGCTTCCAGTTGGATTGTGGTAGTTGCCGGAGTACTGGGAGATCCAGGACTAAGCTGTTGCTGGAATTGGTGCCGAACTCCAGGCACCAAGGCAAGTAGCTGTCCCAAGGGAAGTGTAATTGAGGCCTTAGAGAGAATATCCCATACCTGATTAGTTGGAATTGCACTCTTCACTGGTTTCGATGATGATTCTCCTGTGACTGGAGTATAATCTTGTTCCTGCGCTCCTACCTTTGGTAGTGGAACCTGTGTCATCGGAACTGGATCAGGGAACACCGTAGGCTCTTTGGTGGTCCATTGGCTAGCCTTGTTATACATTCTCTACTGTTCACGGATGCCGGGTTCAAACACCTCCACTGCTGGTTGCAATTGCTTACCAGATCTTGGTTGAATCACTGCTGCTTGAGTTTCCACTGGTGAAATATAGACCATATTGGTCGTTGGATTCTGACGCTCTTTCTTTCTTTGATCATATTCGAATGCATCCTTGCAGAATCTTCGGATGTGACCAAGCTCACCACAAAAATGACATTGAGGTGGTGGCAAGGAAGTACCTTCCTGTGATGTTCCTGTCTGCCAACGATTTGTATTGTAATTTGTATTCCGCTGTCCTTGATAATTCATGTATCCTTGTGGCTGATTGTTTCGCATCTGTGGCGGCATGTAGTGAGTGGCTGGCTGCCCCGGTTCTTGTATAATGGCATTTATAGTTGTTGGTCCCTGCACTTTGGCGTTATATGCACAATTTTCGATGGAATGTCCGGTGGTATTACAGATAGCACAATACATCTGATTAAGAGCACAGGTAGCACTGGTATGCCCTGGATTTTTACATTTAGTGCAGTACGTCTATTTAGCCGGATCCTCTGCAACGTTTCTACTGGCTTTCAGCCACTCCAGGTCTTCAGTGAATCCCCCAACCTTATGCTCTACTTGCAGGGCCATCGCTATGACAGCATCCAGTGTCATAACACCCACACAACAGATGATCATGATTTGTTTAAGTTGTGGGGTCAAACCATTAATGAACCACTGGGTTATGACATCATCCGATAAATTAGCATGTGCCGGAGGCAATTGTCTTAAATGAGTTCGAAATAATGTGGCATATTCCTGAACATTTTGGTGTGGCTTCTGTCTATTATTCTGCAAGTAATCGAAAATTTCAGCAGGGTTCTTCTTCAGCCGGAACCTCTGCAAAAACGCATCCCTTACCGCTTCATAGGTGCCGAAATGGTTGATATCATACTCTGTTAACCACCTGGCTGCTTCATTGACTAATGTAGACTTGAATACGATGGCTTTGTACGTCGGATCAGGTGGATGGTTTAGTACGGCATAACTTATCTCAAAGGTACGTACATGGGCATCAGGTTCATCACCTAGAAATCCACCGAACTTGGTGTATGTTACCCCTGTTGGAACAGGTCGAAGTGGAAGTGGCGGTTATTGTTGTTGCTGCTGTTGTTGTTGTTGTTGTCCACTCATGGTGCTAATAGTGGTACTGTTACTATCTCTTGAGTTCTGAGGTGGTGTTTCCGGTCCTTCAGATTCTATATGATCAGACTACTCACCTTCCGACTTGAAAATAGCGTTCAGCCTCTTACGGATTTCCCATTCGAATAGCCTATCCTCTTCTTTGGTATCAAATGTAGGTGCACTTACCCCGAACAATGGTGTCCGGAATGAAGATTCACCAGGAAGTATAACACTGTCACCGGAATTAGTCGAACTTTCCCCAACCCAGGATATTCTTTCACCAGCAATGGTCTCTCTGGATAACACACCTCTATCCTCAGAGAGGTTTGAATCTTGACCAGATGGTGTCGGATCAACTGCACACTACGTTCTTGTAGACTCTGAAGTTACTGTATCTTCTGCAGACTGTGCCGAAATTATACCGAAATCTACCGGAATTGCAGTATGTTCTACCGGAATGCTACCGGAATCACTACTACGGTGCTTCACTTCTTCTACTACTGGTCTTAACCAATCTGTGCTTCTGCCTCCTGGGGGTGTCCTTAACAAATTTGGTACCACACAAGGCTGTCGGTCTCTCCTGTACTTTGGATACGACTCGCCAGACCGAGTAACCGGCATATATCACCTTTGCAACACTTGCGTACTACTCTACTTTACTGTCGCTTCACAATCTATGGTCACCTTCCGACAGACGGTGCCAATGTTAAACGCGCATTGTCGTCACAGGCGCGTTTAAGCTCTTTTTGGGTTCTTGGGAGTGGAAGGGGTCTGATAATCAGAGGCCCTATACTTGATTTTCCCAATTAACTCATTCATATGGCAGTATGTTTAAAACAACTCTGCTAATCCAACTTACTAACAAAAAATCTGGCTCGTTCCTTACAGACTTACTATTCGTATTCAGATCAATACTTTCTCAGTACACAGCGCCAAAACATTACCGTAATACAGACTTACAAGTTTTACTTAATGGAACAGTGTTAACCACAATTGAAGATAATCAAACAAAAGAGGAAAAAATAACATAGTACTACTCAGAATTCTCCAACATAACACCACGAAACTCCACAGAACGTAATCGCCCAGACAGACAGTCTGGCGATTCTTCTGGTCATTGCCGAAGCGTCCTTTCATTAGATTATAAATGGTTACAACTCTTCGCAGCGACCTTTCGGTTCGTGCGGAATATGAAAAGAAAAAGATTTACAAATGCCAATCCGGCGGCTTACAGTAGTACTTCTCCATCTAGAGTGGCTAGCTTTACTACTCCACTGGTAGAAATACGATTAATTACCAATGGTCCATGTCCTCGCTTTTGCAACTTCTTAGCGTGTTGTTTCAAGGTGTACACAAAGACTAAGTCACCCTCCTTGAGTCCCTTATCTTTAATATGGGTGTCATAATAGGATTTTTGTCACCTCTTGGCCACATAAATGTTGAGATATCAAGCTCAACATGTGATGATCCAGGATGACACGTACCAGTTTTTCGGTTCTCTGACATGTATAATGGTCAAGTCGGTATATGTCAGGGATACTTCATTGAGCTTTATTAGATTTATCTACCGAGAGTGATGGCACATTTGTTTCTTGCTAGGTCACTCATTCGTGGACATTAGGTTTTTCCTTATGTACTGATCTTTATATATTGCACTTGTATTCTTGTTTTCGGTCATTCTTCTACATTCCTTTTATGTAATAGAAGAAGAAGAAGAAGATCATTCTTCCTTGCCTCAATCTGTGTGTGTGCTTCTCCTTCAGAGTGAGAGTGTGTGTGTGAGCTCTCTTCCTTATCTCCTTCCTCGTGACATGGTATCAAAGCCAGCGTGGCTGTAGAGAGCTTTTGGAGAAGGCGACAGTGAAGACTATGCGGCAAGGCATGGAGAAAACACGACTTCACAAACGGCCTCCGTTTGCTATGAAAATCGGCATGAAGGTAGAAGACCTCAAAATATTTTCAAGAGTTATCCCTTTAGGGTTACTTGTTTTTGTCAGATCAAAGTTTCGGAGCCATCTCGACCTTCGTTTCGAGCCCGCAAGGTGGGGCCCATAGAAAAAGTAGGTCAATTTCAAAAATTGTAACTTGCGTTGTGTTCGGCGACACTCATATATTCGAGATCCAGAATTCCAAGTGATTCCATGTACTGTTGATACATGAAAACTGGGTTTTTTTGAGATTGAAATGTCACGTCATAGTGCGACTGTGTTCAAGCAGAAGTGCTGCTTGTAGTGTTTTGCAGTGTTGTGAATTGTTGCAAAAATGGCAAACTTAGATGGAATGAGTCAGCTTATGAGCAATAAGCTGGACAAGAACAGCTTCCATGCTTAGAGATTCAGAATGACAAATTTCCTGATGGAAAAAGGCTACTAGAAGTACATCGAAGGAGAGAATGAAAATGCTCCACAATTACCAGAAAGGAATCCGACTACGGACGAGTTAAGAGCATCTGAGGAATGGAATCAAGGAGCATGGAAGGGAATGTATGGGCTATCTGTTAGCATACAGGATAGCATGATTGGACACATACAGGATGCCAAGACTCCAAAAGAGGCTTGGAACAGTCTGGTCACTTTGTATGAGACTAATACAAAGGCATGGAAATTGCAACTCAAGAACGAGCTACATACATTGGAAAAGAAGAGGATATTGGTAAGTGACTACACTCTAAAAATCAAAAGCATATGTGATTCGCTTGCATCTATTGGCGTGAAAGTAGATGATGATGATACGGTGGAAGTGTGCCTTCGTGGTTTAGGAGCTGCATATAAGCAGTTCAGAACTTCCATACAGACTAGGAAAAATATTTCGAATTTTGATGATCTGGTATCTATGCTGATTATTGAAGAAAAGAATCTTGGTGAGGATTCAAACTCCCAAGGAAAGCCTAGTTCTGAGCAGGTATTCTACTCTGGCAGAGGAAGAGGCAGAGGTAGAGGTTTTGGAAGTGGAAGAGGAAATAGTAACCAAGACCAAGGTCAACAACAAAATCATGCATGAGGAAATGGACAGTTTCGAGGCAGGGGGAGCCAAAGAGGTCGAAGAAATTTCCAAAGAAATGATTCAGGTAATGATAGTAAAGGATGTTGGAATTGTGGTAAACCTGGACACTTTGAACGTGATTGTTGGTTGAAGAATCAAAATAACAGAAGGAAGCAAAAAAATTATGCATCCACAAGTGCAGATGATTCTGAGAAGTTGTTTATGGTTCAACATCACATGATGAATACGATGCCTGCTGGTGTTTCAAAATCGAATGATAATGTCTGGTATGTTGATTCAAGTGCTTCAAATCACATGACCAGTCATGCAGAATGGTTTAGTAGTTTGTAGAAAATATCAGTTCTTGGATATGTTGAAACAGGTGATGATATATCGCATCCTATTGAGCATACAGGAAACATAGCATTGTCTATGGAGGACTGGAAGGTAAAACATCTCGCTAATGTGTTGCATGTTCTGAATATAATAAAGAATCTGGTTTCTGTTGGACAAATGTAGAAGAGTACAAGCAGGATGGACTATTGGTTGCCAAAGGAAACAAAGTGGCTAGGATGTTCACCTTAAAGGTGAAGATTCCTGAAATGAATGCAGCCATGTTTGCAAAAGGTGAAGGAGTTATTGCAGATATAGAGATGTGTCACAAACGGATTGGACATGTAAACTTGCAAAGGCTGAAATTGATGCAGTCAAAGGAGATTGCCCATGGACTACCAAATTTCAAAGTTGCAGAAATGCAAAGGGTATGTGCAACATGTCAATTTGGTAAACAGTCAAGAGAATCATTTCCACATGACAAGCATGTTAGTGAGAATGTACTAGAAGTAGTACATACAGATGTTTGGGGTCCAGCAAAGACCACATCTATGGGCGGTTACAGGTTTTATGTTACTTTCATTGATGACCATACACGCAAAGTATGGGTATATTTCATGAAAGAGAAGAGCAAGGTGTTCACTCACTTCCAGAATTTTAAAGCTATGGTGGAAAAGAAGATAGGGAAGTACATTCAGACATTAAGATCTGATGGAGGAGGTGAATACATGTCAAATGAGTTCAGCAGTTTTTTAAAAAATCATGGAATTTGGCGTTAGTTTTCATGTAGGTACACACCACAATAGAATGGCATTGCTGAATGCAAAAATAGACATATTGCAGAAATAGCAAGAGCCTTGATGGCTGAGAAGAATATGCCTCATTGTTATTGGGCAGAAGCTGTGCATACTATTGTATACATCATGAACAGAACTTTGACTGTTGTTGTACATCAAGTTACACCTTAACAGAAGTTTACAGGTAAACAGCCAAACTTATCACACCTAAAAGTTTTTTGATGTATTGCATATGTACATGTTCCAGATGAGTTGAGGATGAAGCTTGATCTGAAAGCAAAAAAATGTGTCTTCATTGGATACTCCCTTGAGCAAAAGGGGTACAAATGTTATAACCCACTCACACGACAGGTAAACGTGATCAGAGATGTGGTATTTGATGAAATGTCAAGCTTCTATGCAGATGCCAAACAAGGAGTGAATCTTGAACCAAATGACAAAGAAAATGCTAAAAAATCAAGTGCAAAATCCCAAGATTTGAGTGGACCAGATGCATCATCAAGCAATAGTTCCAACTCAAATCCATGGAGTGGAAGATTGCGTGGAAATTTCAGTCCAGCAAATTCATCAAATACATCCAAGAAAGGTAAAGAAAAGCTTTCTGTTGGTGGTAAAACATGTGCAAGTTTTGAAGATGTTGATGGAGATTCAAGTGGTTCAGAAAAGAGTCTTGATGAGGAACTTGGATTGCCCTCTGTGAAGACTCCAGGAGTAAGAAGGGCATATGCAGATGATACAAGGAGAAGTGACCGAGGACCAAAAAGATCTGGGAGGATGCATAATTCAGTGCAACGATTGACATATGATAGTTACATGGCTTTCCATTGTGCTTACATGACAAAGGTAATACAAGATGTTGAACCTTCTTGTTTTGAAGATGTAGTTGGTAATGCAGATTGGAAAAAGGCTATGGATGAGGAGATGGCTGCACTTTATGGAAATGATACATGGAAGCTGGTTCCATTGCCACAAGGAAAGAAACCCATAGGCTGCAAATGGGTTTACAAGGTAAATCATAATGCTGATGGTAGCATAAGCAGGTATAAAGCACGATTGGTAGCTAAAGGTTATGCACAGACATATGGCATTGATTATGAGGAAACATTCAGCCCTGTGGCTAAAATGTCTACCGTAAGAACACTTGTTGCATTAGCTACAGCAAAAGGATGGACTTTGCATCAGATGGATGTGAAGAATGCTTTCCTACATGGTGAGTTACAAGAAGAAGTATATATGGACCAACCACAAGGATACGAAGATTCAAAGCATCCAGAATATGTTTGCAGGTTGCAAAAGGCTTTGTATGGGCTGAAGCATGCTCCGCGTGCATGGCATGCAAGGATTGTTGATTACTTAACTAGCATTGGGTTTTCTATGCGTGATGCAGATCATTCACTATATGCAAGGAAGGCTAGTGATGGCATCACGATTGTGGCCATTTATGTTGATGACTTGATTATAGGTGGCGATAATGAAGAAAGCATCAAAGAGGTAAAACAACTTCTTATGGAGGATTTTGACGTGAAAGATCTTGGTGTGCTGCGCTATTTCTGGGCATTGAATTTATACATACAGAAACAGGTATATGGATGTCGCAAAGGCAATATGCCTTGAATATGCTGCAAAAGTATGGTATGGCTGGTTGTAAGCCAATTTCTATGCCATTAGATCAAAATTTGAAGTTGGATACTACATCAGGTGAAGCATTGGAAAATGCTACTATATACAAGAAAATTGTGGGAAGTCTTATATATCTCACAATTACAAGGCCTGATCTAAGTTATATTATTGGACTTGAAAGTCAGTTTATGCACGTTCCTAGGAGACCACATTTGGATGCTCTGAGGTGCACTCTACATTATGTGAGTGCTATTTTGGATTATGCATTGTTTTATGAAGCTGGTGTAGATTTGCAGGTTCTTGGATACACTGATGCAGATTGGGCTGGTATTACTTCACATAGAAGATCTACTAGTGGCTTTCTTTTCTCACTTGGAGGTGCAGCTATTACATGGAGGAGTAAGAAGCAACCCACTATTGCTTTGTTGAGTACAGAAGCTGAGTATAGAGGTGTTGCAATGGCATCATGTGAGGCATCATGGCTCGAGATGTTACTTGCAGATTTCGGTGTGGAAGTGCAAAAGCCTATCACTATCTATTGTGATAATCTTAGGAGCATACAGCTAGCACGGAACCATGTTTTCCATGCTAGAACAAAGCATATCGAGGTACATTATCACTTCATCAGAGA
The DNA here is from genome assembly GCA_020310875.1 of Ceratopteris richardii. Classification (NCBI taxonomy): domain Eukaryota; kingdom Viridiplantae; phylum Streptophyta; class Polypodiopsida; order Polypodiales; family Pteridaceae; genus Ceratopteris; species Ceratopteris richardii. The sequence continues at coordinate 4,604,795 of CM035417.1, forward strand.
GAAGGTATTAGCAGGTGATATTGATCTTGTTTATGTGAGAACAGATGAGCAGGTTGCTGATATTTTCACCAAAGCACTTGGAGCTGAGAAGTTGAAGAAGTTTCGGGAGATGCTTGGATTACAGGATATGGCGTTGAGCTTGAGGGGGAGTGCTGAGGTATCAAGCTCAACATGTGATGATCCAGGATGACACGTACCAGTTTTTCGGTTCTCTGACATGTATAATGGTCACGCCGGTATATGTCAGGGATACTTCATTGAGCTTTATTAGATTTATCTACCGAGAGTAATGGCACATTTGTTTCTTACCAGCTCACTCATTCGTGGACATTAGGTTTTTCCTTATGTATTGATCTTTATATATTGCACTTGTATTCTTGTTTTAGGTCATTCTTGTACATTCCTTTTATGTAATAGAAGAAGAAGAAGAAGAAGAAGAAGAAGATCATTCTTCCTTGCCTCAATCTGTGTGTGTGCTTCTCCTTGAGAGTGAGAGTGTGTGTGAGCTCTCTTCCTTATCTCCTTCCTCATGACAATAAATACATGCTACCTCTTGTGGTCTAGTTTCATGCAATCTTTCAATGTGATCCAATTGTTGGGACAATTTGTGTCCAGTCCACTCAATTCTTCTCATACTCGAAGAGTAGGAATCAAGAAATCAATCGGTAAGATGGCATTTTGTCTGTACACAAGATTGAAAGGTGTTGTGCCTATGGTAGTCTTATACGCAACTCAAAAAGCCCAAATGGCATGATGTAATTGTTTATCCCAATCTGATCACTTATCATTTACCATCTTGGTTAAAATGGTATAGAGCACTTTATTAGAACTTTCGGCCTGTCCATTGTCTTGCGGATGATAAGGGGCGGATTTCTTATGAATTACTAGGAATTCATTTATCAAAGTTTCTATTAGTTCGTTAATGAAATGTGTGCCTTGATCACTTACAATTTCAATGGGTAGCCCAAACCTCGTGAATATATTTTCGAAGAGAAACTTGGTCATAGTTCTTGCATCATTCTTTCTTGTGGCCTTTGCTTCTATCCATTTGGTTGAATAATCCATGGCTACGATTATATAATCAGCATGAGACCCTTTAGTTGGAGGGATAATTGGTCCAATGAAATCTATACCCCATTAAGTAAAAGCTCTAGCACTAATCATTAATCACAATGGCATTTCATCTCTTTGTATAGGATATTTTTTTCTTTGACATACAACACACCTTTGAACATAGCCGTCACATCCTTATAAAGTTGGCCACCAAAATCTGGCAAAGAGAATCAATTTTGCAGTTTTATCAGCAAAAGAATGACCTCTTACTGCTCCCATATGGGCCATCTCCAACACATAGATATAATCGTCTTCATGTATGCACAATTGTAATTGGTTGGCTTGGCCACGTCTAAACAGTTGTCTCCCTATGAGGGTATAATCTTTACTCTACTCCTCGAGATCTCATTTTCTTGCTAGGCTTGCTCCTTCCGGGTATTCGCGTGTCTTCAAGAATTTCACTAAAGACCAACTCCATTTAGGTGCTATTGTGGAATAGCATAGCGTCGAGTTCTCCTCAGGTCTTTCTTCTTGGCATTTGAGACAACTCGTTACATGCGTGTGAACGTCCTTTTGCATCCCTAGCAAATACACTCCTAATCTTTTCAATTCTTGTATTGTACCATTGATACTTCTATGTTTCTTCCATGGGTTTATGTGTGCATGTCTCAACCAATTTTCTTGTTCTTCCTCATCTATACACCTCAATCGAAGTCCGTTAGAATCTTGGTGGTATAGACTTCTCGCTACAATGTGAAGATTCCTGGTCTTCCATAATTGTTGGGCTTTACCTGAACTAATCCAATGACTAGGTCCATGGGTGAGTATAAGTATCAATTTTTCAGCCCAAAGTGGACAAATTTCTAGATTAAACAGATAGGTGTCATGCAAGTCATCTGCAACTCCTGTTGGGGGTTCTCCATGCATCATTCGAGAGAGATGATCTACTCTGACATGCGTGTTTCCTTTCTTGACCACTACTTCAAAATCAAATTCCATTAATAAGAGGAACCATCTCAATAGCCTTCCTGTGTTACACGGTTTATTGACTAGGTATAGAAGGGCTTGATGATCAATCAAGAATTTCAATTTGTTTGCCAATAAGTAATGCCAAAATTTCTTTACCACATATACCATTCCTAATCCTTCTCGTTCGGTGGTAGTGTAATTGCATTCAGCTTGGTTGAGCTACCTACTAGCGTAGGCTATAGGGTGATCAAGTTTTCCTTCGTCTGTCGGTTGTGCTAAGATGCATCTTATGGAAGATTTGGAAGCATCCACATGGATATGAAATGGTTTCTTCCAATTTGGTACCTTTAGAATAGGCGTTGAACTCAGTCTGCTTTTCAGCTCATTGAATGCTTTCTCACAATCTTCAGTCCAATTGAACTGAGTCAATAAGCCATATAGAGGTCAGGCAATTATGGTGTACATGTGGATAAATCTACGATAGTATCCATAGTGTCCCATAAATGCTTGTACTTCCTTTGCATTTTTTGGTCGGGGTAGTTCTAGAATGACTTTGATCTTATCTTCATCTGTGGATATTCCGTTCTTAGACACTATATGCCCTAAGATTTTTCCTTGTCTTACCATGAAGACACATTTTTTTGGGTTTAAATAGACTCTGTATTGTCTACACTTCTCAAAAATCCTCCTCAACTCGGGTATGTGATCCACTCGTTGTGCGGAATATGTGCACAAATCTTCTATGTACACTTCCATGCTTTTCCTGAGAAATTATTTAAATACATGACACATTAATCGCTGGAAGGTAGCTCGTGCATTGGTTAGTCCAAACTGCATAACCCTAAAAGCATACACCCCCCATTCTATGGCAAATGCAGTTTTGTGTTGATCCTCTGGGGCAATTGCAACTTGATTGTAGCCAGAGAATCCACCAAGGAAGCTATAAACTTCCTTGCCTGTCATCATTTCCAAGAGGTGATCTGTGATGGGTAAGGGATAACTATCTTGAATGGTGGCTGCATTAACTTTTTTGAGGTTGATGCACACCCTAAGTTTCCCATTTTTCTTTGGTACTACTACCAAAGGTGATACCCATTCAGTGTGTTTGATTTTGTAAATGAATCCAACTTCCAATAATTTGTCTTTTTGCTTCCTTAATTTTGGCTGAGTACACATCATTGTATGTGTATGATCATTGTTTGGACGCTTTAGCATCAGGAGTCATGGGAATACGATGTGAAAAAATAAAGGGATCTACTCCTTTTAAATCCTTGTATGTCCAAGCAAATACGTCCCTATAGTTTCGAATCAATTCTATAAGCTCTCATTCTTTGCTTTCTGACATATCTTCCCCTATGTAGGTACATCTTTCCTCTTCTCTTTCTATGGTCACGGTGACTTTTTTAGTCTGTTCTTTATTATCATATGCTACTCCTTCTTGTGCTTGTCATTTAGGCATTTGGATGGCAATTTTCCTCTCCTCTATTTTGTACTTTTTAAAATGTTCAGGGACCTTGAACTGCTCCTACGGTATATTCTCTTCTCCGCTAGTCCCTTCTAGATGGATATTTGCTAGACTTTCTTTTTGTTCTTGGGAAGACTTGTTTCCGACACCAGTTTCTTTATGTTCTTCCTCTAACTGAAGTCCTTCTTCTTGAGTCTCAGGTTCCATTTCTATGCTTTCATAATCCTTTGTCCATTCTTTCTCTATCCATTCTCCTTCCTCTCTCTCTTGTAGCACAAGCATGTATAGATTGACATCGTATCCTTCCTTACCTATGCACTCGTTTAGGGTCAAGACTTCGTCATTGACACACACATCTAATCCGGCCAATATTTCCATCCATCCATCCATGGGGTTTGAACTCTTCGTCTAGGAACACTTGTGGCATATACGCTGGATCCTCTACTAGCCTAGATATTCCATCACCTCGTTTCCATGTTAGTCTTCTTTCTTCTTCCCTCTTAGCTGCCTTACACATCCATAGTTGGGTATCCTCATGCATCAAGGATTGATCTTTGGAACCTGCACTATGGACTAATAAGTCATCCTCTTCTTTATGTATAGAGTTCCATTGTAGAGGTGGGACATCTCGATAAGCGTATGTATGGAGGTTTATTCTTGTAGTTGTGCCCCTATGTTGCAGATACACAGCATCTCTACCCCAATCTTGCACTACCCTTAGTTGTCTCATAAATGGTCTTCCCAAGATCATTTCATAATTACAAGCTCTCTCAAACTGACAAATAGCTAATGTGTGCTCAAAATCTACTCGACATGTTGTCAACACTACATTTTCTAATAATCCTAGGGGTTTTTTGGTGTGATCATCAACTAATTCTAATTTCATTCTTGTGGGTCGTAACGTTGGTTTTCCCCACCTCCCATATTTCTTTTGTAGCTATTCCTAATCCAGCTCCCTTGTCTAGGATTCCTTTGTGGTGTAACCTCGGAAACTGATGGGTGGCACCTTTATCACATTCACTGAAGTCTCCCACTTTATCTACAGGGATTTGAATTGTATATTTATCTTCATTCGCCTCCTTGTTAACTGCTTTTACTTCTCTTTGCATGAGTTGCTTAGCTAATCTGCTCCATACTTGTGGTTTGATTTTTAGTAATTCTTCTAGGGTTATCGAACATTGCACTTTAGTCTCCTTTAATTTCTATACTATGTCTGATGTATTGCTAGAAAGTCCTTTCCCTTCCGTTCTTACTCTTGGGGCATGATAAAGTTCAGAATGCTGCTCATATTCTCCCATGTAGTTTGATAGTGTGTTTATGCTTTCTACTTCCTCAAAGCCTTCCTCACAATTCATTTCATGATTCATCCTCCCTAGGTTCTCATCTGCATCCAACTCGGGAATCATCGAAATTATTTCCTGATTTTCAATGGCTACGCTTTCAGCTTTCTCTAGAAACCTTCTGCCTTCTGGAGGGTCATGAGCTCCTAATCCTTCTTGAAATTCTCTATCAAGTATTCTCATTTCTATAAGGTCTTGTATAGGTTTTTCTAGTGTGTTTTGAGCTAATTCGATCAATTTTTTATAGATTTCCAACCTTTCTCTTTCTAAATCCCCTCTAGGGTAACTCACTTCATGTTGTTCTATACTTGGTCCTGCATTGATCCTAGATTGATAGGAATTTATCCACATGGCTAGATCTTCAGGCATGGGATCAGCTAGCACTGACCCTGCTTGTTGTTTACATTGCTCTTTCTCCATGGTACTAAAATCCTTTCTAGGTGTGGGGGCTATAGTGTGATATGACTCCTCTTTGCTTTTCTCTTCCTCTCTTTGTTGAGTCCGCTTGCTTCTAAGCTTTTGTCATTGACCTTTCCATCTTTGAGTCCATTTTTACCTTTGAAGTTTCTTCAGATTCTTCCGAATCTGGCACTAGTTGAGGTACTGGATTTTTTGGCTTGTTGGTTTTGTGTCTAGTTGATTCTAAATTGTCACGAGGAAGGAGATAAGGAAAAGAGCTCACACACACACTCTCACTCTCAAGGAGAAGCACACACACAGATTTAGGGCAAGGAAGAATGATCTTCTTCTTCTTCTTCTATTACATAAAAATGAATGTACAAGAAAACAAGTGCAATATATAAAGATCAGTACATAAGGAAAAACCTAGTGTCCGCGAATGAGTGAGCTGGCAAGGAACAAATGTGCCATCACTCTCGGTAGATAAATCTAATAAAGCTCAATGAAGTATCCCTCACATATACCGGCGTGACCACTATACATGTCAGAGAAACGAAAAACTGGTATGTGTCATCCTGGATTATCACATGTTGAGCTTGATATCTCAACACTCCCCCTCAAGCTCAACGGCATATCCTGTAATCCAAGCATCTCCCGAAACTTCTTCAACTTCTCAGCTCCAAGTGCTTTGGTGAAAATATCGACAACTTGCTCATTTGTTCTCACATAAACAAGATCAATATCACCTGCTAATACCTTCTCTCTGATGAAGTGATAATGTACCTCGATATGCTCTGTTCTATCATGGAAAACAAGGTTCCATGCTAACTGTATGCTGCTAAGATTATCACAATAGATAGTGATAGGCTTTTGCACTTCCACACCTAAATCAACAAGTAGCATCTCTAGCCATGATGCCTCACATGCTTCCATTGCAACACCTCTATACTCAACCTCTGTACTCGACAAAGCAACAGTGGGTTGCTTCTTGCTGCTCCATGTAACAGCTACACTCCCAAGTGAGAATAGGAAACCACTAGTAGATCTTCTATCTAGAATGCTACCAGCCCAATCTACATCAGTGTATCCATAAACTTGCAAATCTACACCAGCCTCATAGAACAATGCATAATCCAAAGTAGCACTCACATAACATAGAGTGCGCCTTAGAGCATCCAAATGTGGCTTCTTGGGAACCTGCATAAACTGACTTTCAAGTCCAACAGTATAACTTAGATCAGCCTTAAAATTGTGACATATATTAGACTTCCCACAATTTTCCTGTACATGGTAGTATTTTCCAATGCTTCACCTGATGTAGTATCCAACTTCAAATTCTGATCTAATGGCATAGAAATTGGCTTAACAATCAGCCATACCATACTTTTGTAGCATATTCAAGGCATATTGCCGTTGTGACATCCATATTCCTGTTTCTATATGTATAAACTCAATGCCCAAGAAATAACGTAGCACACCAAGATCTTTCATGTCAAATTCCTGCATAAGAAGTTGCTTTACCTCTTTGATACTTCCTTCATTATCACCACCTACAATCAAATCATCAACATAAATAGCCACAATAGTGATGCCATCATCAACCTTCCTTGCATATAGTGAGTGATCTGCATCACACATAGAAAACCCAATGTTGGTTAAGTAATCAGCAATCATTGCATGCCATGCACGAGGGGCTTGCTTCAGCCCATACAAAGTCTTTTGCAACCTGCAAACATATTCTGGATGCTTTGAATCTTCATATCCTTGTGGCTGATCCATATATACTTCTTGCTGTAACTCACCATGTAGGAAAGCATTCTTCACATCCATTTGATGCAAAGTCCATCCTTTTGTTGTAGCTAATGCAACAAGTGTTCTAATAGTAGACATTTTAGCTACAGGGCTGAATGTTTCCTAATAATCAATGCCATATGTCTGTGCATATCCTTTAGCTACCAATCGTGCTTTATACCTGCTTATGCTACCATCAGCATTATGCTTTACCTTGTAAACCCATTTGCAGCCTATGGGTTTCTTTCCTTGCAGCAATGGAACCAGCTTCCATGTATCATTTCCATAAAGTGCAGCCATCTCCTCATCCATATCTTTTTCCGAATCTGCAATTCCAATTGCATCTTCAAAGCAAGAAGGTTCAGCATTTTGTATTACCTTAGTCATGTAGGCACAATGACGAGCCACATAACTGTCATACGTCAATCGTTGCACTGAATTCCACATCCTCCCAGATCTTCTTGGTCCTAGGTCACTTCTCCTTGTATCATCTTCATGTGCCCTTCTTACTCCTAGAGTCTTCACAGAGGGTAATCCAAGTTCCTCACCAAGACTCTTTTCTGAACCGCCTGAATCTCCATCAACATCTTCAAAACCTGCACATGTTTTATGACCAGCAGAAAGCTTTTCTTTACCTTTCTTGGATGTATTTGATGAATTTGTTGGGCTGAAATTTCCAAGCAATCTTCCACTCCATGGATTTGAGTTGGAACTATTGCTTAGTGATGCATCTGTTCCACTCAAAACTTGAGATTCTGCACTTGATTTTTCAACATTTTCTTTGCCATTTGGTTCAAGATTCAGTCCTTCTTGGCATCTTCATAGAAGCTTGACATTTCATCAAATACCACATCTCTCCTCACCTTTACCTATCGTGTGAGTGGGTTATAACATTTATATCCCTTTTGCTCAAGGGAGTATCCAATGAAGACACACTTTTTTGCTTTTGGATCAAGCTTCATCCTCAATTCATCTAGAACATGTACATATGCAATACAGCCAAAAACTTTCAGATGTGATAAGTTTGGCTTTTTACCTATAAATTTCTCTTCAGGTGTAACTTGATGTATAGCAGCAGTCGGAGTTTTGTTCATGATGTATACAGTAGTATGCACAGCTTCTACCCAATAACAATGAGGCATATTCTTCTCAACCATCAAGGCTCTTGCTATTTTTGTAATATGTCTATTTTTGCGTTCAGCAATGCCATTCTATTGTGGTGTGTACCTGCATGAAAACTGGCCTCGAATTCCATGATTTTTTAGAAAATTGTTGAACTCATTTGACATGTATTCACCTCCTCCATCAGATCTTAATGTCATGTACTTCCCTGTCTTCTTCTTTTCCACCATAGCTTTAAAATTCTGGAAGTGAGTGCACACCTCGCTCTTCTCTTTCATGAAATATACCCATACTTTGCGTGTATGGTCATAAATGAAAGTAACATAAAACCTGCAACCGCCCATAGATGTGGTCTTTGTTGGACCCCAAACATCTGTATGTACTACTTCTAGTACATTCTCACTAACATGCTTGTCATGTGGAAATGATGCTCTTGACTGTTTACAAATTGACATGCTGCACATACCTTTTGCATTTCAAAAACTTTGAAATTTGGTAGTCCAAGGACAATCTCCTTTGACTGCATCAATTTCAGCCTTTGCAAGTTTGCACGTCCGATCTGTTTGTGCCATATCTCTATATCTGCAATAACTCCTACACCTTTTGCAAACATGGCTGCATTCATTTCAGGAATCTTCACATTTAAGGTGAACATCCTACCCACTTTGTTTCCTTTGGCAATCAATCGTCCATCCTAGCTGTACTCTTCTACATACAATCCATCAGCATTGAACCTGACTTGTAATCCCTGGTCAACCATTTGTCCAACAGAAACCAGATTCTTTGTCATATTTGGAACATGAAGCACATCAGCAAGATGTTTTACCTTTCCATCCTCCATCGATAGTGCTATGTTTCCTGCATGCTCAATAGGATGTGATGTGTCATCACCTGTTTCAACATATCCAGGAATTGGCAATTTTTGTAAAGTACTAAACCATTCCGCATGACTGGTCATGTGATTTGAAGCACCTGAATCAACATACCAGACATTATCATTTGATTTTGAAACACCAAGAGACATCATATTCATCATGTGATGTTCAATCATGAATAGCTTCTTAGAGTCATCCGCACTTGTGGATGCATAGTTATTCTGTTTCCTTCTGTTATTTTGATTCTTCAACCTCCAATCACATTCAAAGTGTCCAGGTTTACCACAATTCCAACATCCTTTACTATCATTACCTGAATCATTTCTTTGGAAATTTTTGCGACCTCTTTGGCTCCCCCTGCCTCCACTATCCTCTTCCTCCTGCATGATTCTATTGTTGACTTTGGTCTTGGTTACTATTTCCTCTTCCACTTCCAAAACCTCTACCTCTGCCTCTTCCTCTACCAGAGTAGAATACCTGCTCAAAACTAGATTTTCCTTGGGAGTTTGAATCCTCACCAAGATTCTTTTCTTCAATAATCAGCATAGATACCAGATCAGCAAAATCTGGAATATTTTCCCTGGTCTGTATAGAAGTTCTGAACTGCTTATATGCAGCTCCTAAACCACGAAGACACACTTCCACCTTATCATCATCATCTACATTCACACCAATAGATGCAAGTGACTCACATATGCTTTTGATTTTCAAGGTGTAGTCACTTACCGACATGCTCTTCTTCTCCAATGTATGTATCTCGTTCTTGAGTTGCAATTTCCAATGGTCTCCTCCACATTGGTAGCATGGTCCTCGAGGGATTGGGGACCTAATCACAGGTCTAGAAGGTGTTTGGGCTCTAGTATTTGTGTACATTAGAGTCGCATATTCAGCTCCATATCCATATGATTGGTCATGGATGTCTTGTCCATATGGGTTTGCTTGTAGGCCTACTCATAATTCATAGAGTCAGTTTCATATGTAAAGTAATCTCCCCAATGTTGATCATAGGGTTGATTATGGCTGTCTGTGCCAATCAATGAAGTAGTTGGTACTAGGACTCTCTCTGTGTTTTCTTCGGCTTGGGCAAATTTCACCGGACCTACATTCTGAGGATGGGGTGGTTGTTGTCCCAAGACCGGCTGTGGTGGGTTGTATCCAGGGTATTCATAAGGACATTGATTTGGAGGTGGATTTTGGTGTTGTGGGTATCTAGAAAACTCCCTACCTGCGTCTCTAGTTGGGTATCCAATGGCCTGAATTGTTGTGGTTGGACTAGTCTAGGTTGTCTATTGTAAGGATATTTTTCAGCATTGTGATTGGTTTATCTCTATTCAATATTATAGTACTGAGCTTGACTTTGTACTGTTGGATGGTTATATGTGTAGGGATTTGATAGAACAATTCCCTATTGCACATGTGAGAGGAATGATCCCCTCCACAGTGTACACATCTCCTTAGCATCGACATTCGTAAAGGGGGGTTGGGGTAGTTCTTGTGTCCTTGCACTCCTAAATTTTTTGCCACAAAGTCTGCAATTTCCTATATGTTATTGCTTGTACTGGTGATGTTGCTGGAACTATCTTCGCTCTTACTCTTGGTTTGGGGAAACTCCAAGTCTTCAGATAAGTTATCTTCCAAATCTATGCATTCCTTCAAGCATTCACTTGATGTTTGGAATCTCTTTATGTAGACTAGTGCTCTCAGGGATCCATTGACTAGTCCCTCTAAGAATAATAAAATCATTTTCTATTGAGTAAGCCTTTCTTTTGTGGGACATCTATCCACATATTGCTTAAATCTCCAAGCCGCTAGTCGTACTGAATCTATGGGGAACTGTTTGAAGTTGTGGATCAATGATGAAGAGTTGTTCTTAATGCCAATCTTTGTAAATTCTTCAATAATTTCCTGAAATACTTGTTCCATATTTAGGAAACGATTGGGTTCAAGTGGTTGGACTAGGCCAAAGTGGTACCCATAAGGATCAACCCAAATGAATCATATTGAATCATAAAATCTTCCACTTGTTCAGCGCGAATCACTTGCTTGAATTCAACTATGTGATTATAAAATTCATCTGACCCATCATAGTGGCTTTGTTGGAGTTAGACATCTACGGAAGCATGTGAACACCACATAGAAGAATAAGCTTGGAGCACAAGACACATATACTGAATGTATTACTAGAGAATGTACCAAGATAAGTAGCCCACTAGGGCAATAGGCGTATATACAAGTTGGGGGGAAAAAACCTCCTAAAGAGGGAGAAAAGTGCCCTGGCATTCCTAGAGTGTTCACACACATCACTACCTAAATATATCAACAAATCCCCCCTGGGAGTGATGCGATGAACAAGTAGCTGGCACTCATGTATAAGGAAGTTCCAAGCTATGTGGAAATCACTCCACAAAAGGAAGTAAGCCCAAAGCTTTGCAGAAAGCTTCAAACTTCTCCCTAGGCAAAGCCTTCGTGAAAAGGTTTGCAATGCTCTCCTACGTGGGCACATATGCCAAGCTGATCTCCCTAGCAGAGAACCTCTCCCTAACATAATGCTAATGCACCTCAATGTGCTTAGTGCAAGCATGGAACACAGGGTTCCTCGCAACTGCCAATGCACTCTAACTGTCAGTGAAGATGGTGGTGGCAGAAGACTGACCAACACCCAAATCAACCATAAGGCATCTGAGCCACACACACTCAACAGTAGCTATGAAAGCTTCCCTATACTCAGCCTCACAACTAGAAGTGCCACAGTAGGCTTCTTCTTGCTCAACCAAGATATACATGAGCTATCAAGCATGAAGCAAAAGCCACTAGTGGACACACGAGTGTCATAGCAACCAGCCCAATCAGAGTCAGAAAAAGCATGCAAATTTGGAGGTAGTGATCCCCCCTTGGGATAAAACAACCCAAGTAGCCGAGTACCACTCAAGTAGCAAAAGATGCGCTTAACCGCCTGCCAATGCTTGACTCCTGGGCAATGCATAAACCTGCTCATCTGCGAGACAGAAAACTGAATATATACTAATGCATAAGTAAATCAAGCATCCAACAGCTTGCTGATAGAGAACAGCATCAAATGCATCTCCAGCATCATGAAGAATCAATCGTAAACCTGTCTCCATAGGAGTGGCAATAGGCTTACAGTCTTCAAGGCCAAAACATTGCAATAATGTGTCAATATATTTCGTTTGACACAAAGCCATTCCACCATCAACTTGCATATTAAATTGAATGCCCAAATAGTGATGCAAATGCCCCAAATCAAACATCTCAAATGAGGCATGCAAATCAGCCTTAAAATCAGCAATATGCTTCTCAATAGGACCAGTGAGTAGCATGTCGTGAACATAGACAACAATGATCAGAAGCACATCATTAGCACGCTTAACATATAAGGTGCTTTCAGTTGGATTGTTCTCAAAACCATGTGCAATCAGATAGGCATGTATCTTCTCATACGAAGCACGTGGTGCTTGCTTTAAACCATATAATGCCTTCTTTAACTTGCACACCTGGTTTTCATGCCCTTTTTGCACAAAGCCATGGGGCTAAAAAACATATGCTTCTTCATGCAAGTCACCATTCAGAAATGTTTTTTTAATGTCCAACTAATGTACATTCCAACCATGATGGACTGCAAGTGCACAAATGCTCCGAACAGTAGTCATACGGCATGTAGGTGCAAAGGTCTCATCAAAATCAATGGCTCTTTTCTGTGCATAACCCTTTGCAACAAGCCTAGCTTTATACCTGTCAACTCTACCATCAGGTTTACGCTTCAGCTTGTATACCCACTTAGTGCCAATGGCCTTCTTGCTAGGAGGCAAGTCACATAAAGACCAAGTACCATTCTTCATTATTGCATCATATTTAGATTGCATAGCAGCCAACCAATTTTCTGAATTTTATGCTTCATCAAACGAAACAGGCTCATTCTCATCACAGAGACTAGATGCAGCCATAGGTATGAAGACTGTGAGCAAGAGAAAGCACAAGTGCATGAGTGAGAGGCACACAAGCATGCACACACATACACACACATGTGCACACAAGGTAAGAGCAAAAAATGGAACAATGGAAGGTCTTCGATTACAAAAGAACTCTCTTACAAAGCTCAAATATCTAATAAGCTAACCTCAAAAATGAGTTCTCTAGCTCTTTTTATAGTTTTTGAGTAGTTTTGGCCTTGTCCAAACTTAGTGTCCGGCCTAGTTAAAAATTAGGTTCCAAGGCTTATTTGAGGGCTCAAACAGAGTCTGAAAATTATGAAAATTTTTTGGATGATACTTCTAATGCTCCTCAAGCTTAAGGACTCCTTGGCTTGAACAAAATGGAGTTGCAAAAATGTGAAATTGTATTTACAATGGTTTTTAGTGATGACAATCACTGTTTTTATAGGGATTTCTTCTGAAAATTTGACATCTACTTCTTGAAGCTCCCTATATGCTCCTTCTTCTTGTGTGTCCACTTCTTTGATACATTCTCACACCTTTTGCTTGACCTTGAGTGTCAATAGCAGCACTTGTGTAGGCTATTTTGTCTTTTTGTGCCAAACATATCTATAGGTTTCGGTTTGCCGATATAAGCGTCTCAAAGTTTTCTATAGGTTTAGTAGAACTTGTAAGGATAGTTTTGTTCAATTTTTTAGATACAGTCATTTTTTTTGCATCAGGGTATTTTAGTCAGTGACCATGGCTGAAATCAATTATTTATTCCATATGTTGGCTGTTGAGGATAAGTTGGACAGTACCAATTACCTATTGTGGGCTTATATGATGTGACATGTATTGGTTGCAAAAGGACTATGGAACATTGTGCAGGGTGTTGAAATATGTCCTATTACACCTATAATTATAGGTGTTGAAGCTGATGTAGATGGCATTGAAGATGTTGATATTCTTTAGGTTCCTGTTCGTGCTACAGTTTTTGTTGCACCTACTATAGAGAAAATTTGTTGGGATGGCAAAGATGCTCAGGCACATGGATTGATAGCATGTTCTATCAAACATGCCATTATTCCTCACATTCGCTCTTCCATAATAGCTAAGGATGCTTGGAATACACTTACCACATTGTACCATGCTAGGAATGAGGCTCGTGTTGCTTACCTCCGAAAACAGTTGGAGAGTGAGCATATAAATGAAGGTGATTCTATGGATAGTTTTCTAACAAAGATCAAAGACTTGAAGGAATAGTTGATTTCTATTGATGAATTTATTCTAGATAACTCACTTGTGTAGACCGTTTTGAATGGTCTTCCTGATTCATATCAGAGTTTTGTGTCTACTCTTCATTTGGTGATGAAAGGCAATCCAAATGCCTTGTCATTTGAGGAGTTAGTCTCTATTATGTTGTAGGAAGATCAGTTTAGGCAGAACAGGTCCATTATGCATGTTGTAGATCAAGCTTTCTCGGCTAGTCAGAAGGGCAAAGGTAAATGGAGCTCATCTACTAGTACGCAGAAATCTGAAAATGTTGCACATTCGAAGCAGGAAGAAAAAGATGAGAAGAAGTCAAAAAAGTGGAAATTCTTTTGTAAGTACTATAAAGGAAATGATCATGTCATAAAGAACTGTCCAAAACTAGCTGCAAAAGAGGCAATGAAAAAAGAGGCTGGAGTGGTTGTTGTGGAGGCCTCTACACCAAAAACAGAGTATGCTAATCTTGTGTAGAATGAAGAATGGGATTTTACTATTGTTTGCAGTTTTGACCCATCTTCTCCTGAACAATGTATGTCTAGAGTAGACTCAAATGTTTGGTACTTTGATAGTGGGGCAACCAAACATATTATCTCACAACACAGTTTCTTCACTTCACTCAAGCCTGTCCCTACAAGGAATACTGTCACATGCACCAACAACTCCTCTTATCCTATCGTAGGAGTTGGTAAGATCATTTAGACTACTTTTGATGGTAGTTCTTTCACTTTGTCAAATGCTTTATTTGTGCCAGGTATCAAGAAAAATCTGTTATCAATTTTTGCAGTAGCCAAGATTGGCTTGGTTGTGAAATTTGTTGATGACAGATGTACGGTTCATGACCTCTTGAATGGTGACATGATTATTGCTTCTGGAATTTTATGTCCTGGGCTATATAACCTCATAGACTATGAAAAATCTATGAATGATTCAGCATGTGCAGTACATGACTCTTAGGCTATGTCAGATGCAAAGTTTTGGCATGCACGTTATGGTCATCTGAATTTTGCTAGTTTTCTACGCCTGCAAAAATTTGAAATGATGTCCTCCTTGCCCAAACTTGAGGCACCCGATAAACATGTTTGTGAAGGCTGTATTTAGGGCAAAATTCAGCATTCATCCTTCCCAAAAGATGGTTTAGTTTGGGCTACTCAGAAATTGCAGCTTGTACATAGTGATGTCTGTGGTCCTATGTAGACACCTTCTTTTGGAAACTATCTTTAGTTCGTGAATTTCATTGATGATTTTTCCAGGCATGCATGGGTGTATCCAGTCAAAGCAAAGTTCAAAGTGTTCATGTGCTTCAAACATTTTTTTATTTTGGCTGAAAATCTGTCAGCATGTAAAATTGGCACTCTCCGTTCTGATCGAGGGGGGAATACATGTCTCTTGACTTTAATGCATTTCTGGCTGAATGTGGGATAAAACATCAGTGTACAGTGCCATATACACCTCAACAAAATGGATTTTTTGAACAAAATAACAGGTCACTCATGGAGATGGTGAGGTGTATGGTCAAGAGTTGGGCTTTACCACATAGTTTCTGGCTTGAGGCTATTATGAGTGCAATGTATGTACTTAACAGGTGTCCCACTAAATCATTGCAGTCTATCACTCCATATGAGGCTGGGCATGGTCGCAAGCCATCTATTGCTCATCTGTGTGTTTTTGGTTGTCTGACATATGCATTAGTGCCTTAATAACATCGTAGGAAATTGGATGATAAATTAGTAAAATGTATTTTTCTTGGGTACAGTTCTGTAAGCAAAGGCTATCCTCTATATCATCCATAGAATAAATGCATTTTGGTTAGTTGTGATCTTGTTTTTGTGGAAGATGTTATTCAACCTTTACTTTTATGTACGAAGGAGACCTCTGTTAGCTTCGAAGACATGTATGATACTTTGTTGCCTCTTTTTACAAGTGGACAGTCTAGTGCTGGTCCTAATGAGGCAACTTCTTAGCCATTGCAGGTTTCATGTGATGATGTATATCATTCCATTTTTTATGTATGATTTGCATGACACACTTGGTGATGAGAGAGCTAATATTGAGGAGGCAAAAACTATGCCAAAATGGCTAGTGCAAAATTTTCATGACAACAAATTAGATGCACCTTTGTCATATGGTACTCATTTAGGCTCTCATAGTGCCTCCTTTGCATCAAATTGTTATGCTATGGCTGCATCTAGTATCTGTGATGAGACTGAACCTGTTTCGTTTGATGAAGCACAAAATTCTGAACATTGGATGGCTGCAATGCAATCTGAATATGATGCTATCATGAAAAATGGCATTGGTCTTTATGTGACTTGCCTAGCAAGAAGGCCATTGGCACTAACTCGGTATATAAGCTAAAGCATAAACATGATGGAACAGTTGATAGGTATAAGGCTAGGCTTGTTGGAAAGGGTTATGCACAAGAAAGAGGCATTGATTTTGAAAAAACCTTTGCACCTACATGCCGAATGACTATTGTTCATAGCATATGCGCACTTGCAGCTCATCATGGTTGGAATCTACATCCGTTGGACATTAAAACAACATTTCTAAATGGTGACTTGCATGAAGAAGTGTATGTTTTTTAGCCTGTGGCTTTGTGCAAAAAGGGCATGAAAACTAGGTGTGCATGTTAAAGAAGGCATTATATGGTTTAAATCAAGCACCACATGCTTGGTATGAAAAGATACATGCCTATCTGATTGCACATGGTTTTGAGAATAGTCCAACTGAAATCACCTTATATGTTAAGTGTGCTAATGATGTTCTGATCATTGTTGTGTATGTTTATGACATGTTGCTCGCTGGTCCTCATGAAAGGCATATTGCTGATTTTAAGGCTGATTTGCATGCCTCATTTGAGATGTTTGATTTGGGGCATTTGCATCATTGTTTGGGCATTCAGTCTATGCATGTTGATGGTGGAATGGCTTTGTGTCAAATGAAATTTATTGACACATTATTGTAGCATTTTGGCCTTGAAGACTGTAAACCTATTGCCACACCTATGGAGATAGGTTTACAATTGAGTCTTCATGATGTTGGAGATGCATTTGATGTTGTTATCTATCAGCAGTTTATTGGATGCTTAATTTACTTAGCATTACTCGGCCAGATATTCAATTTGCTATCTCACAGATGAGTAGGTTTATGCATTGCCCAAGTGTCAAGCATTGGCAGGCGGTTAAGCTCATCTTTCGCTACTTGAGTGGTACCCGGCTACTTGGGTTGTTTTATCCCAAGGGGGATGACTACCACCATATTTGCATGCTTTTTCTAAATCTGATTGGGCTGGCTATTATGACACTCGTGTGTCCACTAGTGCTTTTGCTTCATGCTTGATAGCTCATGTACATCTTGGTTAAGCAACAAGCAGCCTACTGTGGCCACTTCTAGTTGTGAGGCTGAGTATAGGGCATCTTTCATAGCGACTATTGAGTGTGTGTGGCTCAGATGCCTTATGGCGGATTTGGGTGTTGGTCAGTCTTCACCCACCACCATCTTCACTGACAATCAGAGTGCATTCATAGTTGTGAGGAACCTTGTGTTCCATGCTTGCACTATTGAGGTGCATTATCATTATGTCAGGGAGAGGTTCTCTGTTGGAGAGATCAACTTGGCATATGTGCCCACACAGGAGAACATTGTAGAACTTTTCACGAAGGCTCTGCCTAGGGAGAAGTTTGAAGCTTTCCACAAAGCTTTGGGCTTACTTCCTTTTCCACATGGCTTGGCACTTCCTTATACATGAGTGCCAACTCCTTGTTCACCGCAACATTCCTAGGGGGGATTTATTGATATATTTAGGTAGTGATGTGTGTGAACACACTAGGACCATCGGGCACTTTTTTCACCCTTTAGGAGGTTTTGTCCCCCGGCTTGTATATACGCCTATAGACCTAACAAGTTACTTATCTTTGTACATTCTAGTGGTAATACATTCAGTATTGAGTGTTGTGTTGTAAGCTTCTTCTTATTCCTTGTGTTGTTCACGTGCTTCTGCAGACGTCTAACTCCAACATTATATTATGTATTGGAGCACATGTGAGATATCCCTCTAAATGTTGTAGTAATTGTTGACTAAAGTCGGGGCACAATGGAAGTAATTCCCATAAAAGAATTTTAAAAAGGAGAATGGAGAGCATCTTGAAGAGTGGGAAAAAGACTTTTTGAGGCTCTTAGGTGAAATTCTATAGGTTTTGTTATAGGTTTGGTACTTTTGCTAGGGAATTAGTGCATGTAGTTCTGAGGGAATAGGGTCTCCTTTCTTTTTCTCAGTTTCTTTGATTCCCAAAATTTCTCTTAGCAATAGTTTTAGCATGAAAAACTATGATTGTTCCTTATGCAACCACTTTGCAGCTTTGTGACACATTACTTCCTACTCATCTACAGTAGGTTTTAATTGTTCTTCTTCTTCTCTTAGAGCCCTGTGAGATCACATATGAACTATAAAGATTTTTGGTTCTAGAAAATTTAATTTAACCATATGGCACTAAGAGCTTGTTGTTGTTCTCATCTATGATTGAATTCCCAACCATGCTCACGATTGGCCTTAATATGGCCCTCTTCAAAGCACAAGCTGCATTGTGGGGTTATTGGTACTATTGGTTGATATTTTATGGGCTATATGCATTTCTAAAATCCCGATTTGAATAATTCTAGAAGAAGTGATTAGGGAAATTTGTGCTCATGGTCCTGGATGCTATGTTTCTAGGTGATCCCATTGCTATTGCAAAAATTGACTAGGAGGTGATTGCCATATTGAGGTTGTTGGTACTGCATATTATCATCAATTGGAGGACATAGTGGTTCAACTATGGGTTGAACATATTGTAACAGAGGTATGTGGAGTCAATTATGAGAAGATCCTTGAGGAGATGAGTAGTAGATGCTTGAGCTTGGGACCTTCCATTCTCAATATAATTTGTTGTAGAGTGATTTGTGGTGTCACGAATTGCACAATACATGTGGTTCAAGTCACATGAGGTTGTTGTATGCTCAGAATTCTTGCATTGAGTGTTGTTAATCTATCTAAGGGGTTTTGTAGATTCTAGCCGAAAATTTACCAACTATTGTTCTAGGGGATCTAAATAATAAGTTAATTCATTGGTTTCATCCTTATTAGTTGATAGTCCAAATGTACTTTCCAACTCCAAAGAAATGGGTGTAACATGTTCTAAAGTAATTTTTCCTACTCCATGAATCCACATAATATCGAGTAATCTTAGAGAAAGACCATTAATGAACCACCACAACCAGTACATCAAGTGGAGGTTGATTGTTGATTGGGAACTAGCAATATGTTCTCCCAAATTTTGCTACATATATTTCTATACATTGGTGAGATTGTTGCCAAATAGCTTACAAATATAGTTGTGAAGTAGATTTCCTATGACTAAATTGGTTTAAAAATTTCCTCTTTAGTGATTTGTACTCCTAAAAGTGGGTGGGGTAAAATTTTAAACCATTTTATGCCTTGCTTAGTCTTAGTCGGAAAACTCGGTACTTATGTATAGGATCTATATTTCCATCAAGAGTGCTATAATGGTTTTGAAACATGCAGATATCTGCATCTAGATTATCATTATAATAGTCTCTAAACTTTGTGTAATGAAACCCCATAATATGTCTTTGAGGGAGTTCCTCATGCTAATTATCTTTGTACATTTAGCTAGTAATACACTCGATGTTGTATTCTAAGCTTCTTCTTCTTCCATGTGTTTTTTGCATGCTTCCACAATCCTCATATTGAGAATATGAGGGTGCATCTCCCTTTTGTATATGGAAGACACTCCATTTCTAGTTCGTTATATTACATCTCTTGTTTATTTGGGTACCTTGCCATTTGCTTCTACCTATGTATTCATTCTGCTTCAAGGGGAACTATCCTACGTATGATGTACTTTGGAGAGCCCCTTCTGACTCTATATAAGGAGTGCCTCTCCCCCCATTTGTATGTGTTTAGAAGCTTGAGGAGCCTACTCCATGCTCTTGGAAAGCTCACTCTAATCCATGTGAGTTTTCCCATTTCATGGTCTACTCACTTTTGAGTCTCACACTCTTTCTTTTTGTGAGTATACTCTTCTTTTCATTTTGCTTCCATGTATGTACTCTCTGTTAAAAATAAAGAAGTAAGCTCGTATATATTTTTGCAAAAAGGATTTTCTTCAAGTAGAAGGAAAATACAAAAATGAAAAATAGAAGCATTTACTTCAGCAAGTAGTGGAGGCCAAAAGAGAATCATTCAAAAGAGAATCAAATCCAAAAACTGAACTGTAAGA
The DNA here is from genome assembly GCA_020310875.1 of Ceratopteris richardii. Classification (NCBI taxonomy): domain Eukaryota; kingdom Viridiplantae; phylum Streptophyta; class Polypodiopsida; order Polypodiales; family Pteridaceae; genus Ceratopteris; species Ceratopteris richardii. The sequence continues at coordinate 4,625,288 of CM035417.1, forward strand.
AGAGTGGCTGTCCAAAGTAGTGGAGAAATGATGGAGAAGAGCTCTCAAACTCATCATGAGAGTTTTTGGTCACTTGGCTATAAAAGAAGCAAGGGAGGACACTCAAGCATAGAGGAAGAAGGCGTGGAAGCCCCCTTGTAGCTACTTCATTTGTTTTGAGTCATTTCGTTCAGTTCACTCTCATAGAGTATGTCCAGCCGCACACCCATTTCTGGGTAGTCTACTTGTGAGAGTCATATCTCTCAACATATGTATCCAATTTTAGTGTTTAAACATTTGTTTGAAATCGTATCTCAAGTAGTTCCTCTGTCTAGAATAGTTTTATCAAATTCTTTATGGTCTGTGAGTTATTCAGGTTTTAGTGAAGTCCAGTTTTCAGCTTAACTGAGTGGATAAGTAGCCTATTTTGTATCAAAGAGTTGCCAACTCAAATCTACTCCAAATTGAGTGTTTGATATCTCATTTGAAAGCTCTAGGTGTCTAGGTTGAGTGACAAAAGTTTCAAGTTCATTGGATATTTCAGTTGGTACCAGTTTTCATTTGAAGGTTCTGCTGTTGGCAAGAGTCTTGATCCTGAGAAGGTCTTCTACACTTTCCGCTGTGAGTAGGAGAGGAATTCTCCAACAATTGGTATCAGAGCATTGGAGTTTGAAGAGGCAAAGCATTGGAACTGAACTGAAGCAAAGGAGAAGCTACAAATCAAGGGGGAGCTTTGCGAAGTCAAGAAAGAGCGCCACAATATACTTGAGGTAAACTTCAATCTCGGAAGTCTTCAATGGCTGATTTAGGACAAAAAGTTGAGAAGTTAGACAAAGATAATTATCAATCGTGGAGATATAGAATGATAAATTACCTTAAAGGTAAAGGTTTATGGAGTCTAGTTAGTGGAGATGATCCACAACCGGTGGACCTCGAAGATCCCAACATTACTCCGGTACAAAGGAGACAATTTGCTGATTGGGAAGAGAGGAATCGAAGGGTGATGTTCCTCATCTCACAAGTTATTTCTAACACTATGATTGGTCATGTGCAAAGCTTAGAAACAGCCAAGGAAGTTTGGGAAGAATTGTAGAAGGTGTATGCTACCTCAACAAGGTCTCGGAGGATGCAACTCAAGAACGAGCTCAACAACATGAAGAAAAGCTCAAACCAAAGCATTAGTGAGTATACATTGAGGATTAAGGAGCTTCGAGATCAGCTAGCATCAGTTGGATGCAAGACAGAAGAGGAAGATATCGTCCAAACAGCCCTCAATGGCTTGAGGAGTGAAGAAAAGTGGAAGCCCCTCATCACAAACATCCTTTATAGAGATCCTCTACCAACATTCGATGAGATTATACCAAATCTTGTGGCTGAAGAGGTTGCTCAACAAGGAGAAGGCAACAAAGGTAAGGACAGCCATAGTCAAATGTTATACGCAGGAAGAGGTAGAGGAAGGAACTTAAGAGGAGGCTCGAGAGGAAGAGGAAGAAGCTACAACAACACAAATTTCAGCCAAAACAACGCCGAGGACAACAAGGACAACTCATGACAACACACATGGAAGAGGTCGAGGAAGAAATAGAGGAAGAAATAGAGGAAGAAATAGAGGAAGAGGTCAAGGTTCATACAATCCTCACAAAGGTATAACATGTTATCATTGTGGTAAACTAGGACATTATGCAAATGATTGTTGGCAAAGGAATTGAAGGCTGAATGGAGGCAACCAAAGGAGCCAAAATAACTATGCGAGTACATCAAGTGAAGGAGACAAGCAAACCATGCTTGCCATGAAGCATGACTGCAACAACTCAAGAAGTGATGACCAAAAATGGTTCATAGATTCAGGTTGCAGCAACCATATGACATGCCAAGGAGATTTATTCACAAAGCTACAAGCTCCAAGTGGAAAAGGATGTGTGGAGACCGGCGATGAAACTCAACACGCAATTGAGCATGTTGGAGATATCAAGCTTGGAGATAGAAAGGTATTGGCTGATGTTCTTCATGTTCCTACAATTGCAAAGAATTTGATTTCAGTAGCACAAATGGTAGAGAAAGGATATCATGTTATCTTCAATGAAAAAGGCTGCTTTATAAAGAATCCAAAAGAAGGATTCAAGGTCATTGCTCAAGGAAGGAAAGAAGGTAGGATGTTCACCTTGGACATTCAACAACCACATGGAAAGGTGATGTATATTCAGTTTGGAAACAAGAGGATTGCTGAAATCGATTTGTGGCACAAAAGGTTTGGACATATCAACATTCCCAAGCTCAAGGACATGAGCAACCATGAAGTGGTAAGAGGTCTTCCAAGATTCAATGATGCTGGACTACATAAGTTTTGTGAAGCATGCCAACTAGGAAAGCAAACTCGACAACCATTCAAGAAAAGCAACTATGTGGCAAGGAATGTCCTCGACTTGATACACACGGATGTATGGGGACCATCACAACAACCATCAGTGGCTGGTAATAGATATTTTGTCACTTTTATTGATGATCATTCAAGGAAAGTATGGATGTTTTGCATAAAACAAAAATCAGATGTGTTCTCCATGTTCAAGAGATTTAAAGCACAGGTAGAAAAGGAAACAGGACGCTACATAAAGACCTTGAGGTCCGATGGAGGAGGAGAATATTTCTCCAAAGAATTTTCAGATTTTCTTTATGAAAATGGCATCAAGAGACAGTTTACATGTAGGTACACACCTCAACAAAATGGAATAGCTGAAAGAAAAAATAGACATATCACAGAAGTTGCAAGGTGCATGCTCAACGAGATGAAGATGCCACTAAACTATTGGGCTGAAGCAACTAGTATGGCCGTTTATTTGATAAACAAGTGCACAACGGCTGGAGTGCATAATCTAACTCCCGAGGAGGTTTATTCCAGTAAGAAGCCTAACCTTACACATCTCAAAGTTTTTGGATGTGTGTGTTATGTTCACATCCCTCAAGAACTAAGGACAAAGATGGAGGCAAAGTCCGAAAAAATGTATTTTTATTGGATATTCATCGGAGCAAAAGGGATATAGGTGCTACAATCCGGTGACAAAGGAGCTACGAGTCTCACGAGATGTGGTATTTGATGAGCTAAGACCATGGTTTGGAGACAAAGGGAAAGAGAAGATCCTTGAAGAAGATTGCGAAGATGATGGAGGTGTTGTCCAAGAAGAATTTCAGCAAACAAGCACTCAAATGTCAGGTCCAGAAGCTTCTACATCACTTGGAGAAAGCTCAACATGGAAGGGGAGGCTAAGGAGTCATTCCTCATCACAAACATCAGCTTATGAAAGATCTAAAGCTGAAAGTGCTGCCCAAAATAGTGATTCAAATGCAAGTGAAGAAGAGTATGATGAGGTGATCACACCAAAGGTAAAGTTGAATCGGTCGAAGAAGCAATGTTCAAAAGGAAATGAAAGGAGGTCTTCAAGAGCAAGGTATCCAATTGAAAGGCTAAGCTATGATAGTTTTATTGCAAAGCATTTTGCATATATGACACAGGTGGTCAAAGACAAAGAACCGGATGCATATGAAGAAGCATGTACACAAAAAGAATGGCAAGAAGCTATGCAAGAAGAGATGAAAGCTCTCAAGGACAATCACACATGGGAGCTAGTTCCAAAGGCTGAAGGTATGAAGATTGTTCCAAATAAATGGGTGTTTAAAATAAAGAGAAATGCTGATGGTTCTCTAGCAAGGCATAAAGCTAGACTAGTAGCAAAAGGATTCAAACAAACTCACGGCATCGATTATGAAGAGACTTTCAGCCCGGTTGCAAAGATGGGAACAATTAGAACCTTGATTGCAGTGAGTGTAGCAAAGAGATGGCCATTGTATCAACTTGACATAAAAAATGCTTTTCTCAATGGTGAACTTCAAGAAGAGGTATACATGAGTCAACCGATTGGATTTGAAGACAAAAAGCATCCAAATTTTGTTTGTAGATTGAAGAAAGCTTTGTATGGGCTGAAGCAAGTACCACGTGCTTGGAATCAAAGATTGGTCGAGTACCTCACAAGGTGTGGGTATAGTCCAAGTAATGCAGATCCCTCTCTCTACATGAAGAAAGAAGAAGGCAAGCAGGTATATATTTGCATATACGTTGATGATCTCATCATAACAGGAAGTAATGTTACAGGAATACAAGAGATCAAAAGGAAACTCGGTAAGGAGTTTAAAATTTCAGATCTTGGTGAGCTCAAATACTTTTTAGGCATTGAGATAGTCTATGGGAAAGATGGCATTTACTTGATGCAAAGAAAGTACCTATTGGATGTTCTTTTCAGATTTGGAATGAGTGAATGCAAACCACTCACTCAACCTATGGACACAAATGTGAAGCTATGCTCAAATGATGGAGAGAAGTTACATGATGTAACTACATACAGGAGTATTATAGGTTCGTTGATCTATGCTACGATCACAAGACCAGATTTGTGTTATATTGTTGGAGTTCTTTCTCAATTTATGCAAGATCCAACAAGTGAACATTTAAATTCAGCCAAACGAGTGCTAAGATATGTGAAGCACACAGTCAATCATGCCTTGTTTTATAGATATGATGAAGAATTGCAGGTAAAAGGCTTCAGTGATGCTGATTGGGCTGGTTCGAAGGAAGATAGAAGATCCACTTCAGGTTATGTGTTCATGATAGGAAGCAAACCTATCACATGGAGCTCAAAGAAGCAACCTACTGTTGCACTATCATCTACAGAAGCTGAATATAGAGGTTTAGCCTTTGCAACTTGTGAAGCTATGTGGATTAAGAAGCTCTTGGCTGATCTTGATGTGTAGGTGGAGACCATTCCAATTTATGGTGACAACATGTCAAGCATTCACTTGACAAACAATCCAATGTTTCATGCACGAAGCAAGCACATAGAAGTGCATTATCATTATGTTCGAGAAAAACTTTTGAGCAAGGATGTGGATATAAAGTTCATTGGAACTAATGACCAAGTTGCAGACATGCTTACAAAGTCCCTAGATGCTTCTAAGCTCAAGAGGTTCAAGGACGACATCAACTTGCAGGATATGGCTGAAGGTGCAAGCTCACATGTGAGCTTGAGGGGGAGTGTTAAAAATAAAGAAGTAAGCTCGTATATATTTTTGCAAAAAGGATTTTCTTCAAGTAGAAGGAAAATACAAAAATGAAAAATAGAAGCATTTACTTCAGCAAGTAGTGGAGGCCAAAAGAGAATCATTCAAAAGAGAATCAAATCCAAAAACTGAACTGTAAGAGTGGTTGTCCAAAGTAGTGGAGAAATGATGGAGAAGAGCTCTCAAACTCATCATGAGAGTTTTTGGTCACTTGGCTATAAAAGAAGCAAGGGAGGACACTCAAGCATAGAGGAAGAAGGCGTGGAAGCCCCCTTGTAGCTACTTCATTTGTTTTGAGTCATTTCGTTCAGTTCACTCTCATAGAGTATGTCCAGCCGCACACCCATTTCTGGGTAGTCTACTTGTGAGAGTCATATCTCTCAACATATGTATCCAATTTTAGTGTTTAAACATTCGTTTGAAATCTTATCTCGAGTAGTTCCTCTGTCTAGAATAGTTTTACCAAATTCTTTATGGTCTGTGAGTTATTCAGGTTTTAGTGAAGTCCAGTTTTCAGCTTAACTGAGTGGACAGGTAGCCTGTTTTGTATCAAAGAGTTGCCAACTCAAATCTACTCCAAATTGAGTGTTTGATATCTCATTTGAAAGCTCTAGGTGTCTAGGTTGAGTGACAAAAGTTTCAAGTTCATTGGATATTTCAGTTGGTACCAGTTTTCATTTGAAGGTTCTGCTGTTGGCAAGAGTCTAGATCCTGAGAAGGTCTTCTACACTTTCCGCTGCGAGTAGGAGAGGAATTCTCCAACACTCTCTACATGGTATCAGAGCATTAGGTGGAGGTCTTGACGATGACTTTGGTGGTGGTGCTAGAGTTTGGTGGTGTTGCTCTCCACCCATTTGGAGAAGCTTTTTGCCATCATTTTTTACTTGTTTAAGGTTTCATTTTGCACATTCACCCACCCTCCCACCCTTCTTCTTCATCATTTTGTATAATATTTTACCCCAATTTTCCCATCCTCTTTGTGAGGACATTTGGTAGTGCATATTGTTTGTATCATCAAGTTGGTGCATCTCATCATGTTGAAGTGTTTACAAACATTTTCCTACGATAAATCCTGAATCTCATGTTTAATATTGTTTATAAACACTCGTTCACTTCATGCTGTGTGAGAGCTTTGAGATATATATTTTCTTCAATGACTTTCTGTGGATACGATTTTGTGAACATTTTGGATCCATCTCAAGCTTGTGCATCAGCTACCTTCGTTAGAACCTGAGATAAATATAGCAATAACGATTCTGTGAACATTTTGGATCCATCTCAAGTTTGTGCATCAGCTACCTTCGTTAGAACCTGAGATAAATATAGCAATTGACATTTGGTCTTCGGTGCATCTTCCAAGAACAAGATCTCTGTTGTCTTCGGCCTATGGATAACTGACATAGTCACAGAGGCACGTTCAACTTGAAAGCACCATCAAGCATATGATTCAGCTTTGAGGGCTGTGAAAGATCCCAAGTACCTGAAAGTTCTGAGGGATATGGCTATCGGTGTCTGGCAGGTAGGAAAACACGGACATGTGAGCCGTTTTTGAAGTAGATACTTCCACTACCTTGCAGGGGTAATTCTTGATAACAATGTATCCATTCTTACAAATAGTGCCTGCATATTGGGGATATGTATTGGAGGCAGCAACGTCGGCCTTGTGCTCAAGGGTATGCTCTAAGTCAGACATGTTGACGATCGGAATAGGTATTGAAAGTAGGCTCGCTCCTAAACAATCACGCAGGTAATGGTAATGACGATGATGGTCACAGAGTTGGTCACCGATTCCCAATAGCCCAGCTTTCATATCATCCACACGGCTTGTTAGATGAAGCCTGAAGGTCTACCATGAAACAACAACAGCGGCATTCTGTAACAGTGCTGTGCAGCCTTGTTTTGCTCAACATCTACATCTGTACGCCCCCAAGATCAACTTCTCACGCTAGACTCGCACACTTATGGCCTCAGTTTTCAACATAGAGTTGCCGCCTTCAACACAGAGTTGTCACCTTCAACACAGTTGTAGCTGAAGCACAGCCTGTTCACCTGCAAGAACTTCCACATTTGACAACTCTCAGAGGGAGAGTTAAAGACACACAGAGAGAGAGAGAGAGAGAAAGAGAGCATTGCTGTCATCTCTCTGTGGTTCTCTAGCTCCAGCACTTTGGGATGATCCTACTACGCGAAGACAGAGAGCGAGAGAAAGAGGTAGCGGCTCCTGTTTGATCTGATTTTTTTACATTCCCCTTCGTTAGACAAAGAGCACGAACGATCAGAACTTGATTCTCTAGCCTTTCGCTTAGCGAGAATGATCCCTTTTGCCACGTGGATATGCAAATCTTGGATTTGAATTTAATAGTGACATCACACCTAATGTTTTTTCGAGGATTCATTGAACTACCGCTTCGGTTCATAGGGGACTGATGTGATAATGGATGATGTCATGAGATTTTTTTCTTAGAATGAAACTATTGAGAGGTCCCCTCTCCTATTGGGTCCACGATATTTGATTTGAATATGTAACCAATCCACATATCCATCTATATTCAAAGTATTCTAAAAACAAGCTTTATTTTGTGAACTTTCAAGAAGCCACATTCATTTTGTTGTAAATCCACTTCGGCATACCTATTTAGAAGAGCATACAACATTAAGTTTTTCACTAAGAACCACACTTGTGAACCACATACAAGAACACATTTGTGCCAAGGCCACTTTTGTTATATTTTTCCTAGGTTAACAACCCTTTCTTTTTGGGTATATCTTTTAACACCCCCTACTAAGGCATCAACTTTTGTATATATGAACTTCAATTGTCTTTCCCAAGAGGTTTTTAACCCCCTCTCATACGGGCACTTTCGACATTAAGTGCCCCTCCCTTTGTAACTTCAAAAATATAAGAGAGTATTGAGTGTGTGTGTGTGTGTGCATTTGTGGGTTGGAGGATAGTCTGAGCCCACCCATGAGCTCTCTCAAGTTCCTAAGCCTGCTCTAAGGCTAACTTGGTGTGCACAGGGCTACTCTAAGCCCTCTCTCTATGTTGAATCGTCTCATTTTTTGTGCCAAGGTTACTCTAAGCCTTATATTTTCTTCTCCAAGTTTGCTGATATTTTCAAGTGGTATTTTCGCACACAATGTGTCTTTGGAATGTGTTATTTTCTTCTCCAAGTTTGCTGATATTTTCAAGTGGTATTTTCGCACACAATGTGTCTTTGGAATGTGTTATTAACCAATTTCAGAACGTCATTTTTTCCACTTGAAGGCATAGGTGAACGTGCTTTTTAGCGCTTCTCTGGAGCCTCTCTTAATAAGGAGTTGTTCTTCAATAATTAGTACTTATTTTTGCAAATTTCAAGCACAAGTTCAATTGTTCAAGCTTTTGAAATCATCCCCAAGTTTATAATGTCAAGGAAAGAAGCAAGATCGTCATCTACGGCAAGTTATTTACCTTCTTTTACACCCATGTCTATGCCTAAGAAAGAATGCTTAGACAGCCAAAACTATAATCTATGGAAAGATAACATTGGTACATACTTGTACACGAATCTTCTCCATGAAGTTGTAGATGGGTCAGAAGCCGAGCCAGATAAAGTCAAGGATTTAGAGTCTTAAAATAATTGGAATGTCAAGGACAAAAGAGCATTAGGTAAAATTCTTCTAGCATGTGATGAATTGACATAGGCTCATATAACTGCCTCTTAAACTTCTAAAGAAGCTTGGGACTGTTGATATATTTAGGTAATGATGTGTGTGAACACTCTGGGACCATCGGGACACTTTTTTCCCTCTTTAGGAGGTTTTTTTCCTCGGCTTGTATATATGCCTATTGCCCTAACAGGCTACTTATCTTTGTACATTCTAGTGATAATACATTTAGTATTGCGTGTTGAGCTCCAAGCTTCTTCTTCTTCCTTGTGTTGTCCCGTGCACAGATGTCTAACTCCAACAATTGGTATTAGATCAGGTAGTCGCTTAATCTAGGGTGTCATCGACACTCCTCCGATTGCAGTCTCAGAATCGCACGAATTTTGGTGAGCATACTCAGCATGTTTTCGAGATCAAAACGGCTTCGCTATGTGGTGCCAAAATCGCGATCTGAGCTCATTTTGGCCTCCGAACGCACTATCCCAGTGCTTTTGCAAGATATTTTGTCTTTTTGTGCCAAAGGTATATACCAGTTTCGATTCACGAGTATAAGCATCTCGAAGTTTCTTACAGGTCTAGTAGAATTTGTCTAGGCATTTCAGTTCAACTTTTTGAGATACAACCAATTTTCTTCATCAAAGTATTTTAGTCACCGGCCATAGCTGAGAGCAGTGATGTATTCCGTATGTTGGCTTTTGAGGATAAGTTGGATGGTACCAACTACCTGTTATGGGCTTATATGATGCGACATGTATTGGTTGCAAAAGGACTGTGGAACATTGTGCAGGGTGTTGAAAAACGTCCTATCACACCTGCAACTGTTACAACTACAGGTACTAAAGCTGATGCAGAAGGTGTCCAAGATGATGATATTCTGCATATTCCTATTCGTGCTGCGGTTTTTGCTACACCTACTATAGAGTAGATTCGTTGGGATGGAAGAGATGCTCAGACACGTGCATTGATAGCTTTGTCTGTCAAACATGCCATTATTCCTCGCATTCGCTCTTGCAGAACAGCCAAGGATGCTTGGGATATACTTACCACATTGTACCAAGCTAGGAATGAGGCTCATGTTGCTTACCTCCGAAAATAGTTGGAGAGTGAGCACATGAATAAAGGTGATTCTCTGGACAGTTTTCTAACAAAGATCAAAGACTTGAAGGAACAATTGATTTCTGTTGATGAGGTTATACGAGATAGCTTACTTGTGCAGACCGTTCTGAATGGCCTTTCTGATTCATATTAGAGTTTTGCTTCTACTCTTCAGTTAATGATGAAAGGCAAAGCAAATGCCTTGTCATTTGAGAAGTTAGTCTCTATTCTGTTGCAGGAAGATCAATCTAGGAAGAACAGGTCCATTATGCGTGTTGCAGATCAAGCTTTCCTATCTAGTCAGAAGGGCAAAGTAAAATGGAGCTCTTCAGCTAGTAAGTAGAAATCTGTTAATTCTGCACAATCGAAGAGCAAAGACAAAGATGAAAAGAAATCAGAAAAGCAGAAATCGTCTTGCAAGTACTATAATGGAAATGATCATATCATAAAGAACTGTCCTAAACTCGCTACAAAAGAGGCAAAGAAAAAAGAGGCTTGAATGGTTGTTGCAGAGGCCACTACTCCAAAAACAGAGTCTGCCAACCTTGTGCAGGATGAAGAATGGGTGTTTACTACTGTTTGCAGTTTTGACCCATCTTCTCATGAGAGCGCATGTCTACAGTAGACTCAGATGTTTGGTACTTTGATAGTGGGGTGACCAAACATATTACCTTGCAGCGTAGTTTCTTCTCTTCACTTGAGCCTGCCCCTACAGGGAATATTGTCACATGCACCAACAACTCCTCTTATCCTATCATGGGAGTTAGTAAGATCATTCTAACTAATACTGATGGTAGTTCTTTCACTTTGTCAGATGCCTTATTTGTGCCAAGGATCAAGAAGAATCTGTTATCAGTTTCTGCATTAGCCAAGATTGGCTTGATTGTAAAATTTGTTGATGAAAGACGTACAGTTAATGATCTGTCAAATGGCAATGTTATTATTGCTTCTTTTATGTCATGGGCTATATAAGCTCATAGACTATGAAAAATTGGTGAATGATTTGGCATGTGCAGTACATGATTCTCAGGCTATGTCAGATGCAAAGCTTTGGCATGCACGCTTTGGTCATCTGAATTTCGCTAGTTTGTTATGCCTGTAGAAATCTGAAATGGTGTCCTATTTGCCCAAACTGGAGACACCTAGAAAACATGTTTGTGAAGGCTATATTTTGGGCAAAATGCAGCATTCCTCCTTTCCAAAAGATGGTTCAGTTCGGGCTTCTCAGAAATTGCAGCTTGTACATAGTGATGTATGCGGTCCTATGTAGACACCTTCTTTTGGAAATTATCTTTACTTAGTGACTTTCATCGATGATTTCTCTAGGCATGCATGGGTATATCCATTGAAGGCAAAGTCCGAAGTGTTCATGTGCTTCAAACAGTTTTTGGTTTTGGCTGAAAATCTGTCAGCATGTAAAATGGGCATCCTCCATTCTGATCAAGGGGGGAATATATGTCTTCTGATTTTAATGCATTTCTGGCTAAATTTGGGATAACACACCAATGTACAGTGTCGTATACACCTCAACAGAATGGAGTTGCTGAACGAAAGAACATGTCACTCATGGAGATGGCGAGGTGTATAGTCAAGAGTCAGGCTTTACCACATAGTTTTTGGCTTGAGGCTATCATGTGTGCATTATATGTACTTAACAGGTGCCCCACTAAAGCACTACAATCTATCACTCCATATGAGGCTTGGCATGATCGCAAGCCATCTATTGCTAATCTGCATGTTTTTGGTTGTTTGTCATATGCATTAGTGCTTGAACAACATCACAAAAAAAATTGGATGATAAAGCAGTAAAATGTATTTTTGTTGGGTACAGTTCTGAAAGTAAAGGCTATCGTCTATATCATCCACATAGTAAACACATTCTGGTTAGCCGTGATGTTGTTTTTGTGGAAGATGCTATTCAACCATTGCTTTCATGTACTAAGGAGACGTCTGTTAGCCCCAGAGACATGTATGATACCTTGTTGTCTGTTTTTACACGCGAAAAGTCTAGTGCTATTCACAATGAGGCAACTTCTCATCCTTCGCAGGTTTCATGTGATGATCCGGATCATTCATTTCTGATGCAGATTTACATGAGGCACTTGTTGATGAGAGAGCTGATATTAAGCAGGCAAAAACTATGCCAAAATGGTTGGTGCAGACTTTGCATGAAAACAAATTAGATGCATCTCTATCATATCCTACTCGATCAGGATCTCATGGTGCCTCTTTTGCATCAAATTGCTATGCTATGGCTCCCTCTAGTCTTTGTGATGAGACTGAACCTATTTCATTTGATGAAGCACAAAATTCTAAACATTATGGCTGCAATGCAATCTGAATATGATGCTATAATGAAGAATTTTACTTGGTCTTTATGTGACTTGCCTCTTTGCAAGAAGGCCATTGGCACAAAGTGGGTATACAAGGTGAAGCGTAAACTTGATGGAACAGTTGGCATGTATAAGGCTAGGCTTGTTGCAAAGGGTTATGCGTAGGAAAGAGGCATTGATTTTGATGAGACCTTTGCACCTACTTGTCGAATGACTACTGTTCGTAGCATCTGTGCACTTGCACCTCATCATGGTTGGAATGTACATCAATTGGATATCAAAACAACATTTTTGAATGGTGACTTGCATGAAGAAGTGTATGTTTTTCAGCCTCGTGGCTTTGTGCAAAAAGGGCATGAGAACCAGGTGTGCAGGTTAAAGAAGGCATTATATGGCTTAAAGCAAGCACCATGTGCTTGGTATGAAAAGATACATGCCTATGTGATTGCACATGGTTTTGAGAACAGTCCAACTGAAAGCACCTTATATGTTAAGCGTGCTAATGATGTACTTCTGATCATTGTGGTATATGTTGATGACATGCTGCTCACTAGTCCTCATGACACACATATTGCTGATTTCAAGGCTGATTTGCATGCCTCATTTGAGATGTCTGATTTGGGGCATTTGCATCACTATTTGGGCATTCAGTTTGTGCACATTGATGGTGGAATGGCTTTGTGTCAAACAAAATATATTGACACGTTATTGCAGCATTTTGGCCTTGAAGACCGTAAACCTATTGCCAGTCCTATGGAAACAGGTTTATGATTGAGTCTTCATGATGTTGGAGATGCATTTGATGATATTCTCTATTAGCAGGCTGTTGGATGCTTGACTTACTTATGCATTACTCGGCCAGATATTCAGTTTGTTGTCTCACAGATGAGCAGGTTTATGCATTGCCCAGAAGTCAAGCATTAGCAGGCGGTTAAGCGCATCTTTCGCTACTTGAGTGGTACTTGGCTACTTGGGTTGTTTTATCCCAAGCGGGGATCATTACCACCAGATTTGCATGCTTTTTTTGACTCTAATTGGGTGGTTGCTATGACACTCGTGTCTCCACTAGTGGTTTTTGCTTCATGCTTGGTAGCTCATGTATATCTTAGTTGGACAAGAAGCAGCCTACTGTGGCCACTTCTCGTTGTGAGGCTAAGTATAGGGCATCTTTCATAGCGACTATTGAGTGTGTATGGCTCAGACGCCTTATGGCTGATTTGGGTGTTGGTCAGTCTTCTGCCACCACCATCTTCACCAACAGTCAGAGCGCATTGGCAGTTGCGAGGAACCCTGTGTTCCATGCTTGCATTAAGCACATTGAGTTGCATTATCATTATGTCAGGGAGAGGTTCTCTGCTGGGGAGATCAGCTTGGCATATGTGCTCATGCAGGGGAACATTGCAGAACTTTTTATGAAGGCTTTGCCTCAGGAGAAGTTTGAAGCTTTTCGCAAAGCTTTGGGCTTACTTCCTTTTGTGGAGTGATTTCCACATAGCTTGGCACTTCCTTATACATGAGTGACAACTCCTTGTTCACTGCATCACTCTTAGGGGGGATTTGTTGATATATATAGGTAGTGATGTGTGTGAACACTCTAGGACCGCAGTGGCACTTTTTTCCCTGTTTAGGAGGTTTTTTCCCCCCCAATTTTCATATACACCTATTGGCCTAACATTATCTTTGTACATTCTAATGGTAATACATTCAGTATTGTGTGTTGAGCTCCAAGCTTCTTCTTCCTCCTTGTGTTGTTCGCGTTCTTCTGGAGATGTCTAACTTTTATAGGGATACATTAGAAAGTTTATACAAAGATATAATTCCTTCCAAGTTTTATGCTCTAGGGGTTGAGTTTTACAATCTCACTATTCATCTCCAAGACACCGTCACAAAGGTGATAGCACAGTTTGAAGATGATCTAAAAAAGCTAGCATTTTGTGGACGAAAGCTTTTAAGTGAAGACATGGCAATTAAACTACTTAACAAGCTCCCTAGGTCCTATGGAAACTTTATGACCACTCTTTACAATAGATTTCAAGAAGTCACATGGGAAGAAGTCAGAAGACTTTTGCTTCTCCATGAATCTAGGCAAAAGACTCAAGCTACATAAAAAATAGATATGAATGCCAAAGCTACTTTCAACAAGAAAAAAATAAAAAATGAACTCATGAGTTTAAGGATAAGGCCAAGAAGAAGCTTACTTTCAACTTTTGCGGCAAGCCTGGCCACATTGAAAAGTACTGTTTCAAGAAGAAAAATACGGACAAGTCCAAGTCTACCCAAAGACCAAGCATCAATCTTATTGCATAAATGATGACCTTTTTCTTACAATTGGACACCTCTTTTTCTCGTGCCTGATAAGTATGAAGATTTGGTGTACTATGTAGAAGTTTCTCCAACCAAATTGGAACATATCGTAATAACAAGATATTCTTGGCAAAGTTGCATCAAGTTAGTACTAAAATATGTCCTTTGAAAGTAGACTAGGCACATGATTATTGCCATATGTCTATGATTACAAGGAAATGCATACGGAATGCAATACAAGTACATCCAACACAAGAACTCTCACAACCTAGGACTAATAGGTGTGGAATGTAGAGATGGAAACCTATGAAAGTTCCCCAGCCCACAATCGTATGTATGGACACATAATATCAATATTATAAGATATCCATGAATGGAGATAAAGAAGATACAAGATGAGACTAGATGAGATCTCATACAATGAGATTACAAGATGAAAAGGCACAAGGACTAGAAGTAGGATAAACAACACTAGAACAATGGATAAGGCAAGAACAAACATTGGAAGCCAAATGGCATTTACTTGGATGTTGCGACTCCTTGAGCTCCCAAGACTAGCATTTTCAAGACTGGGAATCTCTATTACCCTCAATCATCCTTATATAGATATTCGAGGGAAGGTTCTTTCAAAATTCCATGATGACATCTGTTGGAGTTAGACGTCTGCGGAAGCACGCGAACAGCACAAGGAAGAAGAAGAAGCTTTGAGCACAACACACAAGACTGAATGTATTACTAGAGAATGTACAAAGATAAGTAGCCCATTAGGGCAATAGGCGTATATACAAGCCGGGGGAAAAAAACCTCCTAAAGAGGGAAAAAAGTGCCCCGGCGGTCCTAGAGTGTTCACACACATCACTACCTAAATATATCAACAAATCCCCCCTGGGAGTGATGCGGTGAACAAGGAGCTGGCACTCATGTATAAGGAAGTGCCGAGCTATGTGGAAATCACTCCACAAAAGGAAGTAAGCCCAAAGCTTTGCGGAAAGCTTCAAACTTCTCCCTAGGCAGAGCCTTCGTGAAAAGGTCTGCAATGTTCTCCTGCGTGGGCACATATGCCAAGCTGATCTCCCCAGCAGAGAACCTCTCCCTGACATAGTTGATAATGCACCTCAATGTGCTTAGTGCGAGCATGGAACACAGGGTTCCTCGCAACTACCAATGCGCTCTGACTGTCAGTGAAGATGGTGGTGGCAAAAGACTGGCCAACACCCAAATCAGCCATAAGGCGTCTGAGCCACACACACTCAACAGTCTTTGTGAAAGCTGCCCTATACTCAGCCTCACAACTGGAAGTGGCCACAGTAGGCTGCTTCTTGCTCAACCAAGATATACATGAGCTACCAAGCATGAAGCAAAAACCACTGGTGGACACACGAGTGTCATAGCAACCAGCCCAATCTGAGTCAGAAAAAGCATGCAAATCTGGCGGTAGTGATCCCCCCTTGGGATAAAACAACCCAAGTAGCCGAGTACCACTCAAGTAGCGAAAGATGCGCTTAACCGCTTTCCAATGCGTGACTCCTGGGCAATGCATAAACCTGCTCATCTGTGAGACAGCAAACTGAATATCTGGCCGAGTAATGCATAAGTAAATCAAGCATCCAACAGCCTGCTGATAGAGAACAGCATCAAATGCATCTCCAGCATCATGAAGACTCAATCGTAAACCTGTCTCCATAGGAGTGGCAATAGGCTTACAGTCTTCAAGGCCAAAACGCTGCAATAATGTGTCAATATATTTCGTTTGACACAAAGCCATTCCACCATCAACTTGCATAAACTGAATGCCCAAATAGTGATGCAAATGCCCCAAATCAGACATCTCAAATGAGGCATGCAAATCAGCCTTGAAATCAGCAATATGCTTCTCAAGAGGACCAGTGAGCAGCATGTCGTCTACATAGACAACAATGATCAGAAGCACATCATTAGCATGCTTAACATATAAGGTGCTTTCAGTTGGACTGTTCTCAAAACCATGTGCAATCAGATAGGCATATATTTTCTCATACCAAGCACGTGGTGCTTGCTTTAAACCATATAATGCCTTCTTTAACCTGCACACCTGGTTTTCATGCCCTTTCTGCACAAAGCCACGGGGCTGAAAAACATACACTTCTTCATGCAAGTCACCATTCAGAAATGCTGTTTTAATGTCCAACTGATGTACATTCCAACCATGATGGGCTGCAAGTGCACAAATGCTCCGAACAGTAGTCATACGGCATGTAGGTGCAAAGGTCTCATCAAAATCAATGCCTCTTTCCTGCGCATAACCCTTTGCAACAAGCCTAGCCTTATACCTGTCAACTGTACCATCAGGTTTATGCTTTAGCTTGTATACCCACTTAGTGCCAATGGCCTTCTTGCCAGGAGGCAAGTCACATAAAGACCATGTACCATTCTTCATTATAGCATCATATTCAGATTGCATAGCAGCCATCCAATTTTCTGAATTTTGTGCTTCATCAAAAGAAACAGGCTCATTCTCATCACAGAGACTAGATGCAGCCATAGCATAGCAATCTGATGCAAAGGAGGTACTATGAGAGCCTGAACGAGTACGATATGACAAAGGTGCATCTAATTTGCTGTCACGCAAAGTCTGCACCAGCCATTTTGGCATAGTTTTTGCCTGTTCAATATCAGCTCTCTCATCAACAAGTGCATCATGTAAATCTGCATCAGAAATGGAATGATCTGCATCATCATATGAAACCTGCAAAGGCTGAGAAGTTGCCTCATTAGGACCAGCGCTAGCCTGTCCACCTGTAAAAAGAGGCATCAAAGTATCATACATGTCTTTGGAGCTAACAGATGTCTCCTTAGTACATGAAAGCAATGGCTGAATAGCATCTTCCACAAAGACAACATCACGGCTAACCAGAATGCGTTTAGTCTGTGGATGATACAGACGATAGCCTTTACTTTCAGAACTGTACCCAACAAAAATACATTTTACTGCCTTATCATCCAATTTTCTGCGATGTTGTTCAGGCACTAATGCATATGCCAAACAACCAAAAACACGCAGATGAGCAACAGATGGCTTGCGGTCATGCCAAGCCTCATATGGAGTGATAGACTGCAACGCTTTGGTGGGACACCTGTTCAGTACATATGCTGCACACATGACAGCTTCAAGCCAGAAACTATGTGGTAAAGCCTGACTTTTGACCATGCACCTCGCCATCTCCATGAGTGACCTGTTCTTTCGTTCAGCAACTCCATTCTGTTGAGGTGTATACGGCACTGTACACTGGTGTTTTATCCCATGTTTAGCCAGAAATGCATTAAAATCTGAAGACATATATTCCCCCCCTCGATCAGAACGGAGGGTGCCCATTTTACATGCTGACAGATTTTCAGCCAAAACCAAAAACTGTTTGAAGCACATGAACACTTCGGACTTTGCTTTGAGTGGATATACCCATGCATGCCTGGAAAAATCATCAATGAAAGTCACGAAGTAAAGGTAATTTCCAAAAGAGGGTGTCTGCATAGGACCACAGACATCACTATGTACAAGCTGCAATTTCTGCATAGCCCGAACTGAACCATCTTTTGGAAAGGAAGAACGCTGCATTTTGCCCAAAATACAGCCTTCACAAACATGTTTTCCAGGTGCCTCAAGTTTGGGCAAAGAGGACACCATTTCAGATTTCTGCAGGCGTAACAAGCTAGCAAAATTCAGATGACCAAAGCGTGCATGCCAAAGCTTTGCATCTGACATAGCCTGAGAATCATGAACTGCACATGCCGAATCATTCACAGATCTTTCATAGTCTATGAGCTTATACAGCCCACGACATAAAATGCCAGAAGCAATAATCACATCGCCATTTGAGAGATCATGGACTGTACACCTGTCATCAACGAATTTCACAACCAAGCCAATCTTGGCTAATGCAGAAACTGATAACAGGTTCTTTTTGATCCCTGGCACAAATAAAGCATCTGACAAAGTGAAAGAACTACCATCAGCAGTAGTCAGAATGATCTTACCAACTCCCATAACAGGATAAGAGGAGTTATTGGCGCATGTGACAATATTCCCTGTAGGGGCAGGCTCGAGTGAAGAGAAGAAACTGCGCTGCGAGGTAATATGTTTGGTCGCCCCACTGTCAAAGTACCAAACATCTGAGTCTACTGCAGACATGCACTGATCATGAGAAGATGGGTCAAAACTGCAGACAGTAGTAAACGCCCATTCTTCTTCCTGCACAAGATTTGCAGACTCTGTTTTTGGTGTAGAGGCCTCTGCAACAACCATTCCAGCCTCTTTCTTCTTTGCCTCTTTAGCAGCCAGTTTTGGACAGTTCTTTATAATATGATCATTTCCTTTACAGTACTTGCAGAACAATTTCTGCTTTTCTGATTTCTTCTCATCTTTATCCTGGTTCTTCGATTGTGCAGCATTTGCAGATTTCTGCTTACTAGTAGAAGAGCTCCATTTTCCTTTGCCCTTCTGACTAGCCAGGAAAGCTTGATCTGCAACACGCATAATGGACCTGTTCTGCCTGGACTGATCTTCCTGCAACAGAACAGAGACTAATTCCTCAAATGACAAGGCATTCGGATTGCCTTTCATCATCAATCGAAGAGTAGAGGCAAAACTCTGATATGAATCAGGAAGGCCATTCAGAACGGTCTGCACAAGTGAGCTATCTGGTATAACCTCATCAGCAGAAATCAATTGTTCCTTCAGGTCTTTGATCTTTGTAAGAAAACTGTCCATCGAATCACCTTCATTCATGTGCTCACTCTCCAACTGTTTTCGGAGGTAAGCAACACGAGCCTCATTCCTAGCCTGGTACAAAGTGGTAAGTGTATCCCAAGCATCCTTTGCTGTTCTGCAAGAGCGAATGTGAGGAATAATGGCACGTTTGACAGACAAAGCTATCAATGCATGTGCCTGGGCATCTCTGCCATCCCATCGAATCTGCTCTGCAGTAGGTGCAACAGAAACAGCAGCACGAACAGGAATTTGCGGAATATCATCTTCGACACCATCTTCATCAGCTCCAACACCTGTATTTGCAGTACCTGTCGTTACAGGTGTAACAGGACGTCTTTCAACACCCTGCACAATGTTCCACAATCCTTTTGCAACCAGTACATGTCGCATCATATAAGCCCATAATGGGTAGTTGGTACCATCCAACTTATCCTCAATAGCCAACATACGGAATACATCACTGCTTTCAGCCATGGCCGGTGACTAAAATACCTTGATGCAGAAAATTGACTGTATCTCAAAAAGTTGAACAGAACTGCCCACACGAGTTCTGCTAGACCTGTAGCAGACTTCGAGACGCTTAAACTGGCGAATAGAAACTGGTATATACCTTTGGCACAAAAGGACGAAATAGCCTGCACAAGCACTGCGATAGTGCGTTCGGAGGCCGAAACGAGCTCAGATCGCGATTTCGGCACCACAGAGCGAAGCAGTTTTGATCTCGGAAACACCCTGAGTATGCTCACCAAATTTTGTGCAAATCTGAGACTGCAAACGGAGGAGTGTCGACGGCGCCCTAGAAGAAGCAACGACCTGCTCTGATACCAATTGTTGGAGTTAGACGTCTGCGGAAGCACGCGAACAGCACAAGGAAGAAGAAGAAGCTTTGAGCACAACACACAAGACTGAATGTATTACTAGAGAATGTACAAAGATAAGTAGCCCATTAGGGCAATAGGCGTATATACAAGCCGGGGGAAAAAAACCTCCTAAAGAGGGAAAAAAGTGCCCCGGCGGTCCTAGAGTGTTCACACACATCACTACCTAAATATATCAACAACATCATTATTGATGTAAGGGATGACATGTACATCCTCTAAAATCTTTCATGATGATGTGATAAGCATGAATTCACATGGATATCTAAGGTCCTCCAAGTAAGGGTGTGTTCACATGGGTCATGATTGAACATGCAATGAACAAGGACATCAAGGTTCTTATACTCACATAGTTTTGATTGTCCCATCATATCCTCCTCAAGCAAAAATTCTAAGAGAAGCTATTATGTGACTTTAAATTCTTCTAGGACTTGATTCTTCATAGCTCTCAATATTTGTAGTTCTCATGGCATGTGGTATTAGAACACAATGATGGTGGATGTCCTTACTAGAACTTAAATGGGTTCATTATATATGTAGGTGTGGAGTCTAAGATATGTAAGAAAATAATAGCGTAGTGGAATAGACCTGTAGATAGAGTCGAGAGAAAAATGAAGACAAAGTTAGACGCAGATTAAGACAAAACTCAAATTCTCAGATTTCCGAGAGTAATGCAATTACAACGATGGTACTTTCCACCCGTGCACTCCCAATGTGGAGCTTAGATGGCGATCTAGACAGACTCTAGATGAATGGCTTACTAGTGTGCAATGCTATGTAAAGCTCAACCTGGGCCATGCTTGTATAGCTTTTACAAGGAGAGCCGGTATAGATAAACACAGTTGGGAGATACTCAATAGCCAACAAAATATACAATCCAACAATATCTCCATGACCAAAATTCTTACCATCTCGGCCCTACGGGCCAGGGGGATAGGCCCCCCGAACCCTGCAAAAGGGGGAAAACCCCCCTCTACACTCCCCCCATTAAAGATTCTATGGGGAAACCGTGCGACACCATAGGGCCTTTATTTTTGGCTTGAATAGCAACCCAACGACCCGAAAGTTTATGCCCTATCTAACCTAATGGCTAGGCTCACATAGATCATCTATAACCATCAGCGGTCACACATAGACCTCATCTAACTTGGAAGTTAGGGTTCCACAAATGTTCGGGCTCTCACAATGGCTTCTCCTCATAATGGGGGCCTTACAACTTAGAGCACCATGGATCATTTGTGGTCAATTGAGCGTTGAGTATTGAGCATATCTAACACCCCCCCTCAATGTCCACCCTACGATGAACTACCTCCTTGGTGCAGTCCCAAGCTTTGGAAAGTGTTGAAGAAGTTGCTCTCTCCCAATTGCCTTGGTGAAGATGTCTGTTCCATTTTCTTTAGTTGGACAATAGCTTATCTCCACGAGCCCATCCTCAATCAACTCGCACACATAGTGATACTGAATTTCTATGTGCTTGGTACGTGCGTGGAACATAGGATTCTTGGCGATGGCCATGCAACTTTGGTTGTCACACTTCAACTTTGTAGCCTCATGTCCTTGTATTCCTATGTGCCGTAGGATCCTCCTCAACCATACTACTTCACATGTTGCAACACAAGCAGCTTTGTACTCAACTTTAGTAGAAGATAATGCTACAGTCGGTCGCTTCTTACTGATCCAAGAGAAGATCCCTGATCCTAAAGAAGAGCAATACCCAGAAATTGATTTTTAGGCATCAATATCTCCTGCCCAATCAAAGTCAAAGTATCCGACCAGAGATGATCCTTCTTCATAAAGAATACCATAATCAGTGGTTCCTTTCACATACCTGAGTATCCGCATGCTTGCCTTCCAATGAGTTTGGCAAGGTTTATTAGAGAACCTGCTTACTACTCCAACAACATAAGAGATAGCTGGTCTACTATTGCACATGTAGATGAGACTGCCAATTAATTTCCTATATTTTCCAATATCCACTAGAGGTGAAGTATCTTTTGTTACATTCCTCCCCCCTTAGAATGAGCATTGCCGTCAATGCTCACTTGTGGACCCTCCTGAATCTCTTGGACCCACTTTCCATGCATGAGCGCTTCCACCAACCTCAAACTCCAGCACATGGACCAAATTTGGACCTTTCCCACCCTCCGTGGGTGCCCAAATGCCCATGTACCTTCATCCAAGATTAGTTTCACACTCACCACGGATAAGTGCTTCTTCCAAGTGCCCACGGATGTACCCTGTCTGGATGTACCTTGGCAGGATGTACCTTTGCAGGACTTAGACTGGCAGGATGTACCCTGACACACACTGCATCACGCTGCATCGCGTTGCCATCATGCCCAATTTCACAACTAGGCTCTGATACCAATGTCAAGAATCAAACTCACAACCTCCCGGTTAGGAGTACGATGGGCTAACCACTTGCCCCAAAAGCCATGGTTGAGGATTACTTCCTAATCCTCTCTCTCTTAGGGCATGGTTCAACCATCTCCTACTAGGATTATGTTACACTTTGTCAACTTTGGCAATTATAAAAGAGAACTAATTGTCCTTTAGAAAAGATAGGGGTTTTGAGATATCGACCTTGAGTTTGTGCCCAATGAATTTGTAGTTCTTTCATAAGAAGGAAACTTTCGAAATGGTCTTCATCAAGCTCTCTGAGGATGTCCACTTGATCGAGTCCTCCCATAAGAGTTTCCAATCCACAACAATTTTTTGACTCGGAGCCACCTGTTCCATGGGTGCAATGGTCTTCGAGTCGTAAGCTAGTTTGAAAGGAGTAAACCCAAGAGCAACTTTATATGTGGTGCGATAGACCCCTAAAATAGAAGGTAACAATTGATCCTAGAGTTCTAGACAATCTTGAATAAGTTTCTTGAGCATACTGAGTAAGGTTTTGTTAGTACTTTCATCCAATCCATTTGCATGCAGATAGTAGGGAGTATTAAACTTATGGATAATATTAAAATCAATTGTTAAAATAGTAATGAGATCATCGGTAGAATGAGTACCCCAATCACAGACAATTTCCAAGGGAAGGCGAAACCATGGGAAGACCTTGCAAGTAAGTAAATGAGCAACCACCATGGCTATAACATGTTTCACTAGCCACGCATGAGCCCAACGTGTAGTGTAGTTAGGATATATCTATTATGTGTGGATATGGTAGGTGGAGAGTCATGGGCCTAATGAAATCCAAGCCTCATTTTTGGAATGATTCAAGTGGCATGATGGATTGTAAAGGGAAATGTTGAGAAGGCAATGGTTGGCCAATTCATCGATGGGATCACAAATACTGACATAATGGAGAGTGTCACAGTGGATCGTGGGCCATTAGAGAGCGCTTAGCAAAGGATTTTGAAATTGAGCTCAGTTGAAAGTGCCGGCCAATCGGGTGTGTATGTTCTAGAGCACGGAGAGAGGGGACTTCATGACGAGACATGCAATGAAGCCAATCTCCAAACTATCTTGATAATACAATTTTCCCACAATAATACAAAATCGTTTACTATACTGTGCTTTTCTTTTGTGTGGCCATAGATAAAGTTTCCGGGTGGTGAGGAGTTGGAAAAGGGTATCGTAGTATGACTTGACCAAATCCCAACAAAGTAGAGATGGAGTGCGTTGCACATTATAAATAGCAAGACTAGTATCATCTATACTGGTAGGAGCTTCTCTATAATCGAGGCGTGATAGGAAATCAACAATCACATAGGAGGAGGTAGGCTGATGGATAATTTCATAGTCAAATTCTTGGAGTAAAAGAACCCATATGGCTAAACGACCAACTAGATTATGCTACCGGACTAAGTGAGAGAAGAATGATCAACATGAAATGCAAACTTTTGACCTAATAGATAGTGATAAAATTTCTCAATAGAACAAATGAGACCAAGACACTTTCGTTTAGTAACCAGGTAATTCATTTTAGCAAAGGTTAGATGCCGACTTGCATAATACACACGGTAGTACCATTTATTTGAGACCTGCATGAGGATATTGCCAATAGCAAAATCCGAGGCATCCACAAAAACGTGGGATGGGTGATCGCAATGAGCTTGTAAGATGGGGGCCTATGTGAGCAATGTTTTCAAGCGGGTGTAGGTAGTCTCAAATTCCGATGTCCATTGGAATTTGTGGGAAGAAACATTTGCGAGCCGATTAATGGGAGCAAGTAAATGAGCAAGAGTGTGCCACGCTGAACGGACCCTAAGATCTCTAGACACCGATGTACATATTTTCCTCAAAAACCTACAAAGTGTGCACAAGCTTTGTCATGAAATTCACATGTTGATAGATACTTGTGCAAAAAAGATCATCAAGGAAGGAACGGTAAAGATTTATAGGGTGAGGGGAATGATAAACGATTGTGGCCAGCGAATGGATAGCGCGTGAGCCCTAATCTGATTGGCCGATTTCCGGCCACGTTGGAAATGGTAGACAGCTCGCAGTCGGCCACGTGTTTAGGAGCTAATATTCCGCTTCATCAGCAGAGAATCGGCACTGCACTCGGTGACCTAGTCTGCAGAGAGATAGTGATCTGGCTTCCAAGTGCCATTTCTCGACGCTGGGACAGCAAGGGGACAGTGATCTTCTCTATGCATGGCGTCCATCAGGAATCTTACACCTGTGTCTGGTGATAGCAGTCTAACTCTCGGCTCTATGTCCTGTCCATTCTTCAAAGCTAGCAGCTTGATACATGGATCTCCGTCATCCTCCTCCCGAATTTTTCCTTCCGTAAGCGTTCGGGCAAGCATCGATGTCTCTCAATTGCCTGCGAGCCATACTGCCAAGATCTCGAGTATCGCTGCGCTAGAACAGCTCAAGAATTCTGTTGCTAACAGTAAGTTTTCTTCCTCGCATATGGGAATGAGAGAGAGAGAGAGAGAGAGAGAGAGAGAGAGAGAGAGAGAGAGAGAGAGAGAGAGAGAGAGAGAGAGAGAGAGAGAGAGAGAGAGAGAGAGAGAGAGAGAGAGAGAGAGAGAGAGAGAGAGAGAGAGAGAGAGAGAGAGAGAGAGAGAGAGAGAGGATATTCTCTCCTTCTATTCTGAGTGGTAGATGATTAATTCGAACAGGATATACCAAAGAGAGGAGCAGCATTTTAGTACTTGGATTGAGTGTTCATAATGCTCCCGTTGAAATGCGTGAGAAGCTTGCCATTCCAGAAGCTGAATGGCCGCGAGCCATTGCAGAGTTATGTGAGCTTCCACACATCGAGGAGGCTGGAGTGCTTAGCACTTGCAACAGAATGGAAATTTATGTGGTCGCTCTATCCTGGCATCGCGGTGTGAGGGAGGTTACTGAATGGATGACAAAGGTATGGACTAGCATTACACAGATGTTCTGATACAGATCTGTAGTAGTGGTGTGGGGTTGTCTTTATTATGTCCATTTCATGTCTCGGTAATATCTTAAAGGCATTCTTCTCGATTTCGCTTCTACCTCGTTACAGTCGGAACGTTTCCAGAGATTCAAAGAATCACAATAACCCAGTTGCATAAGATTTCTTGATGTGCAGAAGATATGAGCCCACGTGGGCTCAGATGATCTAAAGGAGGATGCAATCAATGCAATATATTGATGAAAATAAGAGTTATGATGTAGGTTTTTCAAGTATACGAAGAGCACAATCCTAAGAGTGCAAGGGCTAGAGAGGTCATATCGGTTCTCTTAAAATGCTAACCGCACTGTGTCTTAAGATTTAGTATTGTGATTTTGATGGGAATTCAAATTTCAGCTAGTTTAGTTATATTTTTGAACTGTATCAGTTGTGCCATATCCACGTGATATTGTTATCAAAGGGATGACCAGCCCATTTCTTGTTTGATAATTTGCAGACGAGTGGCATACCACTTGGTGACCTCAGGCAGCATTTGTTTATATTAAGGGATAGAGATGCTACTCAGCACCTCTTCCGGGTTGCCTCTGGACTTGACTCTCTTGTTTTGGGAGAGGGTCAAATTCTTGCACAGGTAAAGCAGGTCTATAAAGTTGGTCAGACAGCTGTTGGCTTCGGAAGGAATCTCACTGGGCTCTTAAAACAAGCCATCACTGCTGGTAAACGAGTGCGAAGTGAGACAAGCATTGCAGCTGGTGCAGTCTCAGTTAGCTCTGCAGCTGTTGAGTTAGCTGTGATGAAGATTAACAATTCAGGATTCTCTCAGGCTCGAGTATTAATTGTTGGTGCAGGAAAAATGTCCAAGCTGCTCGTCAAACATTTGCTCTCTAAGGGTTGTAGTAGAATGATTGTTGTTAATCGCACAGAGCAAAGGGTCATTGAATTGCAGGCAGAGTTCCCAGAAGCAGAGCTCACTTTTCGGCCTCTGTCTGATATGGTGCAGTGTACTGCAGAAGCAGATGTCGTTTTTACAAGCACAGCCTCTGAGAGCCCCCTTTTCTTCAAGGAGACGGTGGAGAGTCTACCACCTGCAGGTGTCGGTGTTGGAGGTATCAGGTATTTCATTGACATATCTGTTCCAAGAAATGTGTCAGCATGTGTAGGAGAGGTCACAAACACTAGGCTTTATAATGTTGATGACCTTAAAGAAGTCGTTGCTGCAAACAAAGAGGAAAGGAGACGTAAGGCAATGGAAGCTCAAGTTATCATAGAAGAAGAACTGAGAAGTTTTGAGTCCTGGAGGGACTCACTGGAGACTGTTCCTACTATCAAGAAATTGCGTGCATATGCAGAGAATATCAGGATTAGTGAGTTGGAGAAGTGTTTGGGCAAAATGGGTGAAGACATTCCCAAGAAGAACAAGAAGCTTGTAGAGGACCTCAGCAGGGGTATAGTTAACAAGCTTTTACATGGACCAATGACACATCTTAGATGTGATGGGGCAGACAGCAGGACTGTTAGTGAAACACTTGAGAACATGCAGGCATTGGAGAGAATGTTCAATCTTAAAGCTGATTTATCTTATTTGGAACAGCAACTCCGAGCTAAGGCAGGGAAAATTCAACAGTGAAACTCTGTGCTTAATTTTTGAGTAATTCCCATTCTGCTTTGTGGGTTTCATTCACTTTTCCAGCCTTTGTGAGGATATGGCATTGTTAATGATTTGAACTGCAGTTAACCTGCAAAGCACATTTTTTTTTTCCCCTCTCCTGGTGCAGAATTAACTGTCAGGGGAATTGATTGACTATCTAACTGCGGTGTACCATACATGTAATATGAGATGTAATTTACCTTTTTTGTATGCTGCAATGGTATTGAGTGTTGGCAGGATACACTAGAGTGAAATGGCATTGGGCTGTTTTTCTAATGCTTCCCCTGAGTGTATGCAAACATGCACATCCATTCCCTTTGGGAAGCCTTC
The DNA here is from genome assembly GCA_020310875.1 of Ceratopteris richardii. Classification (NCBI taxonomy): domain Eukaryota; kingdom Viridiplantae; phylum Streptophyta; class Polypodiopsida; order Polypodiales; family Pteridaceae; genus Ceratopteris; species Ceratopteris richardii. Next base: position 4,652,694 of record CM035417.1, read on the forward strand.
CCTATTTCCTTATGTTTCACGTATTTGAAAGTAATGATGATCATTATGTGAAATGGTGATATTTTTTAGGTTGATGAAAGTAAAACTGTTAGAGAAGTCCAGTATTTTTGAGCTCATCAAATGGATGTCAAATGTGTGTGTGTGTGTGTGTGTGTGTTTTCCACAGAGAGAAGACATACTAATCATTGAAACTGTACACCCCCGAGTAAGGGTTGGGGGGGTGTTTAAAATTAGAAAGATAAAGAGACAAATAATAAGACATCCATAGATCAAAATACAAAGGACTAGCAGGAAGGTGAAAATGTAACCAGGACAAGACTGAGAATTTATACTTCAAATATCTAGAAATTAGCTAGGTGGGGCTTATAATCTGATTTCTATATTTTTTTTTCTCAGAATTGTGTTAATGAACATGAACATAGACAGTAGGAAACTTGTTCCGAAAAGGATGAGGATGCAAGCCCTTTTCATTGTATTTCCAGTAGGTGATAGCATTATCAATCAAATTGACTTCTAACATCTCATGTACATGAATAATCTTCACCATTTTGTAGACATGACCACAAGTTTTATTGAGTAATGCTGAAGCAGGAACTTTTTCTTTAGTTTCCATGGAGTTTGCTTCAGTTACTTCTTCGGCAGATAGATGCTTTCATTCATTTACTTCTTTGGGAAAGCGGCAGATAGATGCTTTCATTCATTTACTCCTGAATGGGCTTGCAAGATGATGGGATAAGTAAAGACTTCAAAGAAATCAATCCCGCGTGACAAACTCGATTGAATATTTGTTCTTGTTCCAGATTACAAAAAAAAAAGTTTTCGATGTAATAGAAAACTAGAGCAGATTGAGGAGGATATTCTCCCCGAGGATTTGACATATAATAAATGGGGCACGATGAAGTTCTTTCCAGGTATCTTGTAGATGTGAGAGTGTTGACAAGAAAAGAAATGAGGCTGCACATTCCGAGTCAATTGCAAAAGGGACAGACCATTTCTGATGCCTAACTTGAGAGCTTTAGCATTAGACTAGACTATATTTTGCATAATCTGCCACAACAAAGAAATTTTTGTTTGGTTGTTACCCATGCATCAAATGAAATGGAGATGAAAGGTTTGTTGTCTGACAGATAATCACTTCTGTATTTAACATTAAGCTTTCAGAGGTGGTGAATGCAAGGTTTGTGATTCTTGTAGCACTTTTTTCACCAAACATGAGTTGGAGGCAGGACGTTGTAAGGACAAACAGTCAAGAACAGCCAGTGAAGGAGTTCATGAAGATCAGTGGAAATATTGCACTTGGAGACTAAAAGATGCTTCTCCGAAAGTTGGTAATGGAAGTCGGGGTATTACCCCAGCTTTGAAACCCCTTTCCAAAGATTTTTCAACTAGTACAAAATTTATCTTAGGAGAGGGAATCAGCAAAGCCATTGAATCAAACGGAAGAGCTTTTCCAGTTAAGGAGGGCAGGGAGAGGGGCCTTTTGATGCTTCTTAAGAATGAAATGAACCTGGAACACTAGAAGGCTGGGTGAATTCCACAAGGCTATTGCAGAAAGTAGGGAAGTCAAAGCCACACCAGGCAAGGCATCTCCTCAGAGGGGGGGGGGGGGGGGGGGGGGGGGGGGAGGGGATGGAGAGATGCATCTTCAAAGAGCATAACCCGAAAATCTGGCGGGGAACATTGTGCAGGGTGTTGAAAAATGTCCTATCACACCTGTAACTGTTACAAGTGCAGGTATTGAAGTTGATGCAGAAGGCGTCGAAGATGATGATATTCTACATATTCCTATTCGTGTTGCCATTCCTACTGAATCTACTATAGAGCAGATTCGTTGGGATGGCAGAGATGCCTAGGCACATGCATTGATAGCTTTGTCTGTCAAACGTGCCTCACATTCGCTCTTGCAGAATAGCTAAGGATGCTTGGGATACACTTACCACATTGTACCAAGCTAGGAATGAGGCTCGTGTTGCTTACCTCTGAAAACAATTAGAGAGTGAGCACATGAATAAAGGTGATTCTATGGACAGTTTTCTAGCAAAGATCAAAGACTTGAAGCAACAGTTGATTTCTGTTGATGAGGTTATACTAGATAGCTCACTTGTGCAGACCGTTTTGAATAGTCTTCCTGATTCATATCAAAGTTTTGCTTCTACTCTTCGGTTGATGATGAAAGGCAATCCAAATGCCTTGTCTTTTGAGGAGTTAGTCCCTGTTTTGTTGCAGGAGGATCAATCTAGGCAGAACAGGTACATTATGCATATTACAGATCAAGCTTTCCTGGCTAGTCAAAAGGGCAAAGAAAAATGGAGCTCTTCAACTAGTAAGCATAAATATGCTAATCCTACACAATAGAAGAGGGAAGACCTTTATGAAAAGAAATAAAAAAAGCAGAAATTGTTTTGCAAGTATTGTAAAGGAAATGATCATATCATAAAAAACTGTCCAAAACTGGCTGCTAAAGAGGCAAAGAAAAAAAAGGCTAGAATGGTTGTTGTAGAGGCCTCTACACCAAAAATAGAGTCTGCTAATCTTGTGTAGGATGAAGAATGGGCATTTACTAATGTTTACAGTTTTGACCCATCTCATGAATAGTGCATGTCTGCAACAGACTCAGATGTTTGGTACTTTGACAGTGGGGCGACCAAACATATTACCTCGCAGCGCAGTTTCTTCTCTTCACTCGAGCCTTCCCCTACAGGGAATACTATTACATGCACCAAGAACTCCTCTTATCCTGTTATGGGAGTTAGTAAGATCATTCTGACTATTGCTGATGGTAGTTCTTTCACTTTGTAAAATGCTTTGTTTGTGCCAGGAATCAAGAAAAATCTGTTATCAGTTTTCGCATTAGCCAAGATTGGCTGGGTTGTGAAATTTGTTGATGACACATGTATAGTTCATGATCTATCAAATGGCGGCGTGATTATTGCTTCTGGCATTTTATGTCGTGGGCTGTATAAGCTCATAGACTATGAAAGATCTGTAAATGATTCGGCATGTGCAGTACATGATTCTCACGCTATGTCAGATGCAAAGCTTTGGCATGCATGCTTTGGTCATCTGAATTTTCCTAGTTTGTTATGCCTGTAGAAATCTGAAATGGTGTCCTCTTTGCCCAAACTTGAGGCATCTACAAAACATGTTTGTGAGGGCTGTATTTTGGGCAAAATGCAGCGTTCGTTGTTTCCAAAAGATGGTTCACTTTGGGCTACTCAGAAATTGTAGCTTGTACATAGTTTTGTCTGTGGTCCTATGCACACACCTTCTTTTGGAAATTATCTTTACTTCATGACTTTAATCGATGATTTTTCTAGGCATGCATGGGTATATCCATTGAAGGCAAAGTCTGAAGTGTTCATGTGCTTCAAACAGTTTTTGGTTTGGGCTGAAAATCTGTCAGCATGTAAAATGGGCACCCTTTGTTCTGATCAAGGGGGGAATATATGTCTTCTGATTTTAATGCATTTCTGGCTGAACATGGGATAAAACACCAGTGTACAGTGATGTATACACCTCAACAAAATGGAGTTGTTGAACGAAAGAACATGTCACTCATGGAGATGGCGAGGTGTATGGTCAAGAGTCAAGCTCTATCACATAGTTTCTGGCTTGAGGTTATCATGTGTGCATCATATGTACTTAACAGGTGTCCCACTAAAGCACTGCAGTCTATTACTCCATATGAGGCTTGGCATGATCGCAAGCCATTTGTTTCACATCTGCATGTTTTCGGTTGTTTTGCATATGCATTAGTGCTCGAACAACATTGCAAAAAATTGGATGATAAAGCAGTAAAATGTATTTTTGTTGGGTACAGTTCTGGAAGTAAAGGCTATCATCTGCATCATCCATACATTCTGGTTAGTCGTGATGTTTTTGTGGAAGATGCTATTCAGCCATTGCTTTCATGTACTAAGGAGACATCTGTTAGCTCCAAAGACATGTATGATACTTTGTCGCCTCTTATTACAGGTGGACAGTCTAGTGCCGGTCCTAATGAGGCAACTTCTCAGCCTTTGCAAGTTTCATGTGATGATGCAGATTTACATGATGCACTTATTGATGAGAGAGCTGAGATTGAGCAGGCAAGAACTACGCCAAAATGGCTGGTGCATACCTTGCGTGACAGAAAATTAGATGCACCTCTATCATATCGTACTCGATCAAGCTCTCATAGTGCCTCTTTTGCATTAGATTGCTATGCTATGGCTGCATGCATTTCTAAATGGTGACTTGCATGAAGAAGTGTATGTTTTTCAGCCTCGTGGCTTAGTGCAGAAAGGGCATGAAAACCAAGTGTGCAGGTTAAAGAAGGCATTATATGGTTTAAAGCAAGCACCACGTGCATGGTATGAGAAGATACATGCCTATCTGATTGCACATGGCTTTGAGAACAGTCCAATTGAGAGAACCTTATATGTTAAGCGTGCTGATGATGTGCTTGATCATTGTTGTCAATGTTGATGAGATGCTGCTCACTGGTCCTATTGAGAAGCATATTGTTGATTTTAAGGCTAATTTGCATGTCTCGTTTGAGATGTGTGATTTGGGGCATTTGCATCACTATTTGGGGATTCAATTTATGCAAGTTGATGGTGGAATGGTTTTGTGTCAAACAAAGTATATTGACACATTATTGCAGCGTTTTGGCCTTGAAGACTGTAAGCCTATTGCCACTCCTATGGAGACAGGTTTAGGATTGAGTCTTCATGATGCTGGAGATGCATTTGATGTTGTTCTCTATCAGTAGGTTGTTGGATGCCTGATTTACTTATGCATTACTCGGCCAGATATTCAGTTTGCTATCTCACAGATGAGTAGGTTTATGCATTGCCTAGGAGTCAAGCATTGGCAGGTGGTTAAGCGTATCTTTTGCTACTTGAGTGGTACTCGGCTACTTGGGTTTTTTTATCCCAAGGGGGGATCACTACCGCCAGATTTGCATGTTGTTTTTTGACTCTGATTGGGCTGGTTGCTATGACATTCGTGTGTCCATTAGTGGATTTTGCTTTATGCTTGGTAGCTCATGTATATCTTGGTTGAGCAAGAAGCAACCTACTATGGCCACTTCCAGTTGTGAGGCAAAGTATAGGGGAGCTTTCACAGCGACTATTGAGTGTGTGTGGCTCAAATGCCTTATGGCTGATTTAGGTGTTGGTCAGTCTTCTGCCACCACCATCTTCACTAATAGTCAGAGCGCATTGGCAGTTGCTAGGAACCTTGTGTTCCATGCTCGCTCTAAGCACATTGAGGTGCATTATCATTATGCCAGGGAGAGGTTCTCTGTTGGGGAGATCAGCTTGGCATATGTGCCCATGCAGGAGAACATTGCATTCCTTTTCACGAAGGCTCTTCCTAGGGAGAAGTTTGAAGCTTTCCGCAAAGCTTTGGGCTTACTTCCTTTTTTGGAGTGATATCCACATGGCTTGGTACTTCCTTATACATGAGTGCCAGCTCCTTGTTCACCGCATCACTCCCTGGGGGGATTTATTGATATATTTAGGTAGTGATGTGTGTGAACACACTAGGACTGCTGGGGTACTTTTTTCCCTCTTTAGGAGGTTTTTGTTTCCCCCGGCTTGTATATACGCCTGTTGCCCTAATGGGATACTTATCTTTGTACATTCTAGTGGTAATACATTCAATATTGTGTATTGAGCTCCAAGCTTTTTCTTCTTCCTTATGTTGTTCGCGTACTTCTGCATACGTCTAACTCCAACAATTGATACACTTACTGGTGTGATCACATAGATTCTCACATAATCCTTTTGGTTAGTCATTACTATTCATTAATCCATTTTTATGGGAAGATTGTTGAATTTTTCCTAGAATCTGAAACTTGGTCATCTGTTTTTTGAGCCTTAGTTGCGATTGGGCTCTTCTACTCCCATTATCATTCTAGTCAGTTCTCTATCATCATGGCATCAAAAATCTCAGACATGTCTGGTGGATCAAGGTCTAGTGCCAGTGTTCTTAGGAAGAGGAACAACTTACAAGGCAAAGACCGTATTGAGATCCAAAATTTTGATGGCACAAAATTTTCTCTATGGAAGAATCAGGTTAAAGATACACTTATTCAAAGGAGGCAATGGAAGTTAGTAAATGGAATCTCAAACATGTATGTTGACATGGATGAAGATGATTGGGATGAGTCGGATGAGTCGGATGAGTGGGATGAGTGGGATGAGTCGGATTGCACCTAATGTTTACTTTATAGTATTGGACTATGAAAGTGTAGAGGAGATTTGGAAGAATTTACACAATACATATGAAAAAGAAACAACATCAAATAAAGTGTACTTGATGAGAAAGTTGTATAACCTTTGCATGAAGGACACAGATAGTGTTGCTTCTCATCTAAATGAGTTTGATGCTATATTCTCTCAATTACAAACTCAGAAAATGGAGTGGATAATGAAGTGAAAGTAGTATTGTTCCTATGCACCTTGTCATCATCATGGGATACATTTTGCACAACTATTATCAATAGTACACATGGTGGTTAAGTTTCTATGATGACATAAGTGAAGCACTCTTGAGTGAGGAGATCCGTAGAAAGTCTATGGTTGGCATTCAGAGTGGAGATGCATATAATGTCCGTGATTCTTACCAAGGAAATAATCAACAACATGGCAGGAACAAGAACAAGGAAGAATGGTCAACAAAATAAGAGTAGAAGGAAATCAAGAAAGAGGGATATCACGTGCCACTATTGTCATAAGAAAGGACATATGAAGAAAGACTACTATGCGTTAAAGAATGCTAAAGGTAAAGGACCAAATGCTGATGAACATGTTAAACAATTACCTGCACAACCTCCTTGGACTCTGAAGATAGAAGAAATTAATGTTATTCTTTATTATGCTGATGTGTTGACATTTGATAGTAGTGTGGCCATTGAGGCTCTTATGTCTAATTCTCTTTCCCACATGTGGCTACTAGATTCTAGTGCTTCTTTCCATGTGAAAACACATAGAGAATGGTTCTCTAGTTATGTAGCAAAGTCTCTTAGTATAGTGAGTCTTCGTGGCTCTTATCAACGTGACATTATCGGGATTGGAGATGTGGTTGTGCAATTCATTGATGGTTCAAAATTCACTATGCATGATGTATGCCATGTACCTCAATTATCATGAAGCATTGATGTTAGTTGGTCAACTTGATGACCTTGGTTACAAGGTGGTTTTCTATGCTCAGTCCTTTCACATATCAAAGGGCAATATAGTGATTGCAAAAGGAAGCAAAGTTTGCTCACTTTGTTCGTTACTTGTATCACAAAAAGAACACTTGTTAGTTGTTACTAAACAACCTATGACTTGTACTTGACATGGCCGTTTCAACCACATATCACGTAATGGAATGGAAAATCTTTCTCATTTGGGCTACTTAATTGTGTTAAAAAATCTCTGATTTTTCATTTTGTGAGCATTGTCAATATGGAAAGCAAACTAGGAATGTGCATAAGATGCACATTGACTCTTCAATTTAGCCTTTAGATATCATTCATACAAATGTGTGTGGTCCTATGCCTAGAAGGTCATTAGGTGGTTCTCTTTACTTTGTCACTTTCATAGATGATGTTGCTAGAAAAGTTTGGGTATATCATATCAAATCGAAGGATGAGGTATTCCCTACCTTTGGAAAATGGAGTGCTTCAATTGAGACGAAAAAGGAACTAAGCTCATGGATTTACATTTCAACAATGGCTTTCCAAAGGGATGGAGAGATTTACTATGTAAATGCATATACAAGTGGAATTTCACATTAGATAGCTTCCCCAAAGTATAAAGCATGGCTTGTTGCAAAGGTTTTTCAACAACAACATGGTATTGATTTTAAGGAAATCTTCTCTTCAATGATCAAGATGACTACCATGTGCATGTTGCTTGGATTCATTGCAATGGACTTATAGCTAATCCAAATGGATTTCTTGCATGGAGATCTTATAGATGAGATCTATATGGAACAACTAGAGGGCTAGGTAGTTCTTGGCAAAGAAAGTCTAGTTTGTAAGCTGAAGAAGAACTTATATGGACTTAAAGAGTCCCCTAGATAATGGTACCAAAATTTTGATGCTTTTATGAAGCCTTAAGGCTATTCTCAAAGCAATGAGGATCATTGTCTTTACACAAAGTGAGGCTCGCATGGCAGCTTGATATGCTGAATACTTTATGTCAATGATATGTTGATTGCAAGGAAGTCCTCTTATGGCTTGTCATTTCTAAAAAAGAAGTTGAGTGAGACCTTTGATATGAAGGATTTGGGAGGATGCCAAACATATTCTTGGCACTTGCATGACTCACAATAAGAGTAAAAGATGCATATACTTGTCTCAAAGTGAGTACATATCCAAAGAACTTCACATGTTCAATATGCAGGGCTGAAAGGCATTGAGTACACCTTAACCCACATATGTGAAACTAAGCAAGGATGATTACCCCAAATCATATAAGGAAAAGGAATTCATGACCAAAATTCCTTATCAATCTGCTCTTGATAGTCTCATGTATACTATGGTAGGTATGAAATGAGGCATTGCATTTGCAGTGGGAGCTGTGAGAAGATATATGTCTAATCTTGGCAAGAAGCATTGGGAAGAGGTAAAAATGATTTGAGATATTTCAGAGGCACTAAAGACAAGTGTTTAGCTTAGGTAGAGGAAAGGCATCCATTATTGGTTATAGAGATTTTGATTATGATGGTTGCGTAGACAATCATAAGTCTACATCAGGGTACATTTTTCATTTTGCTTGAGGTGCTATCTCTTGGAGCTCTCATCTTCAAGAACGTACAACTATTTCCACCACAAAGGCAAAATATGTTGCAGCAAGTGAGGCATGTATGGAAGCATTGTGGATTTATCATCTTGATTTTAATATGGGTCTACCTCAGCATGTACCTCATTTGCTCAATGATAGTCAGAGTGCCATTACTTTGGCTAAAAATTTGGTCTACCATGCAAAGAACAAGCACATTGATGTGAGGTATCGATTCATTAGAGATTGCTTAGGCAATGAGTGCATTATTCTCCAAAAGATTCATACTTGAGATAATGTTGCAGATGCTTTGACTAAAGCTCTACCATAGGATAGAGAAAGGACATCACACACTTTTGTATATGTTGTTTAATAAAACATATAGTGGTGTGGTCAGCCATAGATTGTAAGTTCGAGTGCATATGTAACACCTAAGAAATCTGTGTTCATGATTCCTATATACTGTGTGTTTTCCACGTGTTCTTCACAACCTCCATTCATAGAGATTAGGCTAGGAAAGAACCCATATCCTTTGGAAAATTACTCTGCTTTGGAAGATAGTTAAAGTCAAAGTATAGAAGGGGGTGATGCAATCAGTAGTCACTGAGTGCATTATTCTTCAAAAGATTCATACTTGAGATAATGTTGCAAATGCTTTGACCAAAGCTCTACCACAATATAGATTTTGGCACTGTTGTCACTTGATGGGGATTACTTGATTCATGATCTTACATAGTTACTTGTATATTGTGCAACATTCCCATAAGGTCTGAGGTATAGTTTGTATACTTTCACTCAGATATTCTTTATCATTCTTTATTTTTCTCCCATAGTCACTTTGGCCATTTTGGCCTTTAGTGGGAGACTGTTACCATTAGTGTCCATGTGAAAGGCCGAATGGATATCACACACTTTTGTATATGGTCTTTAATAAAACATATAATGGTGTGGTCAGCCACAGACTATAAGTTTGAGTGCATATGTAACACTTAAGAAATATCTGTTCATGCTCCTTGTATACTGTGTGTTCTCTACGTGTTCTATAGCCCCTATGCGGAGTACTATGTATGGAATTTGGAGCTTGGTTTTCTACTACAAGGGCATCCACCATGGTGCATTTCCATCAAAATACTTCACAACCTCCATTCATAGAGATTAGGCTAGGAAAGAACCCATATCCTTGTTGGAGATAGACGTCTATAGAAGCATGCGAACAGCACAAGGAAGAAGAAGAAGCATGGAGCACAAACACACAATACTGAATGTATTACTATAGAATGTACAAAGATAAGTAGCCCATTAGGGCAATAGGCATATATACAAGCCGGGGGAAAAAAAACTCCTAAAGAGGGAAAAAAGTGCCCCGGCGGTCCTAGAGTGTTCACACATATCACTACCTAAATATATCAACAAATCCCCCCTAGGAGTGATGCGGTGAACAAGTAGCTGGCACTCATGTATAAGGAAGTGCCAAGCTATGTGGAAGTCAGTCCACAAAAGGAAGTAAGCCCAAAGCTTTGCGGAAAGCTTCAAACTTCTCCCTGGGCAGAGTCTTCATGAAAAGGTCTACAATGTTCTCCTGTGTGGGCACATATGCCAAGCTGATCTCCCCAGCAGAGAACCTCTCCCTCACATAGTGATAATGCACCTCAATGTGCTTAGTGCGAGCATGGAACACAGGGTTCCTCGCAACTGCCAATGCGCTCTGACTGTCAGTGAAGATAGTGGTGGCAGAATTCTGACCAACACCCAAATCAGCCATAAGGTGTCTGAGCCACACACACTCAACAGTAGCTGTGAAAGCTGCCCTATACTCAGCCTCACAACTAGAAATGGCCACAGTAGGCTGCTTCTTGCTCAACCAAGATATACATGAGCTACCAAGCATGAAGCAAAAGCCATTAGTGGACACACGAGTGTCATAGCAACCAACCCAATCAGAGTCAAAAAAGCATGCAAATCTGGTGGTAGTGATCCCCCCCTTGGGATAAAACAACCCAAGTAGCCGAATACCACTCAAGTAGCGAAAGATGCGCTTAACCGCCTGCCAATGCTTGACTCTTGGGCAATGCATAAATCTGCTCATCTATGAGACAAGAAACTGAATATCTGGCCGAGTAATGCATAAGTAAATCAAGCATCCAACAACCTGCTGATAGAGAACATCATCAAATGCATCTCCAGCATCATGAAGACTCAATCGTAAACCTGTCTCCATAGGAGTGGCAATAGGCTTACAGTCTTCAAGGCAAAAACATTGCAATAATGTGTCAATATATTTCGTTTGACAAAAAGCCATTCCACCATCAACTTGCATAAACTGAATGCCCAAATAGTGATGCAAATGCCCCGAATCTGACATCTCAAATGAGGCATGCAAATCAGCCTTGAAATCAGCAATATGCTTCTCAATAGGACCAGTGAGCACCATGTCATCAACATAGACAACAATGATCAGAAGCACATCATTAGCACGCTTAACATATAAGGTGCTTTCAGTTGGACTGTTCTCAAAACCATGTGCAAACAGATAGGCATGTATCTTCTCATACAAAGCATGTGGTGCTTGCTTTAAACCATATAATGCCTTCTTTAACCTGCACACCTGGGTTTCATGCCCTTTCTGCACAAAGCCACGGGGTTGAAAAACAGACACTTCTTCATGCAAGTCACCATTCAAAAATGCACTTTTAATGTCCAACTGATGTACATTCCAACCATGATGGGCTGCAAGTGCACAAATGCTCCGAAGTAGTCATATGGCATGTAGGTGCAAAGGTCTCATCAAAATCAATGCCTCTTTCCTGCGCATAACCCTTTGCAACAAGCCTAGCCTTATACCTGTCAACTGTACCATCAGGTTTACGCTTTAGCTTGTATACCCACTTAGTGCCAATGGCCTTCTTGCGAGGAGGCAAGTCACATAAAGACCATGTACCATTCTTCATTATAGCATCATATTCAGATTGCATAGCAGCCATCCAATTTTCTGAATTCTGTGCTTCATCAAAAGAAACAGGCTCATTCTCATCACAGAGACTAGAAGCAACCATAGCATAGCAATCTGATGCAAAGGAGGCACTATGAGAGCCTGAGCGAGTACGATATGCCAAAGGTGCATCTAATTTGTTGTCACGCAAAGTCTGCACCAGCCATTTTGGCATAGTTTTTGCCTGCTCAATATCAGCTCTCTCATCAACAAGTGCATCATGTAAATTTGCATCAGAAATGGAATGATTCGCATCATCATATGAAACCTGCAAAGGCTGAGAAGTTGCCCCATTAGGACCAGCACTAGACTGTCCACCTGTAAAAAGAGGCATCAAAGTATCATACATGTCTTTGGAGCTAACAGATGTCTCCTTAGTACATGAAAGCAATGGCTGAATAACATCTTCCACAAAGACAACATCACGGCTAACTAGAATGCGTTTAGTCTATGGATGATACAGACGATAGGCTTTACTTTCAGAACTGTACCCAACAAAAAATACATTTTACTGCCTTATCATCCAATTTTTTGCGATATTGTTCAGGCACTAGTGCATATGCGAAACAACCAAAAACACGCAGATGTGCAACAGATGGCTTGCGGTCATGCCAAGCCTCATATGGAGTGATAGACTGCAGTGCTTTAGTGGGACACCTGTTCAGTATGTATGCTGCACACATGACAGCCTCAAGCCAGAAACTATGAGGTAAAGCCTGACTCTTGACCATACACCTTGCCATCTCCATGAGAGACATGTTCTTCCATTCAGCAACTCCATTCTGTTGAGGTGTATACGGCACTGTACACTGGTGTTTTATCCCACGTTCAGGCAAAAATGCATTAAAATCAGAAGACATATATTCCCCCCCTCGATGAGAACGGAGGGTGCCCATTTTACATGCTGACAGATTTTCAGCCAAAACCAGAAATTGTTTGAAGCACATGAACACTTCGGACTTTGCTTTGAGTGGATATACCCATGCATGCCTGGAAAAATCATCAATGAAAGTCACGACGTAAAGGTAATTTCCAAAAGAGGGTGTCTGCATAGGACCACAAACATCACTATGTACAAGCTGCAATTTCTGTGTAGCCCGAATGGAACCATCTTTTGGAAAGGAGGAACGCTGTATTTTGCCCAAAATATAGCCTTCACAAACATGTTTTCTAGGTGCCTCAAGTTTGGGCAAAGAGGACACCATTTCAGATTTCTGCAGGCGTAGCAAACCAGCAAAATTTAGATGACCAAAGCGTGCATGCCAAAGCTTTGCATCTGACATAGCCTGAGAATCATTTACTGCACATGCCAAATCATTTTCAGATCTTTCATAGTCTATGAGCTTGTACAGCCCACGACATAAAATGCCAAAAGCAATAATCACATTGCCATTTGACAGATCATGAATTGTACACCTGTCATCAACAAATTTCACAACCAAGCCAATCTTGGCTAATGCAGAAACTGATAACAAGTTCTTTTTGATCCCTGGCACAAATAAAGCATCTGACAAAGTGAAAGAACTACCATCAACAGTAGTCTAAATGATCTTACCAACTCTATAACAGGATAAGAGGAGTTGTTGGCGCATGTAACAGTATTCCCTGTAGGGGCAGGCTTGAGTGAAGAGAAGAAACTGTGCTGCGAGGTAATATGTTTGGTCGCCCCACTGTTAAAATACCAAACATTTGAGTCTACTGCAGACATGCACTGCTCATGAGAAGATGGGTCAAAACCGCAAACAGTAGTAAACGCCCATTCTTCTTCCTGCACAAGATTTGTAGACTCTATTTTTGGTGTGGAGGCCTCTGCAACAACCATTCCAGCCTCTTTCTTCTTTGCCTCTTTAGTAGCCAGTTTTGGATAGTTCTTTATGATATGATCATTCCCATTACAGTACTTACAAAACAATTTCTGCTTTTCTGATTTCTTCTCATCTTTATCTTCCTTCTTCGAATATGCAGAATTAGCATATTTATACTTACTAGTTGAAGAGCTCCATTTTCCTTCTGACTAGCCAGGAAAGCTTGATCTGCAACTCGCATAATGGACTTGTTTTGCCTGGACTGATCTTCCTGCAACAGAACAAAGACTATCTCCTCAAATGATAAGGCATTTGGATTGCTTTTCATCATCAACCGAAGAGTAGAAGCAAAACTCTGATATGAATCAGGAAGACCATTCAAAACAGTCAACACAAGTGAGCTATCTGGTATAACCTCATCAGCAGAAATCAACTATTCCTTCAAGTCTTTGATCTTCGTTAAGAAACTGTCCATAGAATCACCTTCATTCATGTGCTCACTCTCCACCTATTTTCGGAGGTAAGCAACACGAGCCTCATTCCTAGCATGGTACAATGTGGTAAGTGTATCCCAAGCATCCTTAGCTGTTCTCCAAGAGCGAATGTGAGGAATAATGGCACGTTTGACAGACAAAGCTATTAATGCATGTGCCTGGGCATCTCTGCCATCCCAGCGAATCTGCTCTGCACTAGGTGCAGTAGAAACAACATCACGAATAGGAATCTGTGGAATATCATCTTCGACACCATCTTCATTAGCTCCAACACCTGTATTTGCAGTACCTGTAGTCAGAGGTGTAACAGGACGTCTTTCAACACCCTGCACAATGTTCCACAATCCTTTTGCAACCAATACATGTCGCATCATATAAGCCCATAATGGGTAGTTGGTACCATCCAACTTATCCTCAACAGCCAACATACAGAATACATCACTGCTTTTAGCCATGACCGGTGACTAAAATACCTTGATGCAAAAAATTGACTGTATCTAAAAAAGTTGAACAGAACTGCCTGGACGAGTTCTACTAGACTTGTGGCAGACTTCGAGACGCTTAAACTGGCGAACAGAAACTGGTATATACCTTTGGCACAAAAAGACAAAATAGCCTGCACAAGCGCTACGATAGTGCGTTCGGAGGCTGAATCTGAGACTGCAAACGGAGTGTCGACGGCACCCTAGATGAAGCGACGACCTGCTCTGATACCAATTGTTGGAGTTAGACATCTACGGAAGCACGCGAACAACACAAGGAAGAAGAAGAAGCTTGGGGCACAAACACACAATACTGAATGTATTACTAGAGAATGTACAAAGATAAGTAACCCATTAGGGCAATAGGCGTATATACAAGCCGGGGGAAAAAAAACCTCCTAAAGATGGAAAAAAGTGCCCCGACGGTCCTAGTGTGCTCACACACATCACTACCTAAATATATCAACACTTACCAACTCCCATAATAGGATAAGAGAAGTTGTTGGTGCATGTAACAGTATTCCCTATAGGGCCAGGCTCGAGTGAAGAGAAGAGACTACGCTGCGAGGTAATATGTTTGGTCCCCCACCGTCAAAATATCAAACATCTGAGTTTACTACAGACACGCACTGCTCATGAGAAGATGGGTCAAAACTAGAGACAGTAGTAAACGCCCATTCTTCTTCTTGCACAAGATTTGCAGACTCTGTTTTTGGTGTAGAGGCCTCTGCAACAACTATTCTAGCCTCATTCTTCTTTGCCTCTTTAGCAGCCAGTTTTGGAGAGTTCTTTATGATATGATCATTCCCTTTACCGTACTTACAAAACAATTTCTGCTTTTCTTATTTCTTCTCATCTTTATCTTTCTTCTTCAAATATGCAGAATTAGCAGTTTTTTGCTTACTAGTTGAAGAGCTCCATTTTCCTTTGCCCTTCTGACTAGCTAGGAAAGCTTGATCTGCAACTTGCATAATGGACCTGTTCTGCCTGGACTCATCTTCCTGCAACAGAACTGAGACTAACTCCTCAAATGATAAGGCATTCGAATTGCCTTTCATCATCAAAACAAGAGTAGAAGCAAAACTCTGATATGAATCAGGAAGACCATTCAGAACGGTGTGCACAAGTGAGCTATTTGGTATAACCTCATCAGTAGAAATCAATTGTTCCTTCAAGTCTTTGATCTTCGTTAGGAAACTGCCAATAGAATCACCTTCATTCATGTGCTCACTCTCCAATTGTTTTCAGAGTGAGGTTGAATTCGAACATACTCTCACCATTTTCATATCTATAAGGGTAGGTAACTATGAAATGATTCTCGGGACAACATGTGGGGTTGAATTCGAACATACTCTCACCATTTGTCAATTTGTAAGGGTAGGTAACTATGAAATGATTCTGGAGAGACCCTTTATGCATCAGATAAAGGTCGTACAAGATTGAGGAAGAGACTCCTTGCACCTATAACACACGAGAACAAACATGAAGATTGATGTTTATTTCCTAATTCTCCATCTTCAACACCCTCACCTTCTTCCCCAAAATTACACTATCATTAAGTTCTTTTGAAGCACATCCAAAGATGATCCTCGTATCATGTTCAACCTATACATGATGAGAAACAAAAAGGTACATAACTCGAGAGAGGTAAGCATTTTAGAGTGACCTTAGGACAAATAAATGGAAATAGAGCAAACATTTGAATTCTTCTACAATGCCACAGAGCTTCAAACAAGTATGTGTAGTGAAGAACATGGCATAAAATCATTCTTCCCCACTTCCAATATTGATAAAAAATTAACATCAACAACTAAAGTTCCATAAATTAGTGTATTGTTGAAAACCTAAGACAACAAACACTAAGAAAATTTGGGTCCCTAATGGAAGAACAATATAATTCTCAATGGAACTATATACCCAACATTTCTCTCAAGAGTCAATTGAACTTGAATAATTGTTGATCCACCCATGCAACACTTCCTCTATAACGTATACTTCTAGACATACCTTAATATCTTCAACATAAGTCAAAATGGTCTCATCATGCTCTTTTGCTAATTGGATAATTAAGGATATCACTGCAACATCAACTTGATTCCTTAAAATGTGTTATAAAGAATATTGAAAAAGGTTCTAAGTTAATGACAACATTAGGTGCTTTTAGAGTATTAGAAAAGCTATTTACTTAGCCTAGTGGTTAACTTTCAAGGATGGGAAGGAGGAGGTCTTGGGTTCAACCCCATGCACAGAATGGGGAGAGAGTTTTTTCACAAGATCTCTAGAGCCGTCTGAATCAAGTTAACATGAGTTAACTTGAGTCTAAAGATACTTAACTCAAGTAGTGAGTAAAATGGTGGTAAAGATCACACATGTAAAAGTAGTGCAAGTTACTCTAGAGGTCATTGTTAGCCCAAGAATCTTTATAATGGAAGGTTGGGTGGAGAGACATTGGTCATTCTTTGTAGCATGGACACTAGGTTCTTAACATAATGTTTGAATTGGATGCATGGATTCTTAGAGTCTTCAAGTGCTTCTATTTCAGAGATGGCATCCAAATAAGCACAAATAGAACCACTCTTTTCTCCAAAAAGTATCAACAAGTTAAGAGGACATTGGATGAGGGATGAGCTTGTCAACCAATATACTTTTGAATCCAACATCAAGATCATGGGCATAAATCATACGTTTGTTACTTTGACAAAGGAATTTGCATAGGTTGATAAAGTTTCTGATGTTAAAGAAGTATGTCTGATATATTTCAATAGTGATGTGTGTGAACTCGCTAGGACCATTGGGGTAGTTTTATCCCTCTTTAGGAGGTCTCCCCCCCCTCGACTTGTATATATGCCTACAACCCTAACAATTCACTTATCTTTGTATATTAACTTGGTAATACATTCAGTGTTGTGTGTTGTGCTCAAAGATTCTTCTTCTTCCTTGTGCTGTTTGCACAACTTTTGGTTCGGTAGTACAAGCACCTCAAAGTTTGCTATAGATATAGCAGAGCTTGATAGGGTAGTTCTATTCAACTTTTCAAGATACAATCATTTTTATTCATTAGGGTATTTTAGTTAGTGGCCATGGCTGAAAAGCAATGATGTATTCCATATGTTGGCTTTTGAGGATAGATTGGATGGTACTAATTACTCATTATGGGCATATATGATGCATCATGTATTATTTGCGAAAGGATCATGGAATATTGTGCAGGGTGTTGAAAAACAACCTACTACACCTGCAAATACAATTATTGAAGGTGATGTAGATAGCATTGAAGATGATTATATTCAGGTTCTTGTTTGTACTTCAATTCTTACTCCACTTACTATAGATCAACTTTGTTGGATGGCACAGATGCTCAAGCACATGCATTGATAGCTTTATCTGTCAAACGTGCCATTATCCCTCACATTTGCCCTTAGAAAACAACAAAGGATGCTTGAGATACACTTACCACTTTGCATGATGCAAGAAATGAGGCTCTTGATGCGCATCTCCAAAAATAGTTGGAGAATGAGCATATGAATGAAGGAGATTCTATGGGCATTTTTTTGAAAAAGATAAAAGATTTGAGGGAGCAGCTGATTTCTCTTGATGAAGTCTTATGAGATAGTTCACTTGTGTAGACTGTTCTTAATGGTCTTCGGGATGCATATTGGAGTTATTCTTCTACTCTTTGATTGATGAAGAAAAGCAATCTCAATGCCTTAACATTTGAGAAGTTAGTCTTTGTTTTATTGCACGAAGATCAGTCCAAGTAGAATATGTCCATTATGCATGTTGTAGATCAAGCTTTCCTAGCTAGTGAGAAGGTCAAAGGTAAATGGGGTTCATCTGCTAGTAAGCAAAAATCTGCTAATTTTGTATAATCAAAGAAGGATGAAAAAGACGAGAAGAACATAGAAAAGCATAAATTGTTTTGAAAACAATGTCAAGGGAATGATAATGTCATATAGAGTTGTCCAAAATTGGTTGCAAAAGAGGAAAAGAGAAAAGAGGCTAGAACGGTTATTGCAGAGGCCTCTATACCTAAAATAAGTATGTTAATCTTGTGCAAAATGAAGAATATTTGCTACTGTTTGCATTTATGACCCATCTTCTCACGAACAGTGGAGGTCTATAGTAGATTCAGATGTTTGGCACTTTGACAGTGGGGCAACCAAGCATATTACCTCATAGTGTAGTTTCTTCACTTCACTTGATCCTGACCCTACATGGAATACTACCACATGTGCTAACAACTCCTCATATCCTATAATGAGAGTTGGTAAGATCATTTTGACTCTCCTACTGGTAGTTCTTTCACATTATCACATGCTTAATTTGTGCCAGGGATAAAAAAATTTGTTGTCAATTTCAATATTAGCAAAGATTGGTGTGGTTGTGAAATTTGTTGATAACAGATGTACTGTTCATGATCTATCAAAATGTGATGTTATTATTGCTTTTGGAATTTTATGTGGTGGGTTGTATAAGCTCATAGATTATGCAAAATTTGTGAATGATATAGCATGTGCAGTTCAATATTCTCAGGGTATGTGAGATGCAAATCTTTGGCATGCACGCTTTGGCCATTTGAATTATGCTAGTTTGCTATGCTTGTAGAAACCTGAATGGTTTAGCTCGAGCTACTAAGAAATTGTAGCTTGTTCATAGTGATGTCTTTGGTCCTATGCAGACATGCTCTTTTGGGAACTAGCTTTACTTTGTGACTTTTATTGATGATTGTTCCAAGCATGAATGTGTGTATCCACTGAAAGCAAAGTCTGAAGTATTTATGTGCTTCAAATTCTTTTTAATTTTGGTATAAAATTTGTAAGTAGGTAAAATGGGCACCCTCCATTTTGATCGAAGGGGGAATACATGTCTTCTAATTTTAATGCATTTTTGGTTGAATGTGGGATAAAACATCAGTGTACAATGCCGTATACACCTCAATAGAATGGATTTACTAAAATAAAAAATAGGTCTTTCATGGAGATGGCAAGCTGTATAGTCAAGAGTCACACTTTGCCACATAGCTTCTAGCTTGAAGCTGTTATGTATGCAACATATGTACTTAACCAGTGTCCTACCAAAGCACTCTAGTCTATCACTCCATATGAGGCTTAGCATGGTCGCAAACCATCTATTTCTCATCTACAATTTTTGGGTGTCTGGCATATGCATTAGTGCCTGAACAACAACTCAAAAAATTGGATGATAAAGTAGTGAAATGTATTTTTATTGGGTCCAATTCTAAAAGCAAAGGCTATTTTTTATATAATCCACAAACTCAATGCATTTTGGTTAGCTGTGATGTTGTTTTTTGTGGAATATGCAATTTAATCATTACTTTCATGTACCAAGGATACTTTTGTTAGCTCGAGAGATGTGTACGACACTCTGTTTCCTCTTTTTATAGGTGGACTGTCAAGCATTGGTTCAAATGAATCAATTTCTTAGCCTTTACTGGTTTCATGCAATGATGAATATCATTCCATTTTTTATGTAGATTTAAATGATGCACTTGTTGATGAGAGGGATGATATAGAGGATGCAAAACTATGCCTAAATGGTTGGTACAAACTTTGCGGGATAGAAAATTAGATGCAGCTTTGTCATAACATACTCATTTAGGCTCTCATATTGTTTCTTTTGCATCAGATTGCTATGCAATGGCTGGCTCTAGTCTCTATTATGAGAATGATCCTATTTTGTTTGATGACACACAAAATTAGAAAAATTGGATAGTTGCTATGCAATCGAAATATGATGCTATTATGAAGAATGATACAAGAAGACCATTGGCACAAGTGGGTATACAACTTGAAGCATAAGCATGATGGAACAATTGATAGGCATAAGGTTAGGCTTGTTGCAAAAGGTTATGCTCAAGAAAGAGGCATTGATTTTGATGAGGCCTTTACTCCTACATGCCGAATAACTACTGTTTGTAGCATCTGTGCACTTGCAGCTCATCATGGTTGGAATGTACATGGACATTAAAACTGATTTTTTGAATGGTGACTTACATGAAGAAGTGTATGCTTTTCAGCCCTATGGTTCTATGTAAAAAGGGTATGAAAACAAAGTGTGCAGGTTGAAAAAGGCATTATATGCTTTGAAGCAAGCACCACATGTGCATTTGATGTTGTTCTCTATCAGGAGGCTATTGGATGCTTGATTTACTTATGTACAACTTGGTTTGATATTCGTTTTGCTATCTCATAGATGAGTAGGTTTATGCATTAACTGAGTGTCAAGCATTGGCAGGCTGTTAAGCGCATCTTTCACTACTTGAGTGGTACCCAATTACTTGGATTGTTTTATCCTAAGGGGGGATCACTACCACTAGATTTACATGTTTTTTTTTACTCTGATTGGGCTAGTTGCTATGACACACGTGTTTCTACAAGCAGTTTTTGCTTCATGCTTGGTAGCTCATGCTTATCTTGATTGAGCAAGAACAAATGCACTATGACCATTTTTAGTTGTGAGGTTGAGTATAGGGAAACTTTCACAGCGGGTATTGAGTGAGTGTGGCTTAAATGCCTTTTGACTGATTTGGGTGTTGGTCAGTCTTCTGCCACCACCATCTTCACTAATAGTCAGAGCGCATTGGTAGTTGCAAGGAACTCTGTGTTCCATGCTCACACTATGAACATTGAGGTGCACTATCATTACGTCAGGGAGAAGTTCTCTTCTAGACAGATCAATTTGGCGTATGTGCCCACATAGGAGAACATTGCAGACCTTTTCACAAAGGCTCTACCTAGGGAGAAACACATGAGTGCTTGACACTTCCTTATACATGAGTGCTAGCTCGTTGTTCAACACATCACTCTAAGGGGAGAATTGTTGAAATATTTTGGTAGTGATATGTGTGAACACACTAGGACCTCCGATGCACTTTTTTCCCTCTTTAGGAGGATTTTTTTTCCTTCGGATTGTCTGTATGCCTATAATCCTAATGGGTCACTTATCTTTGTATATTCACTTGGTAATACATTCAGTGTTGTGTGTTGTGCTCCTAGCTTCTTCTTCTTCCTTGTGATATTCATGTGCTTCCACATATGTCTAACTCGGAAAGCTATGAGAATACATTGTTTTTGAGTGCTATAAATATATGTGATTGATCTTGATAGATGTGTTCAAGTGATTAATACAATCTATTTGCCCAATGAAATGCATCACCAGTGGTTCAAGTAATGGATTTTGATGGAACATACAAAACATTTTCATACGGATTGATCAAGGAAGATTTCAGATGGAAAAATGGCAAAACAATGGGCTTCAAGAATGAAGATAATAATTTGAAGCAGAAAAAGTTTGAAGAAACAAGAAGAGAATACATTGAATTGGTAGTCGGTGTGGTGCATCAAAAGTTTTACTTCGGATCAATGAATAGATATACTCAATCCCAAAAACACACACTTGAACTATTATCTCATGCCACAAAAGTGCCATAGGGAAACTAGATAAATCTTCTTCCATATGGGTAGGAAAGATTGATGGATGCAACCAAACAATAGATTCATACACACATGAGGGTCAACTTTGATCATGTTGAACAATCATGCCTTGAATGGACAAAAATACTTAAAATAAGCTTCTACACTCAATGCCATTACAAAGTTCATGAAATTTGTGTCCATCCTAAGAATGAGAAAGTAATTGGAAAATCCATACTTGAATCAAGTTAAACACTATGTACGTGAGGAGTAAAGAGAGTAAGATAAGAGGAAGGAAGACCTCCAACACTAAAAAGACAGTATCAACTTTCAAGAACTACATTAGCACAACGTCCCTAAGTCACAAAAGAGGATATCCAAGTGACTCTATTGGATACGAGGAAGCATATGCATGGAAAAATGAACTTACACCTCAAAAGACATTATTATATACAAGCTCAACTAGGACCAACAATGACACTGCTATTTAAAAGCTCAATAAGAACATTGCTATTTTAGAACTCTAACAAAATTGCTATTTATAAGCTCAACTAGGATCAACAAACAAAAGTGAAGGAAAGAGAGTGGAAGATTTATCCCATTTTTTGGAGGAAAATAAGGAGATGGAAGAATCATCATCACGTTCAAGAAGGAAGTATTTCGATAGCGATGCATCATGGTGCACTTTCTTCTCCAGAGCTCCACCATGATATCCTCAAAGTAGAAAACCAAGCTCTTAATACCGCATATGGTACTTTGCATAGAGGCTACATAATACATAGAAACATAGTACACATGGAGCATGAACACAAACTTCTTAGGTCTTATAAATGCGGTCCAACTTACAATTTGTGCTTGATAGCCCACTATATGTTTTATTAAAGAATATATACAAAAATTTCCAGTGGCCATTTGATCTTCACATGGACAGTAACAATAACAATCTCCCAGTAAAGGCCAATTTGGCCAAAGTAAATATGGGAGAAAAATGAAGAATGATAAAGAATACTTGAGTTTAAGTATACAAACTATACCTCCCACCTGATGGGTATGTTACACAATATATAGTGACTATGTAAGATCATGAACCAAGTAACCCCCATCAAGTGACAACATTGTCGAAAGCTATCCTGTGGTAGAGCTTTAGTCAAAGCATCTGCAACATTATCTCGAGTACAAACCTTCTCAAGAATAATGCGCTCAGTGGCTAAGAAATCTCTAATGAAGTAATACCTCACCTCAATGTGCTTGGTCTTTGCATGATAGACCAGATTCTTAGCCAAAGCAATGGCACTCTAACTATCACTGAGCAAATGAGGTACATGTTGAGGTAGACCCATATCACAAGCAAGACGAGAAAACAAAAATGCTTCTTTACATGCCTTACTTGCTACAACATACTTTGCTTCTGTGGTGGAAATAACTGTATTCTTGAAGATGAGATCTCCAAGAGATAGCACCTCCAACAAAATGAAAGTGTACCTTGATGTAGACTTATGATTGTCTAGACAATCAGCATAGTCAAAATCAGTGTAACCAAAAGTGGATGCTTTTGCTCTACCTAAGAATAGACACATGTCCTTAGTGCCACTCAAATATCTCAAAATCATCTTGATTGCTTCCCAATGTTGCTTGCAATGTCTGGTCTTGTAGCTACCATAGCATACATGATAAAGAATTTCGGTCATGAATTCCTTTTCCTCATCTGATTTGGGGAAATCATCCTTGCTCAATTTTACATATGTGAATACAGGTGTACTCAATGAATTTCCACCTTGGATATTGAACCTATGAAGTACTTTGGATATGTACTCACTTTGAGGCAAGTACATGCATCTTTTACTCCTATCACAAGTAATGTGCATGTCAAGAATATGTTTGGCATCCTCAAATCCTTCATATCGAATGTCTGACTCAACTTCTTTTTGAAAATTGACAAGTCATAAGATGACTTCCCAACAATCAACATATTATCAACATAAAGTATCAAGTATATCAAGCTACCATCTCAACATCTCTTTGTGTAGAGACAATGATCCTCATTGCTTCGAGAATAGCCTTGAGACTTCATAAAAGCATTGAACTTTTGGTACCATGGTCTAGGGTACTGTCTAAGTCCATATAAGCTCTTCTTGAGCTTACAAACTAGCATTTCTTTGCTACGAACTACATAACTCTCTGGTTGTTCCATATAGATCTCATCTGTAAGATCTCCATACAGGAAAGCAATTTTCACATCCATTTGGACTAGCTCTAGGTCCTCCATTGCAATGAATCCAAGCAACATGCACAGGGTAGTCATCTTGACCATTGGAGAGAAGATTTCCTTGAAATCAACACCATGTTGTTGCTTAAAACTATTTGCAACAAATCATGATTTATACTTTGGAGAAGCACTATCTGATGTGAATTTTATCTTATATACCTATTTACATGGTAAAGGTTTCCTTCCCTTTGGCAAAGATACTAAATCCCAAGTACGATCCTTGTGAATAGAATCCAACTCACTCTTCATGGGATGCTCCCAGCTGACATGATCCGTTGTTTGCATAGCCTCTTTCTAGCAATAAGGCTCACCAACATCTGTTAGCATAACAAAATCCAAACCTAGAACATATCTATCAGGTGCATGCAAGACACATGTAGAGCATCTCAATGATTGCTGAGCAAGAACATTTGCAGACTGATTTGATCGGACATTCTCTTGAACATCCCTATGTGCAAAATTTTTATGAATGCTAACTAGAGGATTGGTATCCTCAAATACCACTGTTTTAACTTCAACCTCCTTAATGGTTTGTTTATGCATCTTAGACTCATTGAAAAAGACATGACTACTTTTGATCATCGATCATGTTTAAGGGTCCCATAAGCGATATCCAAATTGTCCTTCTTGATCCTATCCAAGAAAAATGCATTTCTTTGACTTATGGTCCAACTTTTGTCTAAGATTCTTGGGTATATGAACATGTGCTTCACATCCAAAAACTCACAGATGATCATAATTGTGAGGATGGATTTGTACTTGATGAAGATGAAGTGGCGCTACAAAAACTTTGCACCACACCAATCAAATGAACTCGAGAGATATGTGGTAGGCCCTTTTAGCTTGCCAAAGGATGCATTAGACACCCTAGTACCTTGGAATATAACTCTCAAAAAGTTGAATCAAAACACATAGGTGAGAGTTGATCCAAGAGTAAAAAAATTGCTATTTTTGTTTCTACACCTGTTCAGTGTTTTGAAAAGTTCTTCTAAGCACAGCAAAAATTGGATTAATTACTTTTGGGGAACTCTAATTAACTTATAAGCTAACAATCATGAGTTATTTCATAAAAAATGATGGACTACATGCAGAGAAAGGAGTTTCGCAAGTCACAGTTCCATCCCGACATTCACGGGCTGCAACAGTCATCAGACTAGTGAGCAAAGATATGCTAATATCTGATGATCCTGAGAGACAATGATAATGAAACTTTGTAGGATTATAATAGACAACATGCAGATTCAATCATGCTTTGAATCATGGAAAAAGATCAACTACACACTAAGAACAAGCTCTAAGAAAATTATTGTTCTAATGGAGTACTAATAGAGAAGTAAAATGAGATAAAATGATCATATATGTACTAAAACATGTACAAATACAATGTCATTGGCAACCATGCATTTATCAATGTGCGAGAGGTGAATGAGATATGAGATGAGCTCTCACTTCACAATAAAACTCGTTTAAAGTGATCTCATGGGCTCGAGATACACACGGGTCTTAGTTGTGCTTGGAGCCAAAGTTTGAATTCAAATTCAAACTTTTACCTAAAAGGTCAATCCTAAAGTCTAGGATAGATTGACTCATCACTCCACAACCAAGTGATACGTGATTTAGAGCTTCCTAACTCCTCATGGGGATAATCCACTTTTACAAGGGTAAATATGAAGTACTCTTATCGGAGGTTGATCATATAAGCCTTTCATGGGTTATGCCGATAAGTTAAGCACAAGTGAATTAATCAAGCATGTGGGCTTGGGTATAATTGCACCAATAGCTCCCCCTCAAGCCTAACATGCTTGGTCTTTATTGCTCCTTGATTTCTTGCAAACCAACCATCAATTTGAACATATTCATCTTTGTTCCATCCAATGCCTTTGTGAGTATATCTGCACATTGTAAATGAGTTGATACATAGGATAGTTGAATATCCTTGCTGAGAAATTTCTCCCTCACATAATGATAGTGTACTTCAATATGTTTAGTCCTTGCATGGAAAATTGGATTGGCAGCCAAGTGAATGGAACTCATGTTGTCATTAAAATACTTGGAGTTCTGATTTCCAATCCAAGATCTGTAAATAGTATCTTCATCCACATTCTTCTTGAGTAGCTATAGCAAGACCTCTTTATTCAACTTCTGTGTAAGAGAGAGAAACTGTGGGTTGCTTCTTGGATGACCATGTGACACGTTTTGACCCTGCAAAGGTAAGATATCCTGAGGTGCTCCTTCTGTCTTCCTTGGAGCCAGCCCAATCTGCATTAGAGAACAACTTTATACTTAAATCAGATACATAAGGGTAGTATAACCCTTCATTCATGGTCCCTTTGAGATATCTAAGTATCCTCTTGGTAGCATCCATGTGAGGTTTTCTGGGTATGTGCATAAATTGACTTAGCACACTCACAGTATAACATATATCTACTCTTGTCAATGTAGCATAGTTCAAACTACCCACAAGACTTTGATAACATGTGATATCTTCTATGAATTCATCTTCATGTGAGCTCAATTTATGATTAACCTCCACTGGAGTACCTGCAATCCTGCAATCTTGCTTCTTGACCTTTGTCAACAAGTCTTTAATATATTTCCTTTGAGTAAGGAATAGACCATGATCTCTATATATACTACTTCCAATCCTAGGAAGTATGTAAAGTGACCCTAAGTAACTTATCTTGAACTCTTCTTTCATCTTCTCCTTGATCTTCTTTATCCGTCTGCATCATTTCCTGTAAGTATAATATCATCGACATACATAGACAAATAGATGACTTCAAAATTACTCTTTTTTGTTATGTGTGATGGATTTGCCTTGCTAGGTTGAAATCCTTTATCCTGCAAGAAAGAAGACTATGATTCCAAGCCCTTGGGTCTTGTTTGAGGCCATATAGAGCTTTATTAAGTTTACACACATAATCATGATGTACTTGATTCTCAAAACCAGGTGGTTGTGCCATATCCATCTCTTTTGTTATCCATCCATTAAGAAATGCATTTTTTACATCCAATTGAAGTATCTTCCAATTCTTGGAAGAAGCAATACTAAGTAGTGTTGGGGATGTAAGGGTCATGTGACCTTACCCCCATATTCATATATACACATCATATATAGAGCATTGCCTCAAGAGAGAACATTATGTGGGTTTCGAGGCTCCCACGCATATCCGCGCGTCGTTCCTCTCTTCTCTCTCGTTCCATCTCCTCCTTCCTCCTCTTCTTCTGCACTCCAAACCCCTTCATTGGTATCAGAGCATGCTGAAGGCTTGTGTGCAAGAAGCTTCAATGGAAGCTTAGGTGAGAAGAGGTAGAAGTGCAGGTCGGCATCTCTTGACAGCTGTTCAGTATTTCGGTCATAACTCGAGCTAGTAAGCTCGGATTGACGCGTTTTAAAGTTCTGTGCGTAGCTAACACAGAGAGCTACAACTTCACAGAAGGGCGCAAAACCTGGTTCGGACTTCTGAAGTGCCGAAAATTCGAAAAACGCAGAGAATTGTAGAAGGCGAATCTACATTGAGTAGGACAGCAGGTCGGTTTTTTTGTCATAACTTGAGTTCTACAGCTCGGAATGCGATGATTCAACTTGCTGCTCGTAGCTTGGAAAGATAGCTACAACTTTGCAGAATAACTCAGATCCAGATTCTGAGTTTTAGGTTGCCGAAATTGCAGAATACAGAGCAGTACTGTTGCAAGTGAAAGTGAAATTGACAGCAGGTGCTTATTTTGAGCATATCTTGAGCTACGCACCTCTGATTGAGGTGTTCTTTATGTCGTTACGCAGCCAAGAGTTAGATCTTGAAGTTTGCTGAAGAGCAAAAGTTCAGATTCAGAGGTTATCACCTCCGAAACAGCAAAACACAGAGCAGTACAGTTTTGCCCAAACAACCCTAATTGCACTTGGAGGTTGAATTTGCTTTGGAACTTCTTCGAGAGAGAATTTTTGGTGTGCAAGCTCTTATTTTTAGAGCTTCAACGCATTGTACATGTATGATCACTGTGGTAGCTCCTCCATATGAGAGTAGAGCATGATCTTGTCACGTGTTTGGCATGTAAGATGACATTGTGGTATACTCTTTTTGAGGTTTATGTCATCATGAGTTTGATCATGGATGTATAGTGGCATTGTGGTCTATATCTTGATTATGCCACTTGGTTAAGGATTTACTTTCCGGTTGCACATACTTTTATGAGAGTTGATTGTGGATCTTGGTTGTACTTGTATCTTTTGTTTTCTTTGCAGGTACAAGATCCAGATTGGAGCCTCAGTTACACGTTTGTTTGTCACCGTTATTAGCATTTAGCCATTGATTGATATATATTTGCCAGTGTGATTCTTGGCATATGTGGATGGTGATTCCCACATGGTTATTTTGGTTCTAGAGTCCATTTTACAGAGGAGATGCTGCCGAAATTTCACCGGCTTTTATGCTAGAAAGGAGCTCTTGTGGATCTTGAAGCTTTTGTGATAGCTTTGGATCATTGATTATCTCCATTCACTTGGACTTGTTCACAGGTTGTTTGTGACAGGTTGGACCATCTTGCAGGATTTATTCTTGAGTGGGAGTTGTATTGCCATTGTATTGGCGTGTATTGCCATTAGTTTTTTGGCACATGTAGTTGCCATTATCTTCTTGATTTATATCAGTGACAGGTGGTGACAGATTATTCATTGTTCTTTGCTGATTGGTTATCTTGTTTGATTGCTCAGTTTTCAGGGGATACTCTGTCGAATTTTTCCCAGGATTCTTTCACATCTATTTGGTCCCTTTGGAGACTTGGTGAGCAGGCTTATGCTCATGGTTTTATATGCATGCTAGATGCATGGTTATGTGACAGGTGGTTCACATAGTTACTTCTCCATCGAGACATTTGTGATATGACTTATGCATATGGATATGCAGGTGTGATCCTATTCAGGATAGAGTATTGTTTCTAGTCTCTTGTTATATTGCTAGTCTATTGGATTGCCAGCATGGTGTCTTCTCGATTTGATGGCACTGACTTTCCGAGATGGAAAGCTCAGATGTGGCATACATTGGTTCGTGCAGGGTTACACATGTATGTGCATAGAGATGCACAGAGGCCTCGTGACATGCCCGACCACGTATGGATGGATATGGATGCATTGGCCAGCTCCACTATCCGATTACAGCTTGTGGATTCTATATATGAGTCTGTTATGTATGAGGAGACGAGTAGTGCATTATGGCAGAGACTACATGATATGTATGCGAGTCCATTGACTCATGTGAGACATAGATCACATCGACGACTTCGATGTTGGCATTGTGGTCATGAGGGCCATATTCGACGACGTTGCTTCAGGCGGATGCGACGACGACGTCAGAGATATGCACGTGATGCAGGTCAGGTAGTGATTTCAGGAGAGTCTATGGCAGTTGATTATGCCAGTGATGGTGATATCACTTTCTCCTATGGTTCATCTCATGATTCCTCTTGCTCATTAGATAGCACACATATGGCTTGGTTGCTTGATGCATTAGCCAGTTTTCATGTTACTCCACATCGTGAGTGGTTTTGTCGATTCTCAAGTGAGAGTCGTGGATGTGTGCACATGCCTGATGGTACGACATATGACATTGAGGGTGCAGGAGATGTATACCTTATGCTACCTAGTGGAGCATCACTTATACTCAGACATGTACGCTATGTGCCTTCATTCCCTATGAGCTTGATTTCAGTTAGCCAGTTACAGGAGAGCAGATGTTATGCATTCCTTGGTGAGCATCATTTTCAGTTGCAGTTGGGACAGCTTATGCTTGTCAGAGGTGCCAGGGTTGGGCACAGGTATCCACTGCAGGTACTTCATGTGAGAGACAGTCTCGTCTCAGTGGGAGTTCAGCCTTATGTGCGATGTGAGACTCGTCATGTCTCATTCTGTCTATCTACAGATAGGTCTATTGACATTCTTGATGCACATGTATGGCATGATTCAGATGCTCAGATGGATGCACATGTAGAGCATGTTTTGGATGCTCATGATGCTTATATAGAGCATGGTTTTGTTGATCATGTGGATGCTCATTTGGAGCACACTTTGGATGATCAGTTGGATGCTTTAGAGCATGATGTGGATACTCATGTAGAGCATTGTGATGATACTCAGTTAGAGTTAGATCATCAGTTTGATCTTTGTGTTGATGTTGTGCAGTTAGCTCATGCGGAGCATGATGATACACTTGGTGTGGTAGAGCACGATAGCTCTCATGATACACAGTGTATGGTAGAGCATATTAGCTCTCAGGTTGCACACCTAGACACATCCTTGGTTGATAGGATGACTGATTTAGATGCTGAGGAGTCAGTTATTATGCAGTCATTCTTGGATTCGCTCATGCCAGATGTTGACATAGATATGTCAGGACATGTTGGTCTTGATGATGGTGGTTTGGATGCCTTGGATATAGGCATGGCTGACATACTTAGGTTAGCCAGGATAGCACATGTTTCGTCAGCATTCGGGAGTCTGATGTACGAGCTGTTATGCTCGAGACCAGACATTGCAGTTGCTATTGGAGCATTTGCACTTGGAGTTGTCAGTCGTTCGATGATTGATACATGCATAGAGCGAGTGGGAGCTTTGCAGGAACTTCATCAGTTCTTGCATCAGTCAGATGTGAGCTCGACTCTTGTCGATATGAGTCTAGAGCAGTTTGAGGTGCATGGATACACCTTGTTTGAGGCGGTTGGTGTAGGCTGATCTGGTATGGGTTGAGATCCGGACTCTTCCTGTACATTATTGTATAGTCCTACATCATTCTTTGTATGTGTTACCACTTATGGTCACATTGACCCTTAAGTGGGAGATTGTTGGGGATGTAAGGGTCATGTGACCTTACCCCCATATTCATATATACACATCATATATAGAGCATTGCCTCAAGAGAGAACATTATGTGGGTTTCGAGGCTCCCACGCATATCCGCGCGTCGTTCCTCTCTTCTCTCTCGTTCCATCTCCTCCTTCCTCCTCTTCTTCTGCACTCCAAACCCCTTCAAGTAGGACTCTAATTGTAGGCATCTTTGCCATAGGAGAGAAGGTCTCCTCATAATCAATTCCCTGATTTTGTGCAAATCCTTTTGCCACAAGCCTTACTTTATACCTATTAATGGAGCCATTTGAGTTCTTCTTCAATTTGTAACTCCATCTTGAGCCTATCACTTTCATTGATGAAGACTTGGGAAATAATTCCCAAGTGCTATTTTCCTCAAGAGCTTCAACTTCCTCTTCCATTGCATGCCTCCATTTTGATTTCTTCTTTGCTTCCTCAAATGTTGAGGGTTCCTCTTGATTTGTATCATGTGCTAGATAGATTGAATGTTTACTAACTAGAGAAATGTCAAACCCTTACCTCTCTAGTTTTCTTTTCTCCCTCATGGACCTTCTTAGGCCATGATGTGATGATTTTGCCTCTTGTCCAAGTTCCTGCATTTTAGCTTTACTTTTCAATATGATATGCTTCATCATCCTTTGAGGTATCTTGTTCTTCAATTTTAGAAGGGTTATCCTTGACAAGTTTAGGAAAATCTTCTTCAAGGTCATAAGGTAACTTGATCTTACTGCATAAGTCTTCATATCAAGAACTATTCTCATCAAACACTACATCTCTACTCACCAAGAATCCTTTGGTTCTTGGGTTGTATAACATGTAGCATTTTTGGTTGTTGTCATATCCAATGACACACATCTTTTAGACTTTGGATCTATCTTTCCTCTAACTTGTGAAGGAACATGAGCATAAGCAATACATCCAAAAATCTTACAATGATCCAAGCGTGGTCTTCTTCCATTCCAAGCCTCATATGGTGTCATGCCATCAAGTGATTTTGAAGGTAACCTGTTAATATCATTTTCCAATTGAATGTACATTGTGTCTTGTATTATCACTGTTTGAATTGTATGAATAAAAATGCCTTCTTCTATAAGTGTTTTTCATTTAGGATAGACCTTGCAACTTCAACAATTGTCATATTCCTTCTCTTTGCTACTCCATTTTTCTCAAGAGTGTACCTTGTAGTAATCTCTCTTTTGATTCCCCTCCCTTGAAGAAAAGATTCAAATTCATGGGAGAAGTATTCTCCCCCTCCATCTAACCTTAGCCTTTTTAATGTTTTACCTGTTTGATTCTCCACAAGAGATAAATATCTTTTGAAGCATAAAAAAAGACTTCACCCTTGTGTTTCATAAAGTATAGTATAGTCCATCTATGGCAATCATCAATGAAGAAGACATAATACCTTGATCCAGATATTGAAGCATCCTTGCTAGGTTCCCATACATTTGTATGAACCAAATCCAAGAGATCTCCATGCATATATCCTTTCTTCATGAATGGTAACATGTGAGAGTTTCCAAATTGACATGCACTACACTTATAAATCATGTGTTTCTTTGATAGATTAGGGAGTCCAAAAACACTCTGGTTTGTACAAATTTGGTTTAATGATCTTTCACCAATATGTGCTAACCTTTTGTGCCATACTTCCAATTCTATGAGTGTTTGACTACCATAATTAAAGAGAGCAATGTTCCTAGTGCCTTGTAATTCAAATGTGAATAATCTACCTGCCTTTTCACCCTTTGCAATCCTTCTGAATCCTTGACTTGGATCTTCAACAAATGCTCCTCCTTTTGTGAACCTAACTTGTAGGCCTTTCTCCACAATCTTTCCTACACTTATCAAATTCTTTGTGATGGTAGGGGCATAGTAGGTTGACGTTTCCATCAAGTGCTTTTACATTTCCGATCTTCCCCACCACATTTCTTGTATCATCACCTGTTTGCACTTCATGCTTGTTCATTGGATCTTCTAAATTTGATAGGAGGGCCACATTTATCAAGTACCATATAGGCCACAACCAATCCTAGGAAATTAGCCACCACCTCCTTCCAATGGGATCCCAGTTAAGTATGCAGTGGCAAAGGTAAACCCTAATAGAGCATTGGTGCTAATAATCCCATTGGTCTCAGAAAACGACTCTCATGCTCATAGTTCAGACTACTTCCATGAAGATAGTCCACAAGCTTATTACACAGAGTCACTAAAGCATAGTGAGGCTTATTCCTATCAATATGAGACACCACTTATGGAACAAAATTGGGAGCCGGAATACTCCAATGGAATGTACACGAATCCTAACCCCAAGCCCTAATTGAGACAAGTAAGACCACAAGCCCCTAGAGGACCATGTTTTGGATGTCAGGGTGCCATTTCATTCGTGAATGTCCCCAACTCACCGACTCCGAGACAAGGACAAAACATTACAATACAAGTCTTTTGTCTCGAGTTGTTGGTGCAAATAACAAGCCTACACATTTGGCTAAAGTTTATGTATAGTTGAAACTCGATGAAAGCCATTGCTAGGAAGTTTTTATCCTTTACCATTTGTAAAAGTCACTTTGACTTGGAAGAATCATTGTAACCACCACTAAACACATGGAGTTTATTAGTTGAAAAGTCACGACTTCAATTGAGGGAATATCTCCTAGATTGGAGGACTACTTTTAGTGAAAGCCAATGAACAATTCAAATTCAAATTTGAAATCATTCATCTATAAAAGATAGTTGGAAAACTCGTGGGATAGAAGACTCCATACCCAAGTTCTCTATTGCCACATTGTAAGAGAGTGAGGTATACAATGTAACCTACACTACTCACCATCATTATGCATTGATTATCAAGCCTATGATCTTGTACAACATTGTTCTTTAATACAATAGATCTACATTACTCATGTATTGTCTCTCTGTGATAGTCACTCATAATAGTCAACTTGTACTGCTTATATCTCGGTCATTTCTCTACTATTTTTGATGTTCTATAGCTTTTTGGATTCACCTCCAAGTTCTCTATGTGCTCCCAAATTTTGAAGACAATCTATTCAGCCAATTTGGAGAAAAGTGCATCAAAGCACTCACTAGTTAAACTCTATAGAGGTCCTAAAAAATTGAGGGTAATGATTCAATTGCTAAATTGATTTCTCTGTGTATAGTGCATCATTTTAAGTGATTCCACTTGGAATCATTAGATCATTAAGATAATTTGATACCTCTAAGAGGAAGTTTTCTAATTCCTACTGTACTAGAAGAACTGAGCATAACAAGCAGCAGGTATGTGAACAAAAATAGAAGGTTTTCCTTAATCCTTCAACTTGGAAATAGTATGTTTTAATTCAATATTTTCTCACATCATTTCCAAAGTACATAGACACTTATTTAGTGTCATTGGAAAGCTAAGAGGGCCTACAACGCAAGTCTGAAGCAACAAGGGGCTCATACAAAGCAAGATTTGGCAAGACCTAGTGATTTCTTGGAGTATCCATCCATCTTTCCCAACAATGGTATCACAACAAAGCTAAGGTAAAATGGGAGATGGTTTTCCTTCTTTCATTGATAAATTGGACAGGAACAACCATCAAGCATGGTCCTTGAGGATGAAGACATACTTGCAAGGAAGGAGCCTCTATGGATACATCTCATGAGATGAGGAGATGCCCATATTCAGAAGCAAAGGACAACCTACAAGAGAGGACCATGAAAGACTCAACACATGGTGTGCCAAGGATGCATTAGCAAGGTCTTGATTACTTAACTCAATCTCTGATTTTCTTCTTCCACATATTAGAAACTGTAAGACATCCCAAGAGACTTGGGAAACATTGTCTTCCTATTTCTCTTCCAACACAAGGGCTAGGAAGAACCAACTGTGGATTGAGTTTACCACTCAAAGAAAGCAACCTAAGCAAGGCATCTCAGAGTATGTGACCAAAGTCAAAGATGTTGCAGATCAATTGGCAAGCATAGGAGAAGAAATTGAAGAGGAGCAGATTGTAAGACAAGTAATCAATGGTATTAAAGCTGATGACAAATGGGAAAGCTTCACAACTACCATGGACTTGTACATGGGCATGCAGATTCCAAATCTTACCACACTCATGGGGAAACGTTTTACCCATGAAGCCAAGCTCAACAAGAATGGAGATTCATCAAGAGGTAATAACTCTTCTGCCCTATACACTGATAAAAGTAAGTCCAAAGAGAAAGGGAAGAATAAGAAGATTGAGGATGAAGGAGCTACCTCCCAAGCCAACTATGCAGGGAGAGGTAGAACCTCAAGAGGAAGGGGCAGAGGAGGTCAGCAAGGTAGGGGGAGACCTTATAACACCTCACCATGTAATATTTTTGGACTGTCAAATCATACTACAGATGAGTGTTACAGGAACTTCAAGAATAAGAGAGGAAGAGGTTATCAAAGAGGTGGATATACACAATCAAGAGGAAGATTCAATCACCATCAAGGAGACAATAACAACTATAACAACAACTACAATATCAATTACCAAGGAGGCTACAAATCAAGGAAAGATTACAACAACTACATAGAGGAGCAAGAGGACTCTCTTCTGATTATGCGCATGACTTCAAAACCAGGTATAAATGATGACCATCTCTTCTACATTGACTCAGGATGCTTAAACCATGTTGCAGGCAATGTAGCTCTTCTCTCTGACCTTGAGAAACCAAAGGGTAAGCATAAGGTACAAACAAGTGATGACACCAAGAACTCAGTGATTAAAGTAGGAAATGTTAAGACCTCTGATGGAAATAGAAATCTATTGAGCAAGGTTCTATATGTACCTAAAATTACGAAGAATTTTATGAGTGTTGGATAGATTGTGGAAAAGGGTTTGCAGGTCAGATTCAACCAATATGGAGCATTCGTGGAGGATCCCCAACATGGATTCAAGAGAATTGCGAAAGGAGAAAAGACAAGTAGATTATTCACTTTTGAACTTGAGGATACAAGGAACATTGCACTTTATAGCTACTAGATCAAACACTATCAGAGTTTGAAATTTGGCGAACCTTAAAAACAGATATGTAGAGATCAATGTGTGCTTGGGATACCTAATGTATCCAAGCAACACATGATCTATAAATGTGGTGCTTATCAGTTTGGAAAATCTCACAGGTTACCCTTCTCAAGGAAAGGCTACCTAGAGCTTGTCCATACAGATATATGGGGACCAAGTAAGGATCCATCAATTTTGAAGAGCCATCATCATATGAAGAGGCAAAGACCAAGGTGTTATGGAAGGAAGCTATGGATGAGGAAATTCAAGCACTCAAGGAGAGTGATACTTGGGAACTAGTACCAAAGAAGGAGTATATGAAGGTAATTGGTTCTAGATGGATCTATAAGATCAAAAGGAATTATGATGGATCAATAAGTAGGTACAAAGCTAGACTTGTGGTTAAGGGTTTTGCACAAACCCAAGGAGTTGATTATGAAGAAACCTTCTCACCTGTGGCCAAAATGCCAACCATCAGGGTATTGGTAAGTGTGGTTGCATCAAAGAATTGGAACATGTATCAATTGGATGTAAAAAATGCATTTCTAAATGGCTGGATTTCAGAGAAGGTGTACATGTCTCAATCTCCTAGCTATGAGGACCCAAGCAAGGTAACATATGTATGTAAATTGAACAAAGAACTTTATGGATTGAAGTAGGCACCTAGGGCATGGAACCATAGGTTGACTACATACCTTCAAGATCAAGGATTCATCATGAGTAAAGCAGATACTTCTTTATTCATAAAGAGGAAAAATTCAGAGGTAATATACCTATGTGTATATGTTGATGATATCATACTCATAGGTAGTGATGCTAATGGCATCAAGCAGATCAAGAATCAGATGATGTAGGAGTTCAACATTAGTGATCTTGGATCACTAAAATATTTTCTTGGACTTGAGTTAATCTATACTAACTCTGGAATTTATATTACTCAGAGTAAGTATATACATGATATTTTAAAGAAGTTTCATTTGCAGGATGCCAAAGTAGCAAGTACTCCAATGGAGGTTAATGAGAAGTTAAGTGCTCATAAAGGTGATGTGCTTGAGAACATTGCAGGTTACCAAAGCATAGTGGGAAGCTTGAACTATGCTACATTGACAAGGATTGATATTGCTTATGGAGTAAGTGTTTAAGTCAGTTTATGCACAAACCTAGGGCAACTCATTTGGAAGCTTCCAAAAGGATTTTGAAGTACCTTAAGGGCACTCAAAATCAAGGGTTATATTTTCCTTATACCTCAGACTTGAACATCAAAATATATTCAGATGGAGATTGTGCAGGTTGCAAAAATGATAGAAGAACTACCTTAGATTACTTATCTTTTGCAGGTGATAAACCTATATCATGGTCTTCAAAGAAGCAACCTACTGTTGCTTTGTCTTTTACAGAGGGAGAGTATAGAGGATTGGCCAATGTTACTCAAGAGGCCATATGGATCAGATTGTTATATACAGATTTAGGTTTGCATACTACATCTCCAATGATTTTTGGAGATAATACAAGCTCATTACATCTTTCAACAAATCCTATTTATCATGCTAGGACCAAGCATATAGAGGTCCATTACCATTATGTGAGAGAGAAGCTATTGAGCGAAGAAATTCAGTTGGCCTATGTGTCTACTAATATGCAATGTGCAGACTTATTGACTAAAGCATTAGATGGTACAAAACTTTGCAGGTTTAAGTCTATGATTGGATTGCAGGACATTCAAAAAGATTGAAGGAGAAGACCAAGCCAAAATGTTTGGCTTGTGGGGGAGCTGTTGGTGCAAATAAAAAGCCTACACATTTGGCCAAATTTTATGTATAGTTGAAACTCCATGAAAGCCATTGCTAGGAAGTTTTTATCCTTTACCATTTGTAAAAGTCACTTTGACTTGGAAAAAATATTGTAACCACCACTAAACTCATGGGGTTTATTAGTCGAAAATTCATGAATTCAATTGAGGGAATATCTCCTAGATTGGAGGACTACTTTTAGTGAGAGCCAATGAACAATTCAAATTCAAATTTGAAATCACTCATCTATAAAAGATGGCTGGAAGACTCATAGGATGGAAGACTCCATACCCAAGTTCTCCATTGCCATATTGTAAAAGAGTGAGGTCTACATTGTAACCTACACTAGTCACCATCATTAGGCATTGATTATGAAGCCTATGATCTTGTACAACATTTTTCTTTAATACAATAGATCTACATTACTCATCTATGGTCTCTCTGTCATAATCACTCATAACAGTCAACTTGTACTACTCGTACCTTAGTCATTTCTCTACTATTTTTGATGTTCTATAGCTTGTTGGATTCAACTCCAAATTCTCTACATGCTTACAAATTTTGAAAACAATGTTTTCAGCCAATTTGGAGAAAAACGCGTCGAAGCACTCATTGGTCAAACTCTAGAGAGGTCCTAAAAAATCGGGGGTGATGATTCAATTGCTAAATTGATTGTTCTGTGTATAGTGCATCCTTTTAAATCACTTGGAATCATTAGTCCATTAAGCTAATTTGATTTCTCTGAAGGAATTTTTCTAATTCCTACTGTAGTGGAAGCACTGAGCATAACAAGCAGTGGGTGTGTGAATAAAAATAGAAGGTTTTCATTAATCCTTCAACTTGGAAATAGTCTATTTTGATTCAATATTTTCTCACATCATTTCCAAAGTACATAGGCACTTATTTAGTGTCATTGGAAAGCTAAGAGGGCTTACAACTCAACTCTGAAGCAACAAGGGGCTTGTACAAAGCAGGATTTGGTAGTACCTACTCATTTTTTGGAGTGTCCATCCATCTTTCCCAACATGAGTGGAGCAAAGAACATCTCTTGAGAGATTGTCCAAGGAACATCTCTAGTGCACTCAAAGTTACACCCATGAATGTGGTAGGCTTAGTGGTGGATTCAGGTTCAAGTAGTAGTAATGTGGCTCCTATACAAGCAGTCACCAAGGCACAAGCCTTAAAATGGGATAAATCCGCTAAATAGTCAGAGTCAAGTTGTTGCTCTAGTACAATGGTGAGAACCACGTTAAGAAGCTCCACCTCCTTAATGTCAATCCGCGGAAGAGATAGGAGTGATATGAAGATCGTGAATGTGAGATGATGTGAGAGTGAAGGTGAGAAGCATCAAGATGCACACACACATACACACACACAATGAAGAGACAAGCAAGACACAATGGAAGGTGGGAAATTAGCTCTATTACTCAAGAACACTATTACAAGCTCAAAATAGCTCTAAGCTCACACTGACCAACACTAACCAACCTCAAAAATGAGCTCTCTAGCTCTTTTTATAGTGATATGAAGATCGTGAATGTGAGATGATGTGAGAGTGAAGGTGAGAAGCATCAAGATGCACACACACACATACACACACACAATGAAGAGACAAGCAAGACACAATGGAAGGTGGGAAATTAGCTCTATTACTCAAGAACACTATTACAAGCTCAAAATAGCTCTAAGCTCACACTGACCAACACTAACCAACCTCAAAAATGAGCTCTCTAGCTCTTTTTATAGTTTCTAGACTAGTTTTGACCGGTTTCACATCTAGTGACCGGCATAGTTAAAAAATAGGTCCTAGATGCTATTTGGAAGGGTAAACGGTATCTAAAAATAACGAAAATTGGTACGCTGGTTCTACCTAAGCTCCTCAAGCTCGAGGACTCCTCGGCTTGCACAAAATGGAGCTATGGATTACAAAATGGGGTTTTCTATGTTACATATGTTACAATTAGTGATAAAAATCACTGTTGAATGTTTGAAGAAATAATAAGAAACATATTTGTTTGAAAGATTGATCCGACTGGCTCCCTGCTCCGTCGTTACATGCTTCCGTGGCGTCTGTGCCTCTGGCTGCTTCCAACACCCCCCTCCCTCTCGCTTCTGTCGTCCCTGACAGAACCTTGCTGTGAGGTCTGCCGGATGTAGTTTTGTAGGAGGTCGTGAGCGAGGGTGTGCTCAGATACTCGAATGCCTCGGGCTAGGTCTGCCTCGAGCTTCTCCCAATCGCTAGGTTGCGGTTCTTCTGATGGTGGGAGTCTGTAATGCGTGGAATACACCAACTGTTCACAGGCAAATAATTGCAATAAGTGGGTCGGCCTGCTGATGAACACTTCAGAGTGGTATTCCCAGAAACTGGTTGTGAACATCTCTTCGAATGTTTGCTTGTAGCACGCCGGTAGGTACTTGACTCTGCAATGCCAGGCATAGCACACCCGGAGCGATGGCGTCGTACTCATGTCATATGCGAGATCCAAGTTGCCATGCTCAAAGCCCGGGGTATTAACATGTGGTGCTTTGACTCTCCGGAAGACTTTAAATATCATTTGCATCATGTCAAATATCTTGACAGTCATATGCGCTGCTATATCATCCATATATCTCAAGCGAGGGAGCCAGTGACGAATCGTTGCCATCATGTAGCCAATTGTCGGTGGTCCTGTAGGTGGCCTGAAATATGGGTAGTTCAGCCAGTCTTGGCACTGCTTATTGTTTTGTACCTTGATAGTGAAGGCAGTCCAGGAGCGGCGTCGTGGCACTGGTCCCCAACACGGATTGTACTTCAAATGTAAAGGTGCCTTAACCCATGTGCTCATCATTTCAGGGTACTCCTGTAAAAGACGTGTACGCCACTCTGGTTGATAAGTAGTGCCTTGTTGCGCATCCAGTGGCAAGTCTTCAAGCTCGAATTGAGTTGCATGTGATGGTTTCTTGCCAGTTCGCTTCTCTATGGCCAGCTGGTATTCGGCCATTAGCATGAAGTAAGGTTTGTATTGAAGCTCATGCCCGGATATGTACCTGCGTGGGGCCATTTGAGCAAAGTAGGGAGATTGCAAAATTCTTTCTTCGATCATGGCCATAGCATGTAGCTGGGCCTCGAATCTAGCTGAGTGCGTTGTTCCAATTTCCTCCACAGTCTTCATCCATGCGGGGGTCGGAAGTTCATACGTCATCTGGCCTTCAGCCGTGACACGTCCGCCTGGGATGGGTTGTGGCTCGTACGCTTCTTCAAATGTTTCCTCCATCGGGATGGTGACCGTTTCTTCTTCAGCTGGAAGCTCTGGTGGGGAATCTGGCCTTGGTGGCGCTTCATATACGTCAATTCTTGACTGGAGAGTGATTACCTGGGCCCGTAATGAGTTGAGTTCCTCTAGGAGGTCAGGAGAGGGGTCCACAGGTTCTGGTGCTTCTGCTGCTACTTGTACTTGTTGTGGTGCCGGTTCTCTGAGCTGTAGTAGCTTGTGATCTTCCTTTAACTTCTGATGCTCTTCGTTCATCCGATCATAGTCCTCGAGCAGTCTAACATGGTCTTCTAGCAACATATTCATTGCTTCGGATGGGATTGCCTTGAATCTGCTAGGACTTAAGGGTTGTTTTGGATGGTCCAATGCCGCTTCCAAATTCTCTCTATTCTGCTCTTGGAGTCTCTGGTTCTCCTCTTTTGCTACGGCTAGGTGTCTTCTTAGTAAGCCCATGTTTCGTGTTAGCGTTGCATTTCGGACTGTCTGGGCTCTTAATAAATTATCCAAGTCAGCAGTGGCTTCCTTGGTCTTTTCTTCGCTTTCTAGCTCCAATTTGTGATATGCCTCGCGTAATTCCTGGTAGCGGGTGTTCAGTGAGGCATTCTCAATGGACAATAAGTTAAGCTGCGACTGTAAGTCATTGGTGGTCCTCTGCAGCTGCTGGTAATTATCACCAAGAGATGTGAACTCATCTCTTACTTGCGTCATACACATGAACATCTGTCGGAATGCATTATCTACAATGGGTGATAGTATTAACGGGGTGCTAAATGAAGATGCAGTTGGTGTAGATGCAACGGGAACGGGGAATGGGGATGGGAAGGTGGATGATGTAGTGATTGTTGAAAATTGTGATGTGCCTAAAAATGTTTGTGCCGTGAGTGAAGGTAGTGATGGTGCAGTGGGTGGTGAGATGTCCATGTCCGTGGACGTATCTAGTGCGGTGACCGTGAATATTGGTGTGATCGTGGGTGCTCGTGCTGGTGTAAATACAGGATTTACAAAGGTTGAGGGGTAATTTACAGGGGGGCTGGCTGGAGCGGGTTGGTGGAAAGGGGAAAGAGGGGTTACCGTGGGTCGGGGAGGTGAGACGGGGGAGAAGGTTAATGGCGGGGGGAATGGGAAGAGGGGTCTTGGAGTTGTGGGGAAAGATGGAAAAGATTGATGAAGGAATGGGTTGGATAGAAAGGTGGGTGTGGGAAGGGGTAGAGTAGGGCTAATGGGCGCGGGAATTGTGGGGTGAGTGGTCGTAAAGACGGTTTCGGCAACACCACCAGCGAATGAAGATGTGGGGCTGGGGGAAGGAGGGTGAAGAGGGGAGGCTGGATGGACTGGCGGTGAGAGAGGAGCGGTTGGGGTGGTCGGTGCTACTGAGGTTTGTACAGTCGTAGCGCGAGGTGGGGAATCTACAAAGATTGTTTCAACTGCCACCGAACTTTCGGGGACGAGGCATGCCTCCCTGGCTTGTTCTGAAGATTGTGCTCCGGTTGGTACACGAATGTATTCGCCGGGCTTTGAAAGTAGTCGTACTCTGCGGGGTCAAACTGTGGCAGTGGCTTTTGTTGCAAGTACCTGAGTGCCTCATTGGAGCCTACTGATTGGACTAATTCTTTGAATCCCTTGATATATGCGTCTTCGAATCCGCCTGTGACAAGTTCTTGTTCTATTATTTTTTGGCTCTCTTCCTCTGTCAGCTGCTTGCGTGCCCAAACTTTTTCCATGGTTCTATACAACTTCTTGATAGCTAGTGTGTAAGCTGCTGCTTCGTAAGTTTCGTCTTCATGGGTGCTAGTATCGCCATGTGTGTCTGTTTGTTGGCCTTGGCCATCTGTCTGTTCATGCTCTTGGGATTCCTGTGTTCCCTGGCTAGCTTCGTCGTCTCCTTCGTCGTCGTCGGTTGCTGTTCTTTCGTCATCAGAGCTGGACACGATCTGTCCTTGTGGCTGATCCCTGGGTGTGGTAGGGTAGCTAGGCCTTTCAAATTCTTGAGAAAACAAGTGCCCTTCTGAATACTGGAACTGATTGGAGAATGCATCGGGCATCTCAAAATCAAAGGTTTGGTCCAGTGGCTCTGCTTGTCCTGGTTCTAAATGCGGTATTGGAAAAGAGAAAGCTTCCGCACCGATAGTGGTGGGAAGTTCAGCTGCTGTGGTGATAGGTTCTGTGGTTGTGGCTGCTTGGGGTGCGACAGTACTGGTGGTGCCCTCCGTTACCACTG
The DNA here is from genome assembly GCA_020310875.1 of Ceratopteris richardii. Taxonomy (NCBI): domain Eukaryota; kingdom Viridiplantae; phylum Streptophyta; class Polypodiopsida; order Polypodiales; family Pteridaceae; genus Ceratopteris; species Ceratopteris richardii. Next base: position 4,696,058 of record CM035417.1, read on the forward strand.
GTCTAGATAACCTTATGCGTATAGGTTGTACTGTGGGAGTGGCTGCTGTTGGTGACTGCTCTGGAGATGGTTGTGGCGAGGGTGATTCTGGGACTTGCAGGCACGGGATAGTACCTCTCATCCGCTTTCCGGCTCTGCCTTTGCTAGACTTTCTAGCCTTCCTAGTGGTGCCTTTGAATGCTTTCAGTTCCTCACTGGTCATGGCACGCTCTATGGGTAAATCATATGCCAAGCACATATATATGATCCTGGTGAGGGCGCAGCATCCATTGATTACCTTCTTTCGCTCCCATCGATGTTGTGCCAAATAGAGCTGATCAATGATCCAGCTGGCTAGATCAACTGTCTGCGGTCCAGTACATGCTAAATATAGTCCGAACCAGATTCTCTTGTGGGGCATGGTAAAATGATCCTGAGCTGGGAAAGCAAAATGCTGCATGCATATCCGTAATGGCTTAGACAGCTCAGGTGTAATTGCTGAGATCTCCTCCCACTTAGTGACATCCCCACGTTTCATAGGGTCTGGAACTAATCTTTCGCGATCTGTGGGCGTGTGGGTTCCATGAATCTTGATGGCAGCTCTGATTAAATCCTTCGAAAGATAAAATCTTTTGTAAGGTGGATCATCCACTAAAGAAGGCAAAATAAAAGTTCCTGGGATATCCTTATTCTTTGAGGCCAGCAAAGTAGTGATTAAATAATAACACCTATAAAAGTCAGGTTTGGGCAGAGGATCACTGAAATACTCCGTGAAGCCGGCTCTGGCCCAAACATGAGTTAAGTCCTGGGTGTTCTGTAGGCCTTCGAATTCTCTTGAGAAGAATTGATATTTTCCCCAAGTGCGGTCATCAAACGTCAAATTAGATTCAAATATAAACTCCGCGTCCGCTAAGGGTCCTGCAAGTCCCTGAAACCAGTGAGAGTTACGGTGTATCTTTTCTGTGTAGCCCATAGGTGGGTTATCGATCGGCATGGGCCCTGGAAATCCTTGGAATTCTGGTGGCGGAGCAGTCGGGTGGGATTCTGCTCGTAAAACATTGAGGGGCACTGCAGCTACGCTGGGGCCTGCTTCTGATGGTCCTTCGTCGGTTTGCATGATGACTGATGCGCTAATGAGAAAGATCTGCTACAAAAGATTAACACATTAGCATGGAAATTAATTATGATCCCATTAAAGTGAGACCGCAATCCCTTTCCATAACTGATGCGTAACCCGTGTAGCCAAGTGCTGTGATGTGATGGATGCAATGCTTCTTGCAGCACCAGTGCCGGTCTCTAGACACCTACACGTTTCAGATTATGCATACATTTCTTGATGAGATGAGATTATGAGTGATGTGTGATGATGGTGGGTGAATTTATACAAGGTTTAAAGGTTAGTGATTGATTACAAGGTTGTATGTTAGTCGGGGGGTAGTTTTGTTAGACAATGGGTTAGGGGAAGACGGTTGGACACACTTCGGTATCCATTTCCTAAGAGTCTTTGAGTGGGTGGTGGGTTTCTGCTGAGTGGCAAAAGGTAGTATCGGGTGTGGTGGTATTGAGGGATGGAAAGATTTGTGAGGGGTATATATTACGTGGCTTAAGGGTTGAGCTATGATACATGGTTTGGGTACCCAAATCTGCGTGGGTGTGGGTCTATGGGTAAGGTATTTCTTGGCGATCCAAATTTGTCGAATGCTCGGACCTGTAGAAGAAGGTCGAGGGGATGGTGGATACTGATTCTGTTTCTGCCCTGCCTTTTTCTTGTCGATCTCTGCTTGGTTGGAGTTCTTCGGTGCTTTTTGTCCTTTTGGCACCCATATTTGTCTGGTGCCGCTTCCTTTGGGTGGCCTAGACTGCTTTCCTTGGTGTGTCTTCTGATACTGCCGTCGGTCTGGGTTCCTTCGTCGTGGGTGACTCTGTTGTTGTTGAGGTTGAGAGGTCGAATGGACGCTCTGCTTTGGAAAAGAAGGGAGATCCAACACTTGCGTGACCTGCCCATTAGGAAGTGATTCGTTCTTTAACTTTAATCTAGGCCAGTCCGCAACAAGTTTGGAAGGATGAGCACCGCAGGGTGTTGTGCTCATTTGGTCGCTGATGCAACCCACCTGACCGCTAATTGTGTTCATCTGCCCTAGCGGTTGGGTAGCTGCCCCTTTTAGTTTGCAGGAAGCCCCAGGGAAGATCTCCGGTCGTTCTTCTGATTGACAATTGTCCATAGCCAAGCCCGAGTGGGTTGGTGTAGACGTAACGTGACTGGTCTGACCCAAGATCTTCCGGTCTTCCGTCACATGCGTTTCATAGGGTCTAGGGTTACAAACCTCAATCGGAATGCCGTTAGGGAAGTCAAGCGGTATCACTCGCTTCTGTTCTAAGGTTCCAATCTGTAAGGAGCCCTGTCTAAGATTTAGGTCCACTGAGTGATCGTATAGCCAATCTTGGCCAAGGATTAGGGGTTCTATCAGGTCGTCATCATGGCACACTAGTAGCTTCGCTGTCATGGTCACTTCCTTAATGAGGATAGGAAGGTCCACCTCACCCATGCAAGGGGTTTCCATGCCTCCTAGGCCTATGAGGTATGCCTCAATTGGCCGCATTTCTATTCCTGAATCCTTATAGTGGGACCATCTAATCGCACTAGTCGCAGCACCTGAGTCAATTAAAGCCCTGAGCTCTTGGCAAGGGTTGTCGTGCTCTAGCCTGACTGCAATGAATGGTCTCCTGTCCACTATGCTAGGATGAGTTCGTGACTTGACCTCACACATAGCCATGGGATATCTGGGTTTAGTTTCCAGATGGTTATAATGTTCTCTCCCTAGTCCTTGTCTTCTTAACTTCATGCGTTTAATGCGTTCTATTGCTTCTGCCTGAGCTTCCGCTCGTATTCTATTTTCTTCCTCCTTATGCTTCTTTGCCAACGTGAGTCGTCTAAGCATATCCTCAGTAAGAGGTTCCTGATATAGCTTGACTCTACAGCCACTAATATAATTAGGCATTATATCTCCTTCTAAAGTGGCTAATTGTACTGCTCCACTTGTTGAGAGTCTGTTAATGATCATAGGTCCATAACCTCGCTTTTCTAACTTACGTGCGTGTTGCTTTAGCGTATATACTAGAACTAAATCTCCTTCTTTTAAGCCTTTATCTTTCACATGTGCATCAAAATATGCTTTCTGTCGCTTCTTCGCTGCATATATTCCTGTTGCTGCCTTTAGCCTGGTTTCTCCTAATCGTTCCAAGTCCATTATTCTCGCTGATAATTCATGGCCGGTCCACTGATGTTCTTGTGCAACCTTAAGGGTCGGTATCAAGAAGTCCAAAGGAAGCACTGCATTCTGACCAAAAACCATCTGAAAGGGAGTTGCATTGAGTACGGTCTTGTAGGCCACTCGATATGCCCAAACAGCGTGGTGTAACTGTTTGTCCCAATCTGAACGTTTGTTGTTCACGAGTTTCGTCAGTACGTTACAAAGTATCTTGTTAGTGCTTTCAGCCTGACCATTGGCCTGAGGATGATATGGTGCAGATCTCTTGTGAATCACCATAAAATCCTGTAACAAATATTCAATGACTTGGTTTAGAAAGTGAGTGCCTCGATCGCTCACTAACTCTATAGGCAATCCATATCTTGTAAAGACATTTTCAAATAAGAATTTTGCAGTTGTGTGTGCATCATTCTTTTTTGTGGCTTTTGCCTCTACCCATTTGGTTAGATAATCTGTGGCAACAATAATGTATTCCGCATGTGTACCTTTTGCAGGGGGGTTGATGGGTCCTACAAAGTCTATACCCCACTTTGAAAAGGCACGTCCGCCCATCATGGGTTTCAATGGCATTTCATCTCTGCGAGTAGGAAATTGAGTTCTTTGGCACACATCACATCTCTTTACATAGGTATGTGCATCCATGTGAAGAGTGGGCCACCATAATCCTGCAAAGAGAATGGCTTTGACTATCCTATCGGGTCCAAAATGACCTCCTGCAACACCTTGGTGTGCAGTCTCTAGTATGCTTAGATAATCGCTCTCATGAACACATTGTCTTAGATATCCATCTCGTCCTCTTTTGTATAGGTTGTCACCAATAAGTGAATAGTCGTGCGCTTCCTGCTCTAGACTACGTTGTCGAGCTAAGGTCATGCCTTGAGGGAATGTGTTCGTCCTCAAGTATGTCACTAAAGGTTCACTCCAGTCTGGTGTGAGAGACACATGATATAATGTAGCATGCTCTACTGGTGGTCTTTCACAACACACGTTGCATTCCTTACACAACTTGTAGACATCTGCTTCCATCGTAGGCCAATATACTCCTAATCTATGCAGAGTCTGTAATGTTCGATGTTTTGAATGATGTTGCTTTAATGCACCTATGTGTGCTAATTGCAACCAATTCGCATGTTCTGATTCATCTACACAACAAGCAAGAATCTTTTGATTATCCTGTTTATATATGCTTCCTGCCATTATTTGGTATCTCTGAGACTTGGTAATCTCTCCTTCTTTGATCTTTATCCTAAGACTCTTGGGTCCGTATGTCAGAATAGGGACTATAGGCTTAGCCCATTCTGGTGCTATCTCAAGGTTAAACAGGTATGCATCTGGTAATTCATCCGCTACTCCTTGAGGAGCTTCTCCTGAGGTTAATCTTGAGAGGTGGTCAGCTCTAAGATGCGTCTTTCCTTTCCTGACTACCACTTCAAAATCATACTCCATGAGTAATAGAAACCAACGTATCAGTCGTCCTGTGTTACATGGCTTGTTGACTAAGTACAATAGGGCTTGATGATCTGTAAAGAACTTGAATTTGTTGGCCAACAAGTAGTGCCTAAACTTCTTTACCGCGTAGATCATCCCTAATCCTTCTCGTTCCGTAGTGGTGTAATTTCTTTCTGCTGCGTTCAATTGTCTACTCGCGTAAGCTATGGGAAGATCTATGTTACCTTCATTCGTGGGTTGTGCTAACACACATCCTATAGCGTAATTGGATGCATCCACATGTACATGGAATGGCTTACTCCAATCTGGGGTAGTCAATATAGGTGCTGAGCACAAGCGTCGTTTAAGTTCATTGAATGAATTTTCACATTCATCTGTCCATTCAAAATTGGTTAAAAGAGAGTACAAAGGCTTGGCTATGATTGCATACATGTGTATGAATCTCCTATAATAACCGCAATGGCCCATAAATGCCTGTACCTCTTTCACATTAGTTGGCCTAGGTAAATCCGCAATTACCTTCACCTTTTCCTCATCCGTAGAGATTCCATTTTTTGACACAATGTGTCCTAGAATTTTGCCTTGTCTGACCATGAAAACGCATTTTTCTGGGTTCAAACAAACCTGATATTCTTGACATTTGTCAAATATTTGTCTTAACTCTGGGATATGTGTCTGTCTTACATTTGAATGAGCACATAAGTCATCGACATAAACTTCCAAACTCTTGCGTAAGAATTCCTTAAAAACATGACACATGAGTCGCTGGAAAGTGGCGGGTGCATTTGTTAAGCCAAATGGCATTACACGAAATGCAAATATGCCCCATTCAGTGGCAAAAGCCGTCTTGTGTTGGTCTTCAGGAGCAATGGCTACTTGATTATAGCCTGAAAAACCATCAAGAAAGCTGTAAACTTCCTTGCCCGCAACTCTTTCCAATAAGTGTTCCGTGATAGGAAGAGGATAACTGTCTCTAATCGTTGCGGCATTAACTTTTTTAAGGTTAATACACACACGCAATTTTCCATTCTTCTTGGGCACAACCACAATGGGGGATACCCATTCGGTATGCTCAATTTCGTAAATGAATCCTGCTTCTATCAAGCGATCTATCTCCTCTTTAATCTTCGCAGCGTAGTTATCATTATACGTGTACGGTTTCTGTTTTGTCGGTTTTGCATCTGGAGTCATAGGGATTCTATGAGAACATATATCTGGATCTACTCCTTTCAAATCTTTGTAACTCCACGCAAAAACATCTCTATATTCGCGCAATAGGGCAACTAACTCTTCTTCTTCTTCAGTCGTCAAATCATGCCCTATGTATGTGCATTTTTCTTCTTCTCCTTCTATGGCAACTATTACTTTCTTGGTTTTCTCTCGGTTATCATATACTTGTCCATCATTCACCTTTCTATTAGGCATTCGTACCATGATTCTTCTATCTTCGATTTCGTATTTCTTGAAATTCTCGGGTACTTCAAATAAAGATTCTTCTTTTTCTGTCATGGTTTCTTTCTTCTTTCTTTTCTTGCCTTCACTCTTGTTAGTCACTTCCGTGGCTAACCTTACCTCATTCGTAATTTCCTCGTGTTTCTGAGTCTCTACCTCGAAAAAATATTCTTCCTCTAATGCAAAGGGTGGGTCCATGATAATTGATTCTAAATCAAAATCGCTTGCATCCTCAAATGCATCAGTGTTCGGTTCACACTCTTCTAAAATTGCATCGCACATGATTGGCTCTATCGTGAAAACTGATATGTCATAGCCATCCTAATCACAGTGGGGTGTCCATTGTTCTTCATTGATGGCTACATCCATGGTTGCTAGGACCTCTGCCCAACCATGGGGTTCGAACTCTTCGTCTGGGAATACTACAGGGGCATAAGCTGGGTCTTGAAGGGTTCTTGGATGTTGTCCTGCACCTAAGGTCCTGGCTTCTAACCTTTCTTCCTCTTGTTTGGCTACTTTACTTAAATACTGTTTCACATATATATTCTGGATTCGAATCACTCTTGATCTACATGACGAAGCTGCTGTAATCTGAGAATTTTACGGAAAATATATTGTCCTGTGAAAACATAAAGACGTGATTGTTTTGCTAAGTTGCGCTGTGATTGTGGTAGAATACCACCTTAGTTTGATTCCGTTTCTAACGTTTGAAGGTGAACAAATTTGATTTATCTGCACATATATATTGTTCATCTTAGTATAGAAAGAAACGGAGGGTTTTTTTTATATATGTGCTATTTTAACTGATTTCTAACTACCACAGGTTGAAAATACGTATGTTAAATTATGTTGAAAATGATTTTGATTTTTGACATGCTCTTTGAACAATTCTATCGTTATAACTCAAGAAACCGCATTACTTCTTTTTATTCCATATAAACAGGACCTCCCCTGCTGTCTTGCAAATTGTGGAGGGTTTTATGTAAAGGAAAGTAGTAGTTTGCTGCCGCAAGAAGCAGGTTTATTATCGTACATGGCAAGGGGTTTGAGTGATCTCTGTTTGTAAATTGCGCTTACTTACCTTCACCAATCCAATGTGTCGTGGCAGAAACAGTAGGGTCAAATCTTTCGAATGACATTGATATAATCTGATATATAGAATGTTACTTGGACCCAGATAAGCGGGAAAACAAAGCATTTATTGGCATATAGAAGTAACGATCTGTATTGATAAGAAGCAATGCGCATCACTCACATTTCAGGAAACAGAACATCTCTTCCCATGTTGTAAGGACATGCAGGTAGGTCTCCTCATATGCAGAAGTATTTGTGATTATTACTAACATTCCCTTCATGACCTCATTCCTCATCGAACTACTTGTGCCTGCTGCCCCGTCTTTAGCATTTGCAGTCTTTCGTAAGAAGCTCGACATGTAGTCCTCAGAAATTCTTCATCCTTCCTACCTACCTATGATACACCATTTGTATATCAGCCTTCGTGATGCGGTGCCATGGAGACTCTATTCCCCTCGGTTCATCTAGGCAAACTGTATACATTGCAGGGTATGAAACAGTTAGACTCTTGAAAGAACCAGAAACGAGGTTGAGCTATTTTAGACAAGTGATTCGTGAAACATTTCATCTTTAAAGATGTTCTAAAGACTCCTTGGAACTTTAAGAAACTATAGTTTCCTCATTCAAAGCACTCCTTCTTTGAACATAAAATATACAAGTAATCTTATACCCTCTATTCCTCTCTCCTTTCTATGAACCCCGACGACATACCTGGTGAACCCGACGTGAAAGGAGGGAGTGAGTGAGTTATAGAGCCACAAAGATTAGCATAATCAAAATGGAAGAAATCCTAGCTCAATTCCTACGATTTCAAGAAGAAGATAGGCGTCAAAAAGCCATCCAATCACTTCATGAACGTCTAGTCAATCGGTGTGGCTTTTTCAATGGAAAGAATGTCTCAAAGTTTTGCAAAGAATATGAACTCGAGGCCAAATACCTAGGTGTCGGATTAAGTCCGATGACGGAAAAAGAATTATGTGAAAACTTTATCTATGTGTCAGGATACGACATGCGAGACCAAATAATGCGAATAAATCAAACGACATGGTCCCAATACAAAGCGACACTCCTCAAGCAGTTTATGCTAGAGGATCTTGATAAAGTAACTCGTAGATCTTTCCTGAGGTGGGTTCATATGCCCAAAGACCAACCAATTCTTGAGATCAAAGAAGAGTTTGAGCGACAATATGATGATCTTTCTGAGCAGGATAAGAGGTGCATAAGTCATGAAAGGGTTTCGTTGTTTCTTCGAACAATCGATGTTAATGCCCGAGAAGAACTAATTCCGCTTCTACAAGATATAGACTCGGACTCGGGGCTCATAGAGGATTGGATGCTCGTCCATGAAGCTGTGATGAAATACGTAAAGAAACAACAAACAATAGAGAAATTTCTAAATGATTGGAGAACAGATCTTCAAACAGATGAAAATTATAACCATGTTCCAAGCATTTTACCAATCGTGGATAATGTTCAAGTCCATGAGGTTGTAGAGACCCCATTTGGGCATGAAGTAGACATGCATGGGCTTGATATCCATAGTGATGATGGGAAATATGAAGAAACTTCTAAAAGTGCGATCGATATAACCTCAAAGGTTACAAGGTGCCAAGAGCCCCTAGACTTCTTTAGAATGATTACATCTTTAGGTGCCATAAGTGGACAAAGCTCGAAGATGGGAGGATCAAAGGAGCAAGTGGAAGCTAATCAAAATCAAACCAAACTAAACCAACATCAAATCAAACAAACAACAAACATAAAACAAAACAAAAACCAACAAAACCCAACAAGTAAACAAGATGAAGCTTCCTCTACTCCGATAAACTCCTCACATCGAATAAAAGATAATCAAACAAATCAAGAAACATATCAAGATGCAAACAAAGAGATAGAGATATCTAGAAGGCTCATAGGTGACCAAATGGAGATAAAAGATGAGATACAAATAGAGAACCTAATAAATATGTCTGAAGATCGAGCTCGAGATGCATCCTTACATGATGACATCGGGCAAGATGTGGAGTATGATTGGATGTCACTTGATGGTGATGATCCCCTTCTAACACAAGATTCGGATAGAACTTCTGATCTAATGACTGAATTACATGAAGGAACTCCCATGGAACATGATGTTGAATCTAAGGACCTGTCAATAAAAGATCCGATGGGTAAGAAAATGGATATGCAGGAATCCACATTATACATGCATACAGAGATGCAAGAAAACGAACTTACTTATATGAAGGAGGACATGCAAATAATGAGTCCTCTAGAGATTGAAATGTGTGATGACGAAGATGAGTATGATGCTAATCTAGAGGATGTACAAATGATAAGTCCTCTAGATAGTGATATGTATGGCGATGGTGATAAGCATGATCCTAATCCTACCGATAGTCTAGATCAAGATCAAGATACTGATATTCTTTTGAGCGATGTCACATTGGACAAAGATCCTACACATAAAAAAGAGGATAAGTTAGATGGAGTTCAAAATAATGATATGTATGTAAATGATGCCACATTCCATGGAGAGAGAAATATGAATGAACATGAGGAGAATGAGAAAATACCATTGATCATTCCTCTAAATACTGATATGTATGTCAAAAATAATCATGTTGAGTTGAGTCCACACGTTGAAGAAATTGAGCATAAAGTGGCAGATGAAATGTTTATTGTGACATATGATAAATCTGATGCGTGTATAGCATTGAAGGATATCCAATGTAAAACTATTGAGTCAAACGATTGCAACGATGAAGCTCAAGTTGATTTGGATGCGTATGTTGAGATTCTCATACATGATGAGATTCTTGAGCAAGAATCAGTGATTGAAGAATCAATGCTTGAAGAAGGTGGACTAAGTACATCCTCAGAAGAGAACGAGAAAGAATTGATGGAGATGGATGTAGAATCCTATGATGGCATTTTGGATAAAGAAGTTGAAGATCAAGATTTTGTTGATTATGAGGATATGGATTCTCTTCATGTTGGAGGAGAGATGATTTGGGATCATACCAATGATGAAGAATTCTTGGAAAGACTAGAGAAAGAAGCAGATACCATAATTAATGGGACTCAAGTAGGAAGGAATCATAATAGATTGGAAGATAAAAATGATTATGTAATATCATCCGAGCATGATGTTCACTTCTACTTAATGAAGGAATTGAATGAATCTAATCAATACGTTTATTTCGATGAAGATGAAGAACATATTCGAAATGATGCAATTGAAGATATTTCCTCAAATGATCCCAAGCATGAAATGAATCAAAATCCATGCTTGCACGGAATTTTTAAAAATGATTTAAGCATATTAAAAATCAACACTCTATATTCATGTATGTTTGACTCATCAAGAGTAACCTCACATGAGAGGATCATGAATAAAGGAGACTATGCCCAAACGATTGAAACATGGATGTTTGATTTTTCTAAGAGCTATGTATGCCAGTCGAGCCTACAAGGAATGGACGAGCAAATGAAATGGCTTGTCCACATATCTAATCTTTTTAAAAATGATTCACGGATTGATGCGATCCAAAGGTGGCTTCTTAAGAAGCACAGTTTCTTTGGTGACCATATATCAAGGGAGATGGGTCTGAAGGGAAAAACCCTAATAAATGAGAATTAATAATACTAAAAGGAAATTTGTAAATAAAAATGTATATAACTTGTGTTTTTTGCTTTAATCTTAAGATAGATAGGAGAAACCAAATAAAACTAAAAATGCAAGAAATTAAAGTGGGAACACCTATGATAATGAATGCATGTTGGATGAGTGGTTTGAAGTCAAAATAATTCAAATAGATATTTTTAATGTTCAAATGAATGAAGTTTTTTTTATGTGATTCTTGAATGCGATGCTACTAATTTCTCTTATGCAGTTTTGAGAACAGGTGTTGATATGGAGCTTATCGAAGATCTAGAGTTTCGAGAGATTGTATAGAGGCAACCACTTTCGAGTTGCATGCTTATTTTTTATTGCAAATGGTTTTTGAAGTTCTTTCATGAACTGCATATGTATATAATGTCATTTTGATGTGATGTTTCTCATGATTTGTTTAGTTTCTATGAGTGCAGGAATGATCAAGCGAAGCCAACGGAAATGATGACTCAAGAACAAAGCCGTGAAAATCTTTTTCATTAGCTATCGTGCTTTAACCCTGATCTTTTCTTTGCACCATCTTTGAGATGCATTGCATGCCAAATATGCATGTAAAAATATATAGAAACACGTCTTTGAAATTCCGTAGAAGCACGTCCATCTGCACAATTAGATAGGTAAATATCATTGAAAAATAATAAAGCAAGTTTTGAGTGATAAGAGAGAATAGTTCTGAGTAAGGGAGAGTGATTGCATTTGTAAGAGAGTAGAGTTGTGAGTGATGTGAGCGTTGTTTAGATACCATAAAACCCTCGATTTTTCACACCATTTTGTTTCTCTTCATGCACCTAAAACATGCATAAATGAAATGTAAAGAGCACGAGTATTTTTTAAACCCGTAGGTGCACGCTTGATTGCACTTGAAAGAGAGTTGTATATATATGTCAAGCTGATGAGTTCAATTTGAGTGTAAACCCTCAACACCGAATTCCTAATACCTCCCCTATTTGCACCATGCTGTTTTTAATGCACTTAGAGTATGCATATGTAGGGCTCATTACATGGCCGTGCATAGGCACATTTGTTTTAACCCATGCACTTGAATTTTCACAATGAATTGCAGATACCGAGATTGATGGTGGTGCATCCGGAGGATGCACAGGTTCAGAGGGGGTGGATGTGGTCAAGAATTGAAGTCGAACCCTACAAACCACTTGAATGCGATAACCAATACAATTTTCAAGTCAAAGGAGACATGCCAATATTGCGAAGAAGGGCCTTTCGGAATATAATCGCGCCCTTACCCTTGTTTTTTGGTGATGTAGTATATTAGGATTACCGTACTAGTTGTATGGAGCATATGTAAAGATATTTTAGAAGGCAAAAAAAAGGAAAAACGCTGCTGCTGCTGACAGACGTGTGTACCAGATTTGAGGGAAAGCGTTGAAGACAAAGGGGAGAGGAAATTCAGGCGGAAAAAAGATATCAAAGGGTTGCGTGGAGAAGCAGGGACAGGTACGCAGAAGGAAACTTGTGCATTTTTCCCTGTTTTTCTCTTCGGCTTCGCATTTCCAGAAGGGAGGTGGCAGCATCTTTGGACAGAGAAAAGACTAAGACGAACCCGCATGACTGGGAAGCGATTTGGAGAGAACAGATAAGAGGAGGAAACGGTGTCCTTGACCTCGAGGTTTTTGACTAGCGCAGAGGAATACATGTTCTTTTAACAGCGTTACAATTGGAGAAGAGCAGATTGAATTCTAGCAAGGACAAAGGAGAGTTGATGTGCAGTTTTGATGCGAATCCTGTATGGAGATCTGATGTCGATGAAGGATATGTTCTGATAATTTCGCAACATGTGGAAAAATGCTTCATCGTCTTTTCGACCATCTGTCACTGTTATTGACATGTCTGGTAATATCTATTGCCAAAAATATCGTATTCTGTTCCTAATTCTGGTAATTACTCTTCTGTTCTATAAATCCAAAGCCGTGCAATCATAAAAGAGGAACCTGCAGCATTTTAAGTATACATAGTCCATAGATTATGTGCGCATCTAGTGAAGGAGATTCTATCAGATATTAGAGAAGTCGAAAGAAATATACCAGACGCTAAAAAATTTGAAAGCATTTGATGCGAACATGAATAGTTTCTGATTTTACTTCTTTGACCATTATAAATTTTCTTGTTCAGTACATTGTCTTTGATCAACGAGATATTCAGCATTTAAATACTGTTTCACATATATATTCTGGATTCGAATCACTCTTGATCTACATGACGAAGCTGCTGTAATCTGAGAATTTTACGGAAAATATATTGTCCTGTGAAAACATAAAGACGTGATTGTTTTGCTAAGTTGCGCTGTGATTGTGGTAGAATACCACCTTAGTTTGATTCCGTTTCTAACGTTTGAAGGTGAACAAATTTGATTTATCTGCACATATATATTGTTCATCTTAGTATAGAAAGAAACGGAGGGTTTTTTTTATATATGTGCTATTTTAACTGATTTCTAACTACCACAGGTTGAAAATACGTATGTTAAATTATGTTGAAAATGATTTTGATTTTTGACATGCTCTTTGAACAATTCTATCGTTATAACTCAAGAAACCGCATTACTTCTTTTTATTCCATATAAACAGGACCTCCCCTGCTGTCTTGCAAATTGTGGAGGGTTTTATGTAAAGGAAAGTAGTAGTTTGCTGCCGCAAGAAGCAGGTTTATTATCGTACATGGCAAGGGGTTTGAGTGATCTCTGTTTGTAAATTGCGCTTACTTACCTTCACCAATCCAATGTGTCGTGGCAGAAACAGTAGGGTCAAATCTTTCGAATGACATTGATATAATCTGATATATAGAATGTTACTTGGACCCAGATAAGCGGGAAAACAAAGCATTTATTGGCATATAGAAGTAACGATCTGTATTGATAAGAAGCAATGCGCATCACTCACATTTCAGGAAACAGAACATCTCTTCCCATGTTGTAAGGACATGCAGGTAGGTCTCCTCATATGCAGAAGTATTTGTGATTATTACTAACATTCCCTTCATGACCTCATTCCTCATCGAACTACTTGTGCCTGCTGCCCCGTCTTTAGCATTTGCAGTCTTTCGTAAGAAGCTCGACATGTAGTCCTCAGAAATTCTTCATCCTTCCTACCTACCTATGATACACCATTTGTATATCAGCCTTCGTGATGCGGTGCCATGGAGACTCTATTCCCCTCGGTTCATCTAGGCAAACTGTATACATTGCAGGGTATGAAACAGTTAGACTCTTGAAAGAACCAGAAACGAGGTTGAGCTATTTTAGACAAGTGATTCGTGAAACATTTCATCTTTAAAGATGTTCTAAAGACTCCTTGGAACTTTAAGAAACTATAGTTTCCTCATTCAAAGCACTCCTTCTTTGAACATAAAATATACAAGTAATCTTATACCCTCTATTCCTCTCTCCTTTCTATGAACCCCGACGACATACCTGGTGAACCCGACGTGAAAGGAGGGAGTGAGTGAGTTATAGAGCCACAAAGATTAGCATAATCAAAATGGAAGAAATCCTAGCTCAATTCCTACGATTTCAAGAAGAAGATAGGCGTCAAAAAGCCATCCAATCACTTCATGAACGTCTAGTCAATCGGTGTGGCTTTTTCAATGGAAAGAATGTCTCAAAGTTTTGCAAAGAATATGAACTCGAGGCCAAATACCTAGGTGTCGGATTAAGTCCGATGACGGAAAAAGAATTATGTGAAAACTTTATCTATGTGTCAGGATACGACATGCGAGACCAAATAATGCGAATAAATCAAACGACATGGTCCCAATACAAAGCGACACTCCTCAAGCAGTTTATGCTAGAGGATCTTGATAAAGTAACTCGTAGATCTTTCCTGAGGTGGGTTCATATGCCCAAAGACCAACCAATTCTTGAGATCAAAGAAGAGTTTGAGCGACAATATGATGATCTTTCTGAGCAGGATAAGAGGTGCATAAGTCATGAAAGGGTTTCGTTGTTTCTTCGAACAATCGATGTTAATGCCCGAGAAGAACTAATTCCGCTTCTACAAGATATAGACTCGGACTCGGGGCTCATAGAGGATTGGATGCTCGTCCATGAAGCTGTGATGAAATACGTAAAGAAACAACAAACAATAGAGAAATTTCTAAATGATTGGAGAACAGATCTTCAAACAGATGAAAATTATAACCATGTTCCAAGCATTTTACCAATCGTGGATAATGTTCAAGTCCATGAGGTTGTAGAGACCCCATTTGGGCATGAAGTAGACATGCATGGGCTTGATATCCATAGTGATGATGGGAAATATGAAGAAACTTCTAAAAGTGCGATCGATATAACCTCAAAGGTTACAAGGTGCCAAGAGCCCCTAGACTTCTTTAGAATGATTACATCTTTAGGTGCCATAAGTGGACAAAGCTCGAAGATGGGAGGATCAAAGGAGCAAGTGGAAGCTAATCAAAATCAAACCAAACTAAACCAACATCAAATCAAACAAACAACAAACATAAAACAAAACAAAAACCAACAAAACCCAACAAGTAAACAAGATGAAGCTTCCTCTACTCCGATAAACTCCTCACATCGAATAAAAGATAATCAAACAAATCAAGAAACATATCAAGATGCAAACAAAGAGATAGAGATATCTAGAAGGCTCATAGGTGACCAAATGGAGATAAAAGATGAGATACAAATAGAGAACCTAATAAATATGTCTGAAGATCGAGCTCGAGATGCATCCTTACATGATGACATCGGGCAAGATGTGGAGTATGATTGGATGTCACTTGATGGTGATGATCCCCTTCTAACACAAGATTCGGATAGAACTTCTGATCTAATGACTGAATTACATGAAGGAACTCCCATGGAACATGATGTTGAATCTAAGGACCTGTCAATAAAAGATCCGATGGGTAAGAAAATGGATATGCAGGAATCCACATTATACATGCATACAGAGATGCAAGAAA
Source organism: Ceratopteris richardii (assembly GCA_020310875.1). NCBI lineage: Eukaryota > Viridiplantae > Streptophyta > Polypodiopsida > Polypodiales > Pteridaceae > Ceratopteris > Ceratopteris richardii. The sequence goes on from CM035417.1 coordinate 4,711,895, forward strand.
ACGAACTTACTTATATGAAGGAGGACATGCAAATAATGAGTCCTCTAGAGATTGAAATGTGTGATGACGAAGATGAGTATGATGCTAATCTAGAGGATGTACAAATGATAAGTCCTCTAGATAGTGATATGTATGGCGATGGTGATAAGCATGATCCTAATCCTACCGATAGTCTAGATCAAGATCAAGATACTGATATTCTTTTGAGCGATGTCACATTGGACAAAGATCCTACACATAAAAAAGAGGATAAGTTAGATGGAGTTCAAAATAATGATATGTATGTAAATGATGCCACATTCCATGAAGAGAGAAATATGAATGAACATGAGGAGAATGAGAAAATACCATTGATCATTCCTCTAAATACTGATATGTATGTCAAAAATAATCATGTTGAGTTGAGTCCACACGTTGAAGAAATTGAGCATAAAGTGGCAGATGAAATGTTTATTGTGACATATGATAAATCTGATGCGTGTATAGCATTGAAGGATATCCAATGTAAAACTATTGAGTCAAACGATTGCAACGATGAAGCTCAAGTTGATTTGGATGCGTATGTTGAGATTCTCATACATGATGAGATTCTTGAGCAAGAATCAGTGATTGAAGAATCAATGCTTGAAGAAGGTGGACTAAGTACATCCTCAGAAGAGAACGAGAAAGAATTGATGGAGATGGATGTAGAATCCTATGATGGCATTTTGGATAAAGAAGTTGAAGATCAAGATTTTGTTGATTATGAGGATATGGATTCTCTTCATGTTGGAGGAGAGATGATTTGGGATCATACCAATGATGAAGAATTCTTGGAAAGACTAGAGAAAGAAGCAGATACCATAATTAATGGGACTCAAGTAGGAAGGAATCATAATAGATTGGAAGATAAAAATGATTATGTAATATCATCCGAGCATGATGTTCACTTCTACTTAATGAAGGAATTGAATGAATCTAATCAATACGTTTATTTCGATGAAGATGAAGAACATATTCGAAATGATGCAATTGAAGATATTTCCTCAAATGATCCCAAGCATGAAATGAATCAAAATCCATGCTTGCACGGAATTTTTAAAAATGATTTAAGCATATTAAAAATCAACACTCTATATTCATGTATGTTTGACTCATCAAGAGTAACCTCACATGAGAGGATCATGAATAAAGGAGACTATGCCCAAACGATTGAAACATGGATGTTTGAATTTTCTAAGAGCTATGTATGCCAGTCGAGCCTACAAGGAATGGACGAGCAAATGAAATGGCTTGTCCACATATCTAATCTTTTTAAAAATGATTCACGGATTGATGCGATCCAAAGGTGGCTTCTTAAGAAGCACAGTTTCTTTGGTGACCATATATCAAGGGAGATGGGTCTGAAGGGAAAAACCCTAATAAATGAGAATTAATAATACTAAAAGGAAATTTGTAAATAAAAATGTATATAACTTGTGTTTTTTGCTTTAATCTTAAGATAGATAGGAGAAACCAAATAAAACTAAAAATGCAAGAAATTAAAGTGGGAACACCTATGATAATGAATGCATGTTGGATGAGTGGTTTGAAGTCAAAATAATTCAAATAGATATTTTTAATGTTCAAATGAATGAAGTTTTTTTTATGTGATTCTTGAATGCGATGCTACTAATTTCTCTTATGCAGTTTTGAGAACAGGTGTTGATATGGAGCTTATCGAAGATCTAGAGTTTCGAGAGATTGTATAGAGGCAACCACTTTCGAGTTGCATGCTTATTTTTTATTGCAAATGGTTTTTGAAGTTCTTTCATGAACTGCATATGTATATAATGTCATTTTGATGTGATGTTTCTCATGATTTGTTTAGTTTCTATGAGTGCAGGAATGATCAAGCGAAGCCAACGGAAATGATGACTCAAGAACAAAGCCGTGAAAATCTTTTTCATTAGCTATCGTGCTTTAACCCTGATCTTTTCTTTGCACCATCTTTGAGATGCATTGCATGCCAAATATGCATGTAAAAATATATAGAAACACGTCTTTGAAATTCCGTAGAAGCACGTCCATCTGCACAATTAGATAGGTAAATATCATTGAAAAATAATAAAGCAAGTTTTGAGTGATAAGAGAGAATAGTTCTGAGTAAGGGAGAGTGATTGCATTTGTAAGAGAGTAGAGTTGTGAGTGATGTGAGCGTTGTTTAGATACCATAAAACCCTCGATTTTTCACACCATTTTGTTTCTCTTCATGCACCTAAAACATGCATAAATGAAATGTAAAGAGCACGAGTATTTTTTAAACCCGTAGGTGCACGCTTGATTGCACTTGAAAGAGAGTTGTATATATATGTCAAGCTGATGAGTTCAATTTGAGTGTAAACCCTCAACACCGAATTCCTAATACCTCCCCTATTTGCACCATGCTGTTTTTAATGCACTTAGAGTATGCATATGTAGGGCTCATTACATGGCCGTGCATAGGCACATTTGTTTTAACCCATGCACTTGAATTTTCACAATGAATTGCAGATACCGAGATTGATGGTGGTGCATCCGAAGGATGCACAGGTTCAGAGGGGGTGGATGTGGTCAAGAATTGAAGTCGAACCCTACAAACCACTTGAATGCGATAACCAATACAATTTTCAAGTCAAAGGAGACATGCCAATATTGCGAAGAAGGGCCTTTCGGAATATAATCGCGCCCTTACCCTTGTTTTTTGGTGATGTATGCATATTAGGATTACCGTACTAGTTGTATGGAGCATATGTAAAGATATTTTAGAAGGCAAAAAAAAGGAAAAACGCTGCTGCTGCTGACAGACGTGTGTACCAGATTTGAGGGAAAGCGTTGAAGACAAAGGGGAGAGGAAATTCAGGCGGAAAAAAGATATCAAAGGGTTGCGTGGAGAAGCAGGGACAGGTACGCAGAAGGAAACTTGTGCATTTTTCCCTGTTTTTCTCTTCGGCTTCGCATTTCCAGAAGGGAGGTGGCAGCATCTTTGGACAGAGAAAAGACTAAGACGAACCCGCATGACTGGGAAGCGATTTGGAGAGAACAGATAAGAGGAGGAAACGGTGTCCTTGACCTCGAGGTTTTTGACTAGCGCAGAGGAATACATGTTCTTTTAACAGCGTTACAATTGGAGAAGAGCAGATTGAATTCTAGCAAGGACAAAGGACAGTTGATGTGCAGTTTTGATGCGAATCCTGTATGGAGATCTGATGTCGATGAAGGATATGTTCTGATAATTTCGCAACATGTGGAAAAATGCTTCATCGTCTTTTCGACCATCTGTCACTGTTATTGACATGTCTGGTAATATCTATTGCCAAAAATATCGTATTCTGTTCCTAATTCTGGTAATTACTCTTCTGTTCTATAAATCCAAAGCCGTGCAATCATAAAAGAGGAACCTGCAGCATTTTAAGTATACATAGTCCATAGATTATGTGCGCATCTAGTGAAGGAGATTCTATCAGATATTAGAGAAGTCGAAAGAAATATACCAGACGCTAAAAAATTTGAAAGCATTTGATGCGAACATGAATAGTTTCTGATTTTACTTCTTTGACCATTATAAATTTTCTTGTTCAGTACATTGTCTTTGATCAACGAGATATTCAGCATTTAAATACTGTTTCACATATATATTCTGGATTCGAATCACTCTTGATCTACATGACGAAGCTGCTGTAATCTGAGAATTTTACGGAAAATATATTGTCCTGTGAAAACATAAAGACGTGATTGTTTTGCTAAGTTGCGCTGTGATTGTGGTAGAATACCACCTTAGTTTGATTCCGTTTCTAACGTTTGAAGGTGAACAAATTTGATTTATCTGCACATATATATTGTTCATCTTAGTATAGAAAGAAACAGAGGGTTTTTTTTATATATGTGCTATTTTAACTGATTTCTAAGTACCACAGGTTGAAAATACGTATGTTGAAAATGATTTTGATTTTTGACATGCTCTTTGAACAATTCTATCGTTATAACTCAAGAAACCGCATTACTTCTTTTTATTCCATATAAACAGGACCTCCCCTGCTGTCTTGCAAATTGTGGAGGGTTTTATGTAAAGGAAAGTAGTAGTTTGCTGCCGCAAGAAGCAGGTTTATTATCGTACCTGGCAAGGGGTTTGAGTGATCTCTGTTTGTAAATTGCGCTTACTTACCTTCACCAATCCAATGTGTCGTGGCAGAAACAGTAGGGTCAAATCTTTCGAATGACATTGATATAATCTGATATATAGAATGTTACTTGGACCCAGATAAGCGGGAAAACAAAGCATTTATTGGCATATAGAAGTAACAATCTGTATTGATAAGAAGCAATGCGCATCACTCACATTTCAGGAAACAGAACATCTCTTCCCATGTTGTAAGGACATGCAGGTAGGTCTCCTCATATGCAGAAGTATTTGTGATTATTACTAACATTCCCTTCATGACCTCATTCCTCATCGAACTACTTGTGCCTGCTGCCCCGTCTTTAGCATTTGCAGTCTTTCGTAAGAAGCTCGACATGTAGTCCTCAGAAATTCTTCATCCTTCCTACCTACCTATGATACACCATTTGTATATCAGCCTTCGTGATGCGGTGCCATGGAGACTCTATTCCCCTCAGTTCATCTAGGCAAACTGTATACATTGCAGGGTATGAAACAGTTAGACTCTTGAAAGAACCAGAAACGAGGTTGAGCTATTTTAGACAAGTGATTCGTGAAACATTTCATCTTTAAAGATGTTCTAAAGACTCCTTGGAACTTTAAGAAACTATAGTTTCCTCATTCAAAGCACTCCTTCTTTGAACATAAAATATACAAGTAATCTTATACCCTCTATTCCTCTCTCCTTTCTATGAACCCCGACGACACCGTCTCTACTGGTGTCTTATGGATGGTATTCCATTGTATTGGGGGTACATCTCTATGTGAATAGTCTTTAAGATTGACTTTGGTAGTCACCCCTAAATGTTGCAAGTACAACGAATTAGTTCCCCAATCTTGTACAATTTGCAACTGACGCATGAATGGTCGTCCCAATATCATCTCATAAGCATGGTTTTTTGCAAAGTCACAAATGGCAAAGGTATGCTCAAATTCTACACCACAAGTGGTGAGTGATATGCCTTCTAGTAAGCCTAATGGTTTTTCTATGTGTCCATCAGCCATTTGTAGCTTCATCCTGGTGGGTCTCAATGTTGGCTTACCCCAACGTTTCCATAAAGCAGTGGTAGCAATGGCTACTCCGGCTCCTGAATCTAAGATGGCTTTCGTGGTGTAGCCCTGATGGGTTATCGGAAGATAAGTGTTACCTTCCTCTCCTTCGCTTACATCTCCAATCTTTTCTATGGGTATCTCTGGTACCTTATCTTGTGATCCTATTTGTGAGGGAGTAGTAGCAAGCTCGGGGAATTGATTTGCTACATGTTTCCACAATTCTGGTTTTACCTTCAACAACTCCTCTAGAGTGAGATTACATTGTACTTTAGTATTCTTGATCACTTCCGTGTTTCTAGGGATCACTGATTCTTCATTCCTCACTATTATCGTGGGTGCTCTCATACTAATAGACTTTGCTTCCCAAGGTCCTGTGAACTGAGGTAATTCTTGTAAAGAATTAGATTCAAATCCTGTGTGTTCACTCAGTTGTTCTTCCTCTACATCATCATATATAGAGGGGATGTCTTGGGGAAATTGTTCCTGCAAGTCGTCTATTTCTTGAATAGGAGGATGGGTTCCTTGTTCCTTTCTCCATTTCTCTTCTTGTATTTCTCTCAAAAATTCATGTGAGTACCTATGTATGGAAGACAAGTTGTCTTGACTTTCTGTATTGGGTACTTGAGACAGGGATGGTGCATTCCTTTCCTGTGTCTCTGTGACAATAGGGTTCCTATGCTGATCCTTTTTCTCTTTGCTTTCAATCAAGTATTCTAGCCTCTCCATTAGTCCTTGAAAGTGTAATTCCGGTTTTGCCATGTTATTCCAATTAAGATATCTAGAGGCTTCGAACAAAGCTTGTGCTAACTCTACCATCTTCATGCAAAGTTTAGTTCTCTCAATTTCTAGATCAGCTCGAGGGTAGTTTTTACTCATTTCCGTTACTTGAGGTCCCTCTTTTATTCTAGCCTGATATGCACGAAACATCATGTCTAGATCTTCTGGTATGGGTTCCGCCAAAACTGATCCTGATTTCTGAGCTGGATTTTCTTGGTTTAACTCTTGTGAAGTCAATTCTTGTATTTTGGCTCTCGACTCTTTTAGACTTCCTTCCAACTCAGTTATCTTTTTACTCCACTTTCTCTTGATTCTTTCTCTAGAATCTTTCCAAGATTTTGTCTTTTTACTGCTAGATTCTGCAACTTCACTAGTTCCGGCTACTTTCTCTTGATTAAGCTGTTGGTTTTGTAAGAGCGCCTGGGCTCTGGTTATAGCTTGGATAGGCACGTATGTAGGGTTGGATCCATCTGCGTTGTTTACAATACCTATCACGTTGATCGGTGTCACATTCGAAATGTTAACTGGGTTCTTAGGACAATCTTTGATTATGTGCTCTTTGCCACAATCGGCACAAAAGCCTTGTATGTTATAGTACTGTGATTGCCTTGCTATTGGGGGATGTGGACAATCCTTTATGAAGTGATCTCCTTGGCACCTAAAGCATGGTCCTCTAGGGCCCTGTGGTCTCTGTTGTCTCAATTGGGGCCGTGGGTTTGGGTTTGCGTACATCACATTAGCATAGTCTGGCTCCCAACTAGGTTCCATTGGTGGACTATCATAATGATATGTCTCCACATGTTCTGGTGACTCCGTGTAATAAGCGGGTGGACTAGTTACATGAGTAGAGTCAAAACTGTTTGAGTTCGGGTCACTTTCTGTGATCAAGGGTGAAGAAGGCACTAAGGCCCTACTTAGGTTCTCTTCTGCAGCAGCGTATTTGACTGAGATGACATTTGCTGGTGGGGGTGGCTGCTGAGCTAAGACAGGTTGAGGTCTCTGTTGAGCCTGGTATGGGTAGTTCTGGGGAGGCCTATAGTAATAAGGCTGAGCATTGTATTGGCCTTGATACCTACCTGGCTGCTGGTATGTTTGCGGGTAGTTCTGTCTCACGGTCTGTTTGTTGTATGGGCAGTCCTGAGCCGTATGATTCGTGTATCTTCTCTCAATTGTACAGTATTGGCCACTAGGGTTGGCTTGAGGTTGTGCTGCATTGGGACACACATTTGCCATATGATCACCACCACAGGTGTAACAACGCTTGTTTGTTAGCACCCTAGGTTTACTAGAAACTCCTAGTTTCTGGGCCACTTTTTCCGCAAGGTCTTCTATTGAGCTAGACAATTTTGTGGATGCTAGAGATGAACACTCTGAGTCCTTATAGACCTTTGAGAGTTCCAACTCATCTCCTAGGTTGTCCTCGATGTCTATACATATTCTTACACACTCCTCTAGCGTTCTGGGTTCTTTTAGGTACACATAGGAGCGTAGTTTAGCGCTCAACAAGCCATCTAGGAACAGTGATACTTGTTTGGCTTGTGAGGGTAGCTCTTGCATTGGACATCGTTCGACATATTGTCTGAACCTACGTCCTGCCAGTCTAACTGTTTCCTAAGGGGTTTGTTTAAAGCTATGAATCAACGAAGATGTGTCATGTCTAATCCCACTTTTAGAGAATTCAGTGATGAATGACTCTAAAAAGTGATGGATGTCTCTAAATTGCCTTTGTTGCAATGGTTGGAACCAAGTTAAAGCGGTATTCTTTAATGTTAGTCCAAATGCATTGTATTGCGTGAACATGTCCTCGACTTGTTCTGCTCTTAGTACTTGCTTGAATTCTGCAACATGGTCATAGGGATCTCCTGTCCCATCAAAATAATTTTTCATTGATTTTACTAATTGAGTGGGTCTCAATACTCTTGCGTGTTCACGTGGTCTAGGTAGAGGAAAATCATCTCTACCACCTAGTACTCCATGATCTCTTTGTCTATCCGCTCTATTAGTGTTCGTGGTTGTTCTATCTCTCCCTATGGGATGAGAGAAGCTTACTTCCGGTCTCTCTGTATTCTTGTCTTTTTGATTGCCATGGGCCGATGATGTTCCTGCCCCATGGTGGCTCGCGTTTATGTTTGTTCGTGAGGGAGGGAATACCAATTCACCTCTCCATGTGTATAGGTTTTTGGCATGGTCTGACATCACATATACTCTTTCTGAAGTTTCATCCAGGTATACAACCTTTCCAGGTGTATCTGGGTCCTTGAATTCATAAATTGTAATGATGCCTATCTCACCAGGGTGTTCCTTTCTGTACCTCCAAAAGGCTTCATCTGTCTCTTTATTTACAAACAACTCAATGCTCCTGTTATCTTGAGGGATCCACTCTGGGATGAGTACTCTTGTTAATACGGATTTCCCTCTAGGTGTTCTAGGTTCTTCTAACGGTTCTTTCCCTTGAAATTTTGCTTCCGTCTCTAATTATATTGTGCCAAACTCATTAGTATCATTTGGCTGCGTACTTAGGACGTACATGGTTCCTTCTTTGTCTATGTACGCGTCTCTCTCAAATTTCACCACTGGTCTTTCCAATCCAATGGGTTGATCAGGGTTGTGCATTTGCACCACTTGCCTTCGCAAACCATCCTCATAGATGCGAGCACCTAAGCGGTTGGTTCGGAGAAACTCTAGTTGCGTTCTATAGGGTCCTTCAGGTTTTTCTAAATAGGCTACATTCGACCCTCCTTCTGGTCTATCTGTGCTAAATGCCATTTCTGATTCGCTAGTATCTGAGCTCTCATAGGGGTAATTACTATTCAATTGCTGAGCCCACGATCGTGCAGTAGTTCTTACACTTGCCTCTGATGATCTAAGGCTTCGTCGGTCCGACTTACCTATGTGTCTCCCTGATCTAAGGTTCATTAATTTTCTTCCTTGCACACTCAATTACACACTTAGATCGTCACTGGTTCTTTGTTATTACTTTCTTGATCCTTTTTAGATTTCTTTAGATTCTTGTCTTAATGTAGCGTCAGGAATTCGACTTTCCGTGGTACTTTGAGTTCTCGTTCCGTCAGACTTAGGTTCTTTCCTTTAGGTTTTCGCATCACACCTTTACTTTAGTCTTGGACTTGAAAGGATTAAATATCTTGAACTTGAGGCATTCCTATCGACTTAAATCCACAATGCTAACGTTTAGCCTAAGCTAAGAATTGACTAAGGGGGTTGAGTAATCTTCCAACCTCGAGTCAGCTTTTTTTTTTTTGGTTGCTCTGATGCCCAAGAAGCCGCGCTTCCCAAGCTTTATGCCCTTCACTGCCTTGCCTTGGTTGCCTTTGATTGCCCTTGCTAGACCTGGAAAAATCCAATATTAGACCAATTCACAGTTGGATGATCAAGCACTTGAGTATATACACCTTTTAAGTCCCTTCCCTTTTGCCCAAATTTTTCAATGTTTGCCCCCTGGCTTTCAAGTCCCAAACTAGGTCAACCTCAAAATAGCTTATCTAAAAATTAGACGTGTCCTTTAAGAGCTTTCTAATGAGCTTTCTAATGAGCTATTAAGCTCGAAAAACGGACTTCGGATGAAAAAGTTATGACCGTTCAGGCCCTGGGGGGTAAAAACTGACAAACAGGTTTTTCTCCAAATATGAGCTAAGGGGTCTCCTATGAGTCTAATCACCCAAAAATTTCCCAAAAATAGCCCCAAAATTGGCCAAAAATTGAAACCCTAAAATTTGCGATGGGGTGCACAATCGCGATGGTCTGAATTTGCACAATCGCGATGGTCTGAAAGTGCATCGTCGCGATGGCGTGAAAGTGCACCGTGGCGATGGCGTGAGAATGCACAATCGCGATGGTCTGAATTTGCACAATCGCGATGGCGTGAATTTGCACAATCGCGATGGCGTGAAAGTGCACAATCGCGATGGCGTGAGATGGGACCGTCGCGATGGCGTGAAAGTGCGCGATGGCGTGAAAATGCACAATCGCGATGGTCTGAATTTGCACAATCGTGATGGTCTGAAAGTGCACCGTCGCGATGGCGTGAAAGTGCACCGTCGCGATGGCGTGAGAATGCACAATCGCGATGGTCTGAATTTGCACAATCGCGATGGCGTGAATTTGCACAATCGCGATGGCGTGAAAGTGCACAATCGTGATGGCGTGAGATGGGACCGTCGCGATGGCGTGAAAGTGCACCGTCGCGATGGCGTGAGTCAATGGTCAACGTGCACAATCGCGATGGTCTGAAGAGCACCGTCGCGATGGTCTGGGCGCGATGGTCTGAACGTGATGGCGTGAGCCAACCGCGATGGTCTGAATTTTTGAAGTGTCGCGATGGTGTGAGGGTGTCGTTGCGATGGTCTGGAGTGCACCGTCGCGATGGTCTAGATTGCCACGTGGCACCGTCGGCGCGATGGCGTGAGCCAATCGCGATGGCGTGACACAATCGTGATGGTCAGAGACCGTCGCGATGGTCTGAACGCGATGGCGTGAGCCTATCGCGATGGTGTGACACAATCGCGATGGTCATAGACCGTCGCGATGGTCCACCAAACAGTGATTTTTTGAGATGCAGCTATGGATTCCTACTCACGCAGGGGTCGCCTACACGGTGGTGAACTCGCCTTCCTCAAAATCCGAACTTTGCAGACCATCGCGATGGTCTGACACAGTCGGAAATTTCTGACAGAAACTGAAAATTTTACCTTTTCCAAGCTTTCCTGATGCTCTGGAGCTCTGTACCTGCAAGAAAACTCAAGAAAACAAAAGCACATGCAAGCACAAAAGCTCTCTCTCACTCTCTCGCATGCACAAATGAGGGGAAATGAGGAGAATGGGTGGATATGGTGAATTTTCTGATTTTTTTGGAGATGAAGATGATGATGCGGTGATGAAGATGGAGTGTGGGGGAGGTGAAAAACCCTAAAAACTAAGTAAAAACAACAACAAAAACTGAAATTTTTACCTTCCAACGCCACTTCTTGCTATACTCTTACCATCACACATTCGTCCTAGACTCGATCCCCGGCAACGGCACCAAATTTGGTGTTGCTCTAGTACAATGGTGAGAACCACGTTAAGAAGCTCCACCTCCTTAATGTCAATCCGCGGAAGAGATAGGAGTGATATGAAGATCGTGAATGTGAGATGATGTGAGAGTGAAGGTGAGAAGCATCAAGATGCACACACACATACACACACACAATGAAGAGACAAGCAAGACACAATGGAAGGTGGGAAATTAGCTCTATTACTCAAGAACACTATTACAAGCTCAAAATAGCTCTAAGCTCACACTGACCAACACTAACCAACCTCAAAAATGAGCTCTCTAGCTCTTTTTATAGTTTCTAGACTAGTTTTGACCGGTTTCACATCTAGTGACCGGCATAGTTAAAAAATAGGTCCTAGATGCTATTTGGAAGGGTAAACGGTATCTAAAAATAACGAAAATTGGTACGCTGGTTCTACCTAAGCTCCTCAAGCTCGAGGACTCCTCGGCTTGCACAAAATGGAGCTATGGATTACAAAATGGGGTTTTCTATGTTACATATGTTACAATTAGTGATAAAAATCACTGTTGAATGTTTGAAGAAATAATAAGAAACATATTTGTTTGAAAGATTGATCCGACTGGCTCCCTGCTCCGTCGTTACATGCTTCCGTGGCGTCTGTGCCTCTGGCTGCTTCCAACACAAGTGAATTAGGAGATCCTAGTAAGAGGAAAACAAGAACATGGAAGGATACCAAGGGGAAGGCCAATCATAAGTGGAATAGAAAGCTATCTGAACTAGAAGAAAGCCTGAAAGATGCAAGAATAAAAATAACAGACATTGCATCTCAAATCCCCTCACATGCCGAAACTCCATCCACACCACCTCATCCCACCCCACCAGTCATTGTAAATAGACCACAACGAGGGTTTTTTCTGGCAGATCCAACCCTAGAAAGCTTGGACATGATGTTCAAGGCCTACCAGGCTTGACTTCAAGAAGGGCCAACAATTGCAAACCTAGAGAAGACTACCCTAGAGTAGATTTAGAGATTGAACGGACAAAAATCTGCATAAAAATGGTAGAACTAGCCCATGACCAACCAATTGTTCAATCAAAAAAATTCTATCAAAACGGGTTTGCATTTCTAGGGCTTACCAGAAAGATTAGAGCAGATACTAAACAAGCTGTAGGTTTCTTTACCTCCATAGGCTCAACCAGTTGTTGAAAGAGTAATCTCACCACCAACAAAAGATTATGTTCCTAATTCCATAGATGATGGAACACCTCTTTCAATTCAAGAGTACTCTCAAGAGTTCTTGCGGGAAATACAAGAAGAGAAATGGGCCAAGGAGAAGGATAATCCCCCTCCTATTCCTGAAATTGATGACCTTCATGATCAATTTCCCCAAGACATTCCATCTATTTATGGAGATAAGGCAAAACAACCAGAACAAGAGAGATTAGATTTTGATTCTAATTCTTTACAAAGGTTATTGCAATTCACAGGCCCATGGGAATTTGAATCTCTCTAGATCAGAGCTCCCACAATCTTGGTAAGAAATGAAGACTCAATGGTTGCGAGAAACACGGATGTCATGAAAGACACTAAGGTTCAATGTCATCTCACCTTAGAAGAGCTGCTCAAAGTAAAATCGGAGTTATGGAATCATGTGGCAAATCATGTTCCAGAACTTGGTTCCAATGTGTGAAAAGTAGCTACTAAGCATGAACAATGCATTACATTAGAATTAGAGGCGAGTTGGCCTCTCCTCTTTTTCAAAGAGCAATCCAACCACAGTAATTCAACAATCAAGGCCAGCAAAACTGTACATGACAACCGCTATATCAAATAGAAAGACAAAATTCAAGAAGAATACAATGTTGAAGATGGTGAACCTTTAGAAGATCCTCTTATCTACAAGTCTTTGATTGGTTCTCTTATATATGCAGCTTTAACAAGGCCAAACATGGCATTTAGTCTAAGTATGTCATCTTACTTCATGAACAAACCCATGGATGTACATATGGAAACAACTAAAAGGATCTTGAGATATTTGAAGGGTGTATTAAATGAAGGTTAAGGCTATAAATATCATGAATTTATGGATTTGAATGCATACAGTGATGTAGATTGGGTTGGAAATAAGGATTATAGGAGTACAAGTGGATATTTGATATTTGCAGCATGTGAGATTATGTGGTATTTGAAACTTTATGAAGACATGAAGTTGTCTACATCATGTTCATTACTCTTTGGAGATAATGTAAGTTCTTTACAGCTCATGTCTAATCCAATGTACCATGCAAGGACCAATGATGTTGAAGTACACTATCATTATATCCGAGAAAAGGTGGTGAATGAAGATATTGATATTCAACATGTTGGAACTAAAGATAAGCTAGCAAACATACTCACAAAAGTAGTGGATGCTCAAAAGCTCAAGTGAATCAAAGTTCTACTTGGAGTCAAAGCTTTGGATTTTGAGCTTAAGGAGGGAAATGTTACATAAATTCAAGCTCTAAAGTTTTTTTTAGGCTTATGGATCTTGTTAGTTACTACAAATAACATGGGGGTGCATACATCTTTACATTTAGAGAAAAAGTAGATAAAAATAGGAAGGAAAAGTAAGGTATCTATTTTTAGAAAAGCTAGTTGCTTCTATTGACAATCTCTCAAAAAAACAGTGGTTCTCCAAGTTGAGTGATTATTTTTCATTCCATTTTCTTGTATCTACTCTCTATTGCGTATCTGGTGTCTTGCCAGAGACATAACTCTCTTCAAATTTTCATATCTCAGTTAACATGAGGTCTTCTTGAGTGTTTTAACTTAGATTGTTTCCTTATCCCTGATAATTTCATTCTATATCAGTATTTCTCATTGCCCTTGGAGTTTTTCATTTGCTATACTTCAATCTTCAAGTCAAGAAGTTATGCATGATATGTTTTTGTAGTACGTCTTGACAAGGTCTTGATATCTTAGTTTGTGAGATAAACTCCAAACTTTTTGACAACTTTTTTTTCCTAAATATTCTAGAGAAAGTCTACTTTCATGTTATATAATTGGTTTTAACCAATTGTACTCAAAGAAATGCTGGCAATTATTTTTCTATAGTCGACAATCTTTGTTTTCTTGGTAGCTTGCACTCAAGTTTGACTTTTGAATTTTGGCAACATATATTAGATCTTTTGAAGATCCTGGGAGGTCTCATCACATCTAGTTATGCACTTTGATGTTTACAAGTTTTTAAATGTAACAATTAGAAGACTCTTTTTTAGGTATAGAGGCCTCTACAACAACCATTCCATCCTCTTTCTTCTTTTCCCCTTTTGCAGTAAGTTTAGAACAAGTCTTAATGACATGATCATACATCTTATATTACTTGCAAAACTTTTTTTATTTATCTATTCTTCTTATCATCTTTGTCTTCCATATTTGACTTTGGAACATTAGCATATTTTTGCTTACTAGCAGATGAGCTCCATTTACCTTTGCCCTTTTGACTAGCTAAGAAAATTTGATCTGCAACACACATAATTGACATGCTTTGCCTAGACTGATCTTCTTGAAACAAAATAGAGACTCAATTGTCAAATGTTTAGGCATTTGGATTGCTTTTATCCATCAACTAAAGGGTGGAAGAAAAATTCTGATAAGAATCTAGAATATCCTTAAGGATAGTTTGCACAATAAGTATATGGAAGGATTTCATCAACATAAATCAATCGCTCTTTCAAATCCTTGATCTTTGTCAAAAATGTTCCATTGGATTTCCTTCTTTCATATGCTTACTCTCAAGATATTTTTGGAGGTAAGCAACATGAGCCTCATTTCCTTCCTGATATAGTTTTGTAAGAGTATCCCAAGCATGTATTCTTATTTTGCAAGAGTGAATGTGAGGGATAATGGCATGTTTGAATGATAAAGCTATCAATGCATGTGTTTGTGCATCTCTATCATCCCAATGAAGTTTCTCTACACTAGTTGCAATAGGAACCACAACAACACAAAGAAATTGAAGATAATCATATTCAATACCACATGCATCACCTGCAAACACTATATTTGCAAGCATCGAAGGATGTATTTCAAGACCTTGCAAAACATTCCACAAGATTTTTGCTATCAATACATCCCGCATCATGTATGCCCATAATGGGTAACTAGAACCACCCAACTCAACCTCAACAAGGAATATATGGAATACATCATTGCTTTCATCCATTGTCATTGACTAAATACCTTGATAAAAAAATTGACTATATTTCCAAAGGTAAAAATTGACTATACCTCCAAAAAAATTGACTAAATTGCCTACACAACACTCGAAGTAAAAATGAGCTCAAACTCAATGTTGCATTACGAGGCCGAAACAACACCACAAAGTGAAGCAATTTTGAACTCGTGATCACCTCAAATATGCTCACCAATTTTCTTGTGATTTTGATACTATGATCAAAAGGGTGTTGATGATACCCTATAAGAAATCAATGACCTGCTCTAATACCAATTTTCAGAGTTCAAGGACTATGGAATCACATGAATAACACAAAGGAAGAAGAAGAAGAAGAAGAAGAAGAAGAAGAATCTTGTGGAACAATAAAACATTAATTGCATTACCAAATGAATGTACAAAGATAAGTGACCCATTAGAGTTATAGGCATATATACAAACTGGGGAAAAAACCTCCTAGAAAGGGACAAAAGTGCTTCCTTGGTCCTAAATGTGTTCACACACATCACTATCAAAATACACTGATAGAAAATATGATATCATTGCTAGAATATGTATTATCAAGATTGTAATGGAACTTTGTTCCAATGTATAGATGATGATGGGAGGGGAGCACTTATCAAGTAAGAACATGAAAACCATAGGGAAGACCCATCAACCCAAGTCTAGAACATTGCAGAATCTATATAGACTAGGGGTACATTGTCCATCCATGGAGAGGGATCTGCATGAACACATAGAAGGCTATGAACAACGTTAAAACGCCCAAGCTCTGAAAATAAAGATATGCACGAACATATGTTATATTAATGGCTAAGAGGCAAGGATCAAGCACAAAGGAAAGATGCCAATTCAAGTGAGAATCTAACGATTGAGCCATTTACTTGCTGTTTGTGGATCCATATCCATTGTCGACTTTGTTGAGCATTTCTTCTTGACTTCCTCTTCACTTGGTTCCTCTTGCCTTCGTCTTGTCTTCTTGACTTGGTTCTTCTTGCCTTCTTCTTGACTTGGTTGAGCATTTCCTTGCTTCCAAATGTTCGCGTCTTTGCTTCTCATGGAATGTACTTTGAGGAGGGTCCTTTCTCCTTTTTGGTGATCATCCTTTGGATCTCAACATGGAATTTCTCACATTCTAAATCCGTGGATGTCCTTTGTTTCCAATTCTTGGTTCTTTGGACCCAAACGTAATGTAGATTTGTCTTTGCATCGATCAATTGCTTGGGAATCCATATTTCTTTTGATTGGCTAGACATTTTCTACCATTTAGTCCTCGAATTCGAAATCTTCTTGTTTTGCATTGGAGGTTTAGACTTGGGAAGGCAGGCCAAGTAGGTGTTATTGGGTTGTCACTTTCGCCCCTTACTATGTCTATTGTTATTGGGGTTTCAAATACAGTGTGATGAGTGTTCTTGAAGGTGTTGGTATTGCAAATGCACCTGTACAAGGGTGTGATATGCAAAATGGTATAAATACTATGCGCATCCACACAAGCAATTACACCTTCACAAGTCCCAGCTCGTTGGCCTAGTGGTTGGGCTTCTCACCTCTTGAGGCGGGGGCGAGGGTTCAATCCCTGGCAGCAACATGTAAGGGACGTGTATTCTGGAAAGATGTTGCATTGTGGCTAAGTGCCACCATTTGTCTATCCCTGTGGTAATGTTGACTGCCGTTTAACCCATTCTTGTAAACCCCTGTTCTTGTGGGATAAGGGGGGTCCCATGAGTACTATGCCCTTCCTTGTACAGTTGCAATTTTAAAGTTAAAGTCCGAGGGAGTAGGCCTCGGCCGAACCTCCATTAAAAAAAAAAATTACATCTTCACAACCAAAATTCAGATTCACTTCATACTAACTCATCTAGTGATGTCCTATTAGAGGCTCTATGAGTTCTTCATCCTCAGCTATGAAGATATTTCTAACAACCCATTTAGTCGAGACGTATATTGCACATACCTTCTTAAGGTTCTACGAAATATTATCAACCGTTATACATGCACTCACCTCTTCACGAGTTACTTCAATAATCATTCAAGCTTTGAAGTAATCTCGTGCTCTACTTATTTTTTCAATTTTTATTTTCATTAGTAACAAAATTCCCATGCATTGCATTTCGTGTATGCAGTGTTTATAGAGTTCTGCATAAATCCTTCTCTCTAATTTCCAACAAAGCATTTTCTTATGCAAAGTTTTTCAAGTATTAGCTAATATTTCACACGTGCAAAGCTTTTTATTCAATTTTTTTTCCTTCAAAATTCTTTTGCTCTTTTGTATGGGTAGTAATACTGGTGGTGTAGAAGTGAGGAGACATGAGGTGGATGGGAAAATCTACAACAACGAAAGGGATTGGTTGTTTCTGGGTTAGCCAATGAGCGCCTACAGCCCACACACATCCACCCTACACTTATGCGTAGAGAGAGAGAGAAGGAAAGGCGGACTCGATTCTATTTAGCGAACGGAAGGGCCTGTCTCCTGAGTATCGGAGAGACTTCTTCCGCGAGCCTCTGTGCGAAGGAGCGTTAGCGTAGGTGTTGTGAACGCCTGTTTACTCGCTCGGCACTATGGCGTCCCTCGCTGCTGCTAATGTGGCCACTATTGCCAACACATTTGTCGCCAAGAATGCTTTACGGGAGAAGGTGTCTGCCTCACAGTCAAGAGTTACCATGGTATGCATCTTTCTCTCACACCTGGTGAATGCTGCCTGTCGTGAATGAGGGAGAAGGGGTTGCCTTCGTGTGAGAAATTCTGACAGGCGTATGGTGTTAGGGTTACAATGTTGCGGCTCTTGCGCGAAACTAAAAATTTATTACTGTTTGCAGAGCTCTGATTACTGGTATGGTCCCGACCGCCCGAAGTATTTGGGCCCCTTCTCTGCTCAAACTCCTTCCTACTTGAAGGGAGAATTCCCTGGTGACTACGGCTGGGACACAGCAGGTCTATCTGCCGATCCAGAAGCATTCGCCAAGAACAGGGCATTGGAGGTAAGACTCACGGCCGTCGCTATAATTTGGGTGTTGAGCTACCAGTATGGCTTATCTGCTACTAATCTGGACATCACGGATCCTCGGCGATCCTCGTGTCTCCCGTTCAGGTTATCCACAGTAGATGGGCCATGTTGGGTGCACTCGGATGCATTTTCCCCGAGGTTTGCCAGAAGTACCTGGGAGTGAACTTCAAGGAGGCCGTCTGGTTCAAGGCGGGCGCCCAAATTTTCTCCGAGGGTGGACTCGATTACCTCGGAAATCCCAATCTCGTACACGCTCAGAGCATCTTGGCAATCTGGGCCGTGCAGGTGGTGCTCATGGGCGCAGTTGAGGGATACCGCATCAATGGACTAGCGGGCGTTGGTGAGGGGAACGACCTCTATCCCGGAGGCCAGTACTTCGACCCTCTTGGCCTCGCCGACGACCCTGAGACACTTGCTGAACTGAAGGTGAAGGAGCTGAAAAATGGCCGTCTTGCCATGTTCTCCATGTTTGGATTCTTCGTACAGGCCATCGTCACTGGCAAAGGTCCCCTAGAGAATCTGCTCGACCACCTGGATAACCCCTCTGTTAACAACGCATGGGCTTACGCCACCAAGTTCGTGCCTGGGGCTTGAGCTACTATATTAACATCCCCAGTTGTAACATTGCGACTCCTGTAATTTGACGACATTCATATTGTTTAGACCCGGAACTTCCATTTTCTGCGTTTGATTGTTCTGAACACCCATGACTGTAGGTAGCCTACTTGATGAGCCTTGTCATGGTCTTTGATGCGTGCAAAGAATACATGTTTCCGACAGAATGCGAAGGGGGTGTTGAAGTGTCTTCTGTTATGCGTGTATATGCGATTTATTTGAGCTTTGGTTGGGTTCGAGGAAATAAGGTGCATTTGATTTGTTATTTGATTTTGGGTTATTTTGCTGATACACTGGACAGTACGCTTTTGCCCCCGTATTTGGGGGCTGCGAAGTGCGTGAGTGAACTAAACGTAGATACGTGCCAACGAGAGAAGTTGAGAATAGCAAAGTTTCTGTTCGATTTATCTGTAGTGGAATGCTGGAAATTCGTACGTTGAAATAATGAGTACATCGAACCGGAAGTATTCGGGAGGGATGTGAGGATGACCACGGAAACTGTCGGGTCTCCGATGTAAGTCTGAATGGGAGAAGTGAAGATGAGGCCATTGAAGCAGATGAAAGTAATGTTAAGGGGGTGGCGAATGAACAACAGTCGACTAAAGCTCTAAGAGCTGCTGTAGGAGCTTGTCGCTGCTGACATTGCTTGACAAGTTCAAGTACAGGCTGAATAATAAGTCGAACTTCTAACAACAGTTACAACTTCCATGATGTGGGCAACTCCAAATCGGATAGAAACAATGCATATGGTGCCTGAGAGTTGCTGTGGGGGTGTGTTGCTGCAAGGAGCATCGTCGTTATTGCATAGTTGATTGCTAGTACAAGGAATGTCGTCGGTATTGCGTGACTCTGTCACAGTCGGGCCCTGGATATTTCACACCGTCCACTTTCCAATAGAGTGGTATATGCGACTATCTGACACCCTCACGCCTTCGCCTTGGCTCTTCCTGTAACATTTTTCTGTTCCACCTCGTGGTTGGCACGGCTTTCCTTTCCAGACTATCGCGTTGCAGAGTCAAATTTTTTTATTAATTTGTCAGATGGTAACTGAGGAGAGCTTTCATTTTGTACATAATATTATGCAAGAAGATGCTAACCCTCATTTTTGCGCAAAATTATTTCTTGCATATTCGTGATCTTCAAATCATGTGCACCACGGAAAGCAACTCCTCATGATCTCCCCATGCTCAATTTTGGAGATCATTGTAAATCATGTGCAGCAAGGAAAGCAACTCCTCAGGCTCTCCCATGCTCAATTTTGGAGATCATTGAAGTTTTGTGCATAAAAAAGATGATCACTTTTTAATTCTAGCACAAGTGCGGTTTTGCATTTTTGTCAAAGTCATCGCAAAATAGCCCAAACTCTATATAACAAGTGCTTGGGGTCATATTGTGGATCATCCAAGACACTTGCTCAAGGTCTACCCTTGGAGAGAGTGCTCTACCATTTTGAGAACATGTTCCTAACTTTTGGTGCAGAATTGGAGGAGATCTCCACTCACCCATCACCTTTAGGTGAGCTTTGTAAGTAGAAAGTTCTAAATTCAGTTCTTTTGTTGCTATTGTTCCAACACGTCGTGTCTTGTACTTCAACACAATGAGTTTTTATCATTATTTAAGTCAAATTTTGATTTAAGGTTTCTAAAACCCTAATTTCAAAATTAGGGTTTTTTTGTATAAACCATCTTAAAAGGTTTCTATCCACTTCAATCGCACATACACCATTCATACCTCATAGGCACCTTATGCACAGTGTCTTGTATCTAGATCCTTAGATTCATCTTAGATTTGATTATGTATACACATACATTTAGTTTTTTATCATTACACATTGTAATTTGACATTCATGTTAGACAGTGTAGGTAAGCATTACACAATGTCGGAAGGATTTCATCACTTTGATCAGCGTTCAAAAAAATTAAAATTTTTTCTTTCAAAGTGGTCTTATCTGAACTCTTAAAAATTTTTGTGTTATGACTTGTTGAATTAACTAACTTCTCTCTTGAGTACTTGCAGGTTCTGAAAGTGGAAATGTGTATTCGTATTTCCATTTGATCCCTCCAAATCCTCATTTGAATTTTCTTTATATATCCTATCTTAGTAACCTTATGAGCATTATGGATAATCATTATATGCAAGACTATGAGAATATCATTAAGCACTTCAATGTGTGTGTTGAATGCTTGTATGTATTGTGCTTCATTATGAATTGATGTGTTTTTCATTAGTGAATGCAATCCTATCACGTAAGCTCTAAGGGTACTACCCTTATGTATTTATGAACATTAATCTATAAGTCTAAACCTATTCTTTATTTAAATTAAAACCATAGTTTAATTACAACCAACAAAATAAAAACATAAAAACAATGAGAGAAATGTGCCTCTTGTGCATAGATTATATAAATATGTATGTGTATGAGCATTTAAAATGTATGCAATGTGTGTGAATATTTGGTTTAATATATATTCAATTATGAATTAAATATTTATATTAATGTATGTAAATAATTAATAACTAATTTAGTAACCTAAACTAATTAATAAAAGAAAAGCTAAAATAATACTAGTGGCTACGTGTGTGTCCATGTGTGTAAATATAGTATATGGTTTAATAAAGTGGCATGTGTGTAGTTACTAAGAGTGGAGGGAGAGTGCATCCGAATATGTACAACTATATACAAGTAACTATGTTCTATATATATATATATATATATATATATATATATATATATATATATATATATATATATATATATATATATATATATATATATATATATATATATATATATATATATATATATAATGTCTGTGTTTTCAAGTACGTCGTGTAGAGGAAGGGAGAGAGGGAGAGAGCAAGAGAGTAAGAAGAGAGAAAGGGAGAGAGTGAGAGAGAGATGAACATATCTCTTCTCTCTGCTCCCTCTCTCTTCGATAGATTTAACAAGAACATTCCCTTCCCCCTCACCTTAACTACCATGGCATGCCTATTTCTTATGTTCAATTATGCTATACATTTCATTCTTTTCTTCATACTTGATTTTGCACGATGGTGAATTTGGTGGAAGCAGGGGAGAGAGAGAGAGAGAGAGAGAGAGAGAGAGAGAGAGAGAGAGAGAGAGATTTTGAGAAAAGAGAGAGATAGAGGGAGAGAGAAATTTTCATCCTCTCCTCTGTGTCGATATTTCATCTTCTACAGGCTTTTGGCTTCTGACAGTAGTGCACATAGGCGATTTTGGAGAGAGAGAGATGAGAGAGAGATGAGAGAGAGAGATGAGAGAGAGATGAGAGAGAGAGAGAGAATGAGATCCATCTCTCTATGCTCACTCCTCTCCATGATCTCACACAATCTCTATGCTCACGGGAACTCTCGCGACTATCAGAAATAGATAGCTTAACCATGGGTTTGATTAAGTATGCATAGCTATGGTGTAAAACCATCTAGACTCTAGGATCATTACAGATGCATCGTCTTTGTGCATTCATGTAGACAACATAGTTTTGACCATCCCTGCACAGTAGATAAAAGTATCCATTAGAAGAAAGAGCATGCGCACATCTGTGAGAGAGAGAGGGAGAGCCATAGTACCTGTTGCAGATCTACACACATGCATAGAGGAGGAATAGGGGATTGTAGTGCAGATAGAGTGGGAGAGAGAAAGAGGGCTCCTGATAGGCCATGGCTTATAGAGAGCAGTAGCAGAGGGCTTTTGATGACGGATGCCTCTGAGAGAGAGAGAGAGGGAGAGATTTTCTCCCCTATCTTTTGATAACTACAGTGGAAGCGATGCTTGACATGAAGGGATTCGATGGCGATGTACCACGGTGCGCTCTCCTTGTCGAGAGCTCCACAACGATATCCTCAAAGTAGAAAACAAAGCTCCTAAGGCCGCACACAGTACTTTGCACTGAGGCTATGCATTGAGGCTATTGAATATGTAGAAAAACACAGTACACGGGGAGCACAAAGACAGACTTCTTAGGTTTTACAAATGCAGTTGAACTTACAGTCTGTGACTGACCAATCCACTATATGTTTTATTAAAGAACATATACAAAGAAGTGTCTGGTGGCCATTTGGCCTTTCGCATGGACACTAACGGTAACAATCTCCCAGTAAAGGCCAATATGGCCAAAGTAATCATGGGAGAAAAAATAAAGAATGATAAAGAATACATGAGTGTAGGTATACAAACTATACCTCCCACCTGATGGACATGTTACATAGTATACAAGTGACTGTGTAAGATCATGAATCAAGTAACCCCCATCAAATGACAACAATGTCGAAAGCTATCATGTGGTAGAGCTTTAGTCAAAGCATCTGCAACATTATCTCGAGTGTGAACCTTCTCAAGAATAATGTGCTCAATGGCTAAGCAATCTCTTATGAAGTGATACCTCACCTCAATGTGCTTGGTCTTTGCATGATGGACCGGATTCTTAGCCAAAGCAATGGCACTCTGATTGTCACTGAGCAAACGAGGTACATGCTGAGGTAAACCCATATCACAAGCAAGATGAGAAAGCCACAATGCTTCCTTACATGCCTCACTTGCTGCAACATACTCTGCTTCTATGGTGGAAATAGTTGTACATTCTTGAAGATGAGATCTCCAAGAGATCGCACCTCCAGTAAAATGAAAAATATACCCTGATGTAGACTTACGATTGTCTACACAACCAGCATAGTCAGAATCTATGTAACCAATAATGGATGCTTTCCCTCTACCTAAGCATACACACTAGTCCTTAGTGCCACTCAGATATCTCAAAATCATCTTGACCGCTTCCCAATGTTTCTTGCCAAGATTAGACATATATCTGCTCACAACTCCCACTGCAAATACAATGTCTGATCTTGTAGCTACCATAGCATACATGAGACTACCAACAGCAGATTGATAGGGAAATTTGGTCATGAATTCCTTTTCCTCATCAGATTTGGGGCAATCATCCTTGCTCAATTTCACATACGTGGGTAAAGGTGTATTCAATGCCTTTCCACCCTGCATATTGAACCTGTGAAGTACTTTGGATATGTACTCACTTTGAGACAAGTATATATATCTTTTACTCCTATTACGAGTAATGCGCATGCCAAAAATATGTTTGGCATCCCCCAAATCCTTCATATCAAATGTATGACTCAACTTCTTTTTGAGAATTGACAAGTCATAAGAGGACTTCCCAGCAATCAACGTATCATCGACATAAAGTATCAAACATATCAAGCTGCCATCTGAGCATCTCTTTGTGTAGAGACAATGATTCTCATTGCTTCGAGAATATCTTTGAGACTTCATAAAAGCATCAAACTTTTGGTACCATTGTCTAGGGGATTGTTTAAGTCCATACAAGCTCTTCTTGAGCTTACAAACTAGAGTTTCCTTGATGGGAACTACATAACCCTCTGGTTGTTCCATATAGATCTCATCTGTAAGATTTTCATGCAAAAAAAGCAATTTTCACATCCATTTGGACTAGCTCTAAGTCCTTCATTGCAACGAGTCCAATCAACATGCACAGGGTAGTCATTTTGACCAATGGAGAGAAGTTTTCCTCGAAATCAACACCATGTTGTTGCTTAAAACCCTTTGCAACAAGTCGTGCTTTATACTTTGGAGAAGCACTATCTAATGTGAATTTCAACTTATATACTCATTTACATGGTAAAGCTTTCTTGCCATTTGGCAAAGGTACTAAATCCCAGGTACCATTCTTGTGAATAGAATCCAACTCACTCTTCATGGTGCTCCTACTTGACATTATCCTCTGTCTGCATAGCCTCTTTGTAGCAAGAAGGCTCAACTGTTATCATAACAAAATCTAAACTTGGAACATATCTATCAGGTGGATGTGAGACACATGTAGAGCGTCTCAATGGTTGCTCAACGGGAACATGTGCAGATTGATCTAATTGGACATTCTCTTGAACATCTCTATGTGCAACATTTTTATGCATGTTAACTGGAGGACTAGTATCCTGAAACACCACCCTTATCACTTCAACCTCCTTAATGGGTTGTTTATTCATCTTAGACTCATTGAAAATGACCTCACTACTTCTGATCACTGACCGTGTTTCAGGATCCCATAAGCGATATCCAGATCATCCTTCTCGACCATATCCAAGAAAGATGCATTTCTTTGATTTATGATCCAACTTTTGTCTACGACTCTTGGGTATTTGAACATATGCTTCACACCCAAAAACTCAAGGATGATCATAATCTGGTGGATTCCCTGTCCATAACTCTTGTGTCATTTTCAAACCTTTGGCAGTACTAGGGGAAAGGTTAATCACATGAACTACAGTCAATACTGCTTCCGCCCAAAAGCTTTGTGAGAGGTTTGCATGATGCAATATATAAAATTCTCTATCTTGAATAGTTCTATTCATCCTTTCAGATACACCATTCTGTACTGGGGTATAAGGAGTTGTAAACTCTCTACGAATCCCTCTAGATTGATAGAAAAGGCTGAATTCATGTGAGGTATACTCACCCCAATTATCTAAATGTAAAGCCTTAAGCTTAGTTCCTTTTTTGGTCTCAACTGAAGCAAGCCATTTTTTGAAAGTATGGAATACCTCATCCTTCGATTTGATAGGATATACCCAAACTTTTCTAGTAGCATCATCTATGAAAGTCACAAAGTAAAGAGAACCACCTAAGGACCTAGTGGGCATAGGACCACACACATCTATATGGAAAATATCTAAAGGCTGAATTGAAGAGTCAATGTGCGTTCTATGTACATTTCTGGTTTGCTTTCCATATTGATAATGCTCACAAAATGAAAAATCAGAGAAAGATAACACAGGTAAGTAGCCAGAATGAGAAAGATTTTCCATTCCAATACGAGATATATGGCCCAAACGACCATGCCAAATACAAGCCATAGGATGTTGAGTAACAGCTAACAAGTGTTATTTTTGTGATACAAATAAAGGATAAAGTGAGCCAACTTTGCTTCCTTTTGCAATAACCATATTGCCCTTTTATATATGAAAGGATTGAGCATAGAAGACCACCTTATAACCAAGGTCATCAAGCTGACCAAATGTCATCAAACTGACCAAATGTCATCAAACTGCATGATAACGGTGGTACATGGCATACATTATGCATAATAAATTTTGAACCATCAATGAACTGCACAACCACATCTCCAATCCCCACAATGTCACAGTGGTAAGAGTCACCAAGTCTCACGGTACAAGAGACTTTGCTGCATAATTAGAGAACCATTCTCTGTGTGGTGTCACATGGAAAGAAGAACTAGAATCTAGAAGCCACGTGTGGGAAAGAGAATCAGCCATAAGTGCCTTAGTTGGCACAATACTATCAAGTGTCAACACATCAGCATTATCAGAAATAGCATTAATTTCTTCAATCTTCACAGTCGAAGTAGATCGTGCAGCTAACTGTTTAACATGCCCATCAACATTCTATCCTTTACCTTTAGCATTCTTTAATGCATAATGGTCTTTCTTCATATGTCCTTTCTTATGACAATAATGGCATTCCATATCCCTCTTCCTTGATTTACTTCTACTCTTATTCTGTTGACCATTCTTTTCCTTGTTCTTGCTCCTGCCACATTGTTGATTCTTTCCTCGGTAACAATCACAAACATTATATGCATCTCCACTCTGAGTGCCAATCATAGATTTTCTACAGATCTCCTCACTCAAGAGTGCTCCACATATGTCATCATAGACAAGTTTACCACTAGGTGCACTATTGCTAATATATGTGCATAATGTATCCCATGATGATGGTAGGGTGCATGACAGCAATGCTGCTTTCATCTCATTATCCATATCCATTTACTGAGCCTATAACTGGGAGAATATAGCGTCAAACTCATTTTTTTAGATGAGCAACAACCCTATCTGTGTCCATCATGCGAAGATCATATACTTTTCTCATCAGATACACTTTATTTGATGCCGTCTCTTTTTCATATGTATTGCATAACTTCTTCCAAAGCTCCTTTGCACTTTCACAGTCTAATACTATAAAGTAAACATTATCTAGCAGGTGCAAGCGAATGGTAGACTTGGCCATTTTATCTAATCATCCCAATCATCTTCATCCATGGTAGCAGGCTTCTTTGAATTACCATTTATTGGCTTTTGTTGCCTCCTTTGAATCAACACATCCTTAATGTGATTTTTCGATAGAGCAAAGTTTATGCCATCAAATTTTCGAATCTCAAAATGGTCTTTGCCCTGCAAGTTATAGCTCCTTCTCGGAACACTAGCACTAGACCCTGATCCATCCAATGTGCCTGAGACCTCTCATGGCATGCTAGGGATCAAGATAGAATGATAATGGAGGTAGAAGAGTCCAAACACCAATGAATAAGTGTATCAAGGAGTAAATCGACCATTATATAGTTGGCTAAACCAAAAATCTAGAAAAATTTTGCCAGAGTATCCTTTACAAAATGAGCATATGACCAATGTCAAAATATCATAAAACTGCAAGTACTCACATGTTTTCCTGCATAGTGAATCACTGACTCCACTGCATATAATTAGTTACCTAACAAAAGCCAACTAGGCTTATCGAGCACCTATGAACAACTATCATACATCTCCTATGGCGAGGCTGGGTAAGTCTTCTACTTGCATCATCGAAGAGGCCCCAACATCTGGGTGACTCCCAGTTAAGAAAACCTCACCACGACCCTCTTTATCAAACGTAAAAGGCTTTATGCAAAAACGTAACCGCTATATCAATGACCACATGGATGTACAACAGCGGTATCCACAAAAGCATACATGGTGTGTATGTGCTCAATATATGCAGTAAAATGACACTAAAAGGCTGAATGCATAGCCCAAAAACTAGCCAACAACACTGTTTGCTGTTACTCTTTGGAGTTGTCCTCTCCAATCATTTAGCATAAAGAATCAACAATACATCTTATTTTTTCAATCTTGGAAGTATACAAGAGACCACAGCCCCTTCTAGATGATAGAATCCAAGAAATAAGAGAAAACTGGCTGGATTTCTGAGAATAGTGAAAATGAAGAGGAATTTCTAGGGTTTGGATTATCTTGAGCAAATCTCCATCATTCTCAACAATCTTGGTGTCTAAAAACATGTTATTTTCTCAGCAAAATACAATCATAAAGTCAAAACTCAAAAATGATACCTGCAATCTTCAGACGAGACAATCGCGATTCTGTGAAAACAGACGATTTTCATCTCCAACACCATTGTTCATCAATTTCTCACTCAACATATCAGTATTCATCTCTCTTCATACACATTCATCAGAATTACACAATAGAAGCTCACAAATCTCCATGGATACACATAGAATAGACTCAACAAATCAAAGAAATCACACAAAAGGAAGAAACACGATTTTCTGCAGGAAACTTCTCTCTTCACTTGGATAGCATCAATTACAAATAACCAACCCTCTCATAATAGAGGAAATTGTTTTTTATACATTTTCAAGTGTCCCTTTTCACACTTGAATTTTGGTCCTTTCCTCTTTTATTCTAAAAATATGCTATCTAGGAGTTTCCAAAAATTCTAGAAAAATTACATAGGATTCTACTCTACATAAGGAAGACTCTTCCTTATTTTTACATCAGTTGCATAAATATTTTTACAAGTTTTTGGCATTTTACAATTATTTTCCATCAAAAATACTTCAAAATAATCCTCTTCTAACATTCTTCCCCTCCTAGACCTTTTGGCTCCTGACAAAAGACATTCCTGCTTCATATATTATGAATGCTCTCTTCACTTCTTCTTTCTTTGATAGACCTATGACAATAGGTCATGGCTCTTTCTTTCTGTAATATATAGATTATTTACCATTTCAAATAGTGCTTTCCTCCACTGGACAGCAGCCTCTGGTTTATCAATTACATCCTTTTTCAAGTATTCTGTGTATGCAGCTTCATATGCAGTGAGTCGAGACTTTGTAACCACTGACAAGTTTCCAAATATCTCTGATTCCCTTTCAAAGAACCCATAATCAAATGCATCTTCAAAGATCTGGAGATAATGGCTGCCCAAAAATATTATTCTGCTATAATAAGCCATCAGACATATCCTATCAGGTGTTTCACTGAGATCAAACAATAATGCATCAGTAGGTGAATTAAAGCCAATGTAATTTAGGATTCTAACATCTGTATCTGTATAGGTCTCCATGCATGCCAAAATAAGTCTCATTACTCTGATTAGTAGAATACATGCGGGGTCATTAACATCCTTATATGTGGCTATGACAGATTCAGCTGTATCCACTATATATTTTTTTGTGGGCCATGTCCCTGCCTTTGGACTTGCTATCTTTGGGAAATTCAACCATTTAGATGGGATTTGTCCTTCCTTCCTTCTTTCCCAAAAAACTGTCCACTCTCTTCTTCTTGCTACTGGGCAGTATGCTGGATTAATCTTCAACTGAATAGGTGCTTCCTTCCATATTTTTCTGCACTCTTTATTTGCATCCAACCATCTATTCCTCCATTTGGGATTAGCTTTCTCAAATTTTTCCCCCGGCTTGTATATACGCCTATTGCCCTAATGGGCTACTTATCTTTGTACATTCTCTAGTAATACATTCAGTCTTGTGTGTTGTGCTCCAAGCTTCTTCTTCTTCCTTGTGCTGTTCGCGTGCTTTCGCAGACGTCTATCTCCAACAATTGGTATCAGATCAGGTCGTCGCTTCTTCTAGGGCGCCGTCGACACTCCTCCGTTTGCAGTCTCAAATTCGCACGAAATTTGGTGAGCATACTCAGGGTGTTTTCGAGATCAAAATAGCTTCGCTGTGTGGTGCCGAAATCGCGATCTGAGCTCGTTTCGGCCTCCGAACGCACTATCGCAGCGCTTGTGTAGGCTATTTCGTCCTTTTGTGCCAAAGGTATATACCAGTTTCTATTCGCCAGTTTAAGCGTCTCGAAGTCTGCTACAGGTCTAGCAGAACTCGTCTAGGCAGTTCGGTTCAACTTTTTGACATAGAGTCAATTTTCTGCATCAGGGTATTTTAGTCACCGGCCATGGCTGAAAGCAGTGATGTATTCCGTATGTTGGCTGTTGAGGATAAGTTGGATGGTACCAACTACCCATTATGGGCTTATATGATGCGACATGTACTGGTTGCAAAAGGATTGTGGAACATTGTGCAGGGTGTTGAAAGATGTCCTGTTACACCTATAACGATAGGTACTGCAAATACAGGTGTTGGAGCTGATGAAGATGGTGTCGAAGATGATATTCCGTAGATTCCTGTTCGTGCTGCTGTTTCTGTTGCACCTACTGCAGAGCAGATTCGTTGGGATGGCAGAGATGCCTAGGCACATGCATTGATAGCCTTGTCTGTCAAACGTGCCATTATTCCTCACATTCGCTCTTGCAGAACAGCAAAGGATGCTTGGGATACACTTACCACTTTTTACCAGGCTAGGAATGAGGCTCGTGTTGCTTACCTCCGAAAACAGTTGGAGAGTGAGCACATGAATGAAGGTGATTCTATGGAAAGTTTTCTTACAAAGATCAAAGACCTGAAGAAACAATTGATTTCTGTTGATGAGGTTATACCAGATAGCTCACTTGTGCAGACCACTCTGAATGGTCTTCCTGATTCATATCAGAGTTTTGCCTCTACTCTTCGGTTGATGATGAAAGGCAATCCGAATGCCTTGTCATTTGAGGAATTAGTCTCTGTTCTGTTGCAGGAAGATCATTCCAGGCAGAACAGGTCCATTATGCGTGTTGCAGATCAAGCTTTCCTGGCTAGTCAGAAGGGCAAAGGAAAATGGAGCTCTTCTACTAGTAAGCAGAAATCTATAAATGCTGCACAATCAAAGAACCAGGATAAAGATGAAAAGAAATCAGAAAAGTAGAAATTGTTCTGCAAGTACTGTAAAGGAAATGATCATATTATAAAGAACTGTCCAAAACTGGCTGCTAAAGAGGCAAAGAAGAAAGAGGCTGGAATGGTTGTTGCAGAGGCCTCTACACCAAAAACAGAGTCTGCAAATCTTGTGCAGGAAGAAGAATGGGCGTTTACTACTGTCTGCAGTTTTGACCCATCTTCTCATGATCAGTGCATGTCTGCAGTAGACTCAGATGTTTGGTACTTTGACAGTGGGGCGACCAAACATATTACCTCGCAGCGCAGTTTCTTCTCTTCACTCGAGCCTGCCCCTACAGGGAATACTGTCACATGCGCCAATAACTCCTCTTATCCTGTTATGGGAGTTGGTAAGATCATTCTGACTACTGCTGATGGTAGTTCTTTCACTTTGTCAGATGCTTTATTTGTGCCAGGGATCAAAAAGAACCTGTTATCAGTTTCTGCATTAGCCAAGATTGGCTTGGTTGTGAAATTCGTTGATGACAGGTGTACAGTCCATGATCTCTCAAATGGCGATGTGATTATTGCTTCTGACATTTTATGTCGTGGGCTGTATAAGCTCATAGACTATGAAAGATCTGTGAATGATTCGGCATGTGCAGTTCATGATTCTCAGGCTATGTTAGATGCAAAGCTTTGGCATGCACGATTTGGTCATCTGAATTTTGCTAGTTTGTTACGCCTGCAGAAATCTAAAATGGTGTCCTCTTTGCCCAAACTTGAGGCACCTGGAAAACATGTTTGTGAAGGCTGTATTTTGGGCGAAATGCAGTGTTCTTCCTTTCCAAAAGATGGTTCAGTTCGGGCTATGCAGAAATTGCAGCTTGTACATAGTGATGTCTGTAGTCCTATGCAGACACCCTCTTTTGGAAATTACCTTTACTTCGTGACTTTCATTGATGATTTTTCCAGGCATGCATGGGTATATCCACTCAAAGCAAAGTCCAAAGTGTTCATGTGCTTCAAACAGTTTTTGGTTTTGGCTGAAAATCTGTCAGCATGTAAAATGGGCACCCTCCATTCTGATCGAGGGGGGGAATATATGTCTTCAGATTTTAATGCATTTCTAGCTGAACGTGGGATAAAACACCAGTGTACAGTGCCGTATACACCTCAACAGAATGGAGTTGTTGAACGAAAGAACAGGTCACTCATGGAGATGGCGAGGTGCATGGTCAAAAGTCAGGCTTTACCACATAGTTTCTGGCTTGAGGTTGTCATGTGTGCAGCATATGTACTGAACAGGTGTCCCACTAAAGCGTTGCAGTCTGTCACTCCATATGAGGCTTGGCATGACCGCAAGCCATCTGTTGCTCATCTGCGTGTTTTTGGTTGTTTGGCATATGCATTAGTGCCTGAACAACATCGCAGAAAATTGGATGATAAGGCAGTAAAATGTATTTTTGTTGGGTACAGTTCTGAAAGTAAAGGCTATCGTCTGTATCATCCACAGACTAAACGCATTCTGGTTAGCCGTGATGTTGTCTTTGTGGAAGATGCTATTCAGCCATTGCTTTCATGTACTAAGGAGACATCTGTTAGCTCCAAAGACATGTATGATACTTTGATGCCTCTTTTTACAGGAGGACAGGCTAGTGCTGGTCCTAATGAGGCAACTTCTCAGCCTTTGCAGGTTTCATATGATGATGCAGATCATTCCATTTCTGATGCAGATTTACATGATGCACTTGTTGATGAGAGAGCTGATATTGAGCATGCAAAAACTATGCCAAAATGGATGGTGCAGACTTTGCGTGACAGCAAATTAGATGCACCTTTGTCATATCGTACTCGTTCAGGCTCTCATAGTGCCTCCTTTGCATCAGATTGCTATGCTATGGCTGCATCTAGTCTCTGTGATGAGAATGAGCCTGTTTCTTTTGATGAAGCACAAAATTCAGAAAATTGGATGGCTGCTATGCAATCTGAATATGATGCTATAATGAAGAATGGTACATGGTCTTTATGTGACTTGCCTCCTGGCAAGAAGGCCATTGGCACTAAGTGGGTAGACAAGCTGAAGCGTAAACCTGATGGTACAGTTGACAGGTATAAGGCTAGGCTTGTTGCAAAGGGTTATGCACAGGAAAGAGGCATTGATTTTGATGAGACCTTTGCACCTACATGCCGTATGACTACTGTTCGCAGCATTTGTGCACTTGCAGCCCATCATGGTTGGAATGTACATCAGTTGGACATTAAAACAGCATTTCTGAATGGTGACTTGCATGAAGAAGTGTATGTTTTTCAGCCCCGTGGCTTTGTGCAGAAAGGGCATGAAAACCAGGTTTGTAGGTTAAAAGGCATTATATGGTTTAAAGCAAGCACCACGTGCTTGGTATGAGAAGATACATGCCTATCTGATTGCACATGGTTTTGAGAATAGTCCAACTGAAAGCACCTTATATGTTAAGCGTGCTAATGATGTGCTTCTGATCATTGTTGTCTATGTTGATGACATGTTGCTCACTGGTCCTATTGAGACACATATTGCTGATTTTAAGGCTGATTTGCATGCCTCATTTGAGATGTCTGATTTGGGGCATTTGCATCACTATTTGGGCATTCAGTTTATGCATGTTGATGGTGGAATGGCTTTGTGTCAAACGAAATATATTGACATATTATTGCAGCGTTTTGGCCTTGAAGACTGTAAGCCTATTGCCACTCATATGGAGACAGGTTTACGATTGAGTCTTCATGATGCTGGAGATGCATTTGATGCTGTTCTCTATCAGCAGGTTGTTGGATGCTTGATTTACTTATGCATTACTCGGCCAGATATTCAGTTTGCTGTCTCACAGATGAGCAGGTTTATGCATTGCCCAGGAGTCACGCATTGGAAAGCGGTTAAGCGCATCTTTCGCTACTTGAGTGGTACTCGGCTACTTGGGTTGTTTTATCCCAAGGGGGGATCACTACCGCCAGATTTGCATGCTTTTTCTGACTCAGATTGGGCTGGTTGCTATGACACTCGTGTGTCCACCAGTGGTTTTTGCTTCATGCTTGGTAGCTCATGTATATCTTGGTTGAGCAAGAAGCAGCCTACTGTGGCCACTTCCAGTTGTGAGGCTGAGTATAGGGCAGCTTTCACAGCGATTGTTGAGTGTGTGTGGCTCAGACGCCTTATGGCTGATTTGGGTGTTGGCCAGTCTTCTGCCACCACCATCTTCACTGACAGTCAGAGCGCATTGGCAGTTGCGAGGAACCCTGTGTTCCATGCTCGCACTAAGCACATTGAGGTGCATTATCACTATGTCAGGGAGAGGTTCTCTGCTGGGGAGATCAGCTTGGCATATGTGCCCACGCAGGAGAACATTGCAGACCTTTTCACGAAGGCTCTGCCTAGGGAGAAGTTTGAAGCTTTCCGCAAAGCTTTGGGCTTACTTCCTTTTGTGGAGTGATTTCCACATAGCTTGGCACTTCCTTATACATGAGTGCCAGCTCCTTGTTCACCGCATCACTCCCAAGGGGGATTTGTTGATATATTTAGGTAGTGATGTGTGTGAACACTCTAGGACCGCCGGGGCACTTTTTTCCCTCTTTAGGAGGTTTTTTTCCCCCGGCTTGTATATACGCCTATTGCCCTAATGGGCTACTTATCTTTGTACATTCTCTAGTAATACATTCAGTCTTGTGTGTTGTGCTCCAAGCTTCTTCTTCTTCCTTGTGTTGTTCGCGTGCTTCCGCAGACGTCTATCTCCAACAATCTGCATCTTTCTGTTTAAGGACTGGACTGCTTAACTGATCTCCTTGAACTCCTTTTGCTATTTCTGCTTTCCCTTCATCCACTTTGAAGTTGATTTGTTGTGAAGGTTTTGTCCATATTGACTTTAATCCTGAATCTACTAACCCACAACTGAATTCCTTTCTCATTTCACTCTCTTCCTCCATCATTACTGTTTTACCTTTCAACAACCTTCTTTCTTCTTCAGGATTGAGTTGCTTTGCTGCTTCTTCCTGGACTTGCTTTCCCTGTGTCTTCTCACTCATGTCTTCTGGTGTTTTATTTTTTTCAATGGCCTGTGTTATCACATTGGGTGTACTAGGGACTGATAAATTCAAACTTTTTAATAAAAAATTTTCAATGTCACTTTTAGAGTCTGAAGATATTTGTGAAGAGCATGTTATGCCTGATTTTTCCAGTTTTGATTCTTCCATAACAGTAGATTCCTTTTGCTTTTCTCCTACTGTCACTTCCTCTATCTCTTTTATGGTTACAGATTCAACTACTGATTTCCCTTTAACTTTCTTGGTCAGCTTCTTCTTCTGTACATGTTTTTTCTGAACCTTCTTTTTTGCTACTATTGTAGTTCTTGTTTCAGGAGGGTAGTTCTTTGAAATATGCCAATAGCTCTACTTCCTTTTTAACAAATACTTCCTCTGTCTCAGCTACCATCATTTGGTCATGTAGTTCTTCATAATGTTCTACTTCCTCTTGAACCCAATCTGTTGCCTTGCAAGAATAATCCTCCAGCATCTTTTGATATTGGGCTTCATATATTGCCCTTTTATTATTTCCTTGAGTTAAGTAGGTATATAACTGCTCTTTACTGGTCTGAGGTGGGTGAGGATCATTTGAGATTGTACCTGCTTCTGAACAGCTTCATGTTCTTCTTTGGTTGCTGCTCCTGCTCCAATTCAACTTTTCTTGGATCCAACCTCCTTTTCTTTACAGGAATAACTTCCTCAGATATTCCCTTCCTTTTCCTTTCTGCTCCCCTCATGCTGGTTGGTCCTTCTGCTTCTCTCACAGACATCTTCCTGGGAGGACTCTTGATTCCTGTCATAAGGCTTCTGAAATATTGTGCTTCTGGAGCCAGCTTCAACTAATCTTCCATTCCCAATACATGATATATAATCCTGGTTAGAAACTGAGCTCCATTCATATACTTTTTTTGCTCCCAATGTTTAGCTGCTTCTTTCAGCTGTTCATGTATGTATGGGGTTACATCCATTACACCAAAGGGTTTAGTTCTGTCCTTATTGTTGAACATAATTAGTGTAACCGGTGTGTGTGGCATGGTATACCTTGGTAGTTTTGGGAAGCAAAAGTACTGCAGAAACATCCTGATGGCATACTCCTCATTCTCCTTTCCCTTAAAATCAGGAAATTTAGAGTATCCTGTATATGTTTCTTTATTCTTTTTCACAAAGCTATTATCAAGCTTGGTTCCCATTGGGTAAAACTGTAAAGTTGCTCTGATATGCTCTGCTTTTATAGTGATATTCACCTCCTGGTTATCTTTGTTCTTGACTTTACACCGGAAATAAGCATCATTACCTGTCCCAACTTCCAACAGGCTATTCATTACCTGTGCCACTCTTTCAAAATCTATGAAAAAGATAGGTTCTTCCAACAATTTGTGTAACCCTACTGCCTTCCATCTTTTCTGATTGACTGCTACTCTTTGAAATCTGTAGAACTCTTGACACAGCATAATATATTTGTAACCTCCTACTCCCACTGTGAATATATGCTGGCCAATGATACTTAGGGTTTCTTTGAGCTCCTTAACCACCTTTTCTGCTTCTGGAATCTCTTGCTCCTCATCAGATTCCAGGTCCACCTTCTCTACCACAGCTTCACTGTCCAAGAATCAGTGTCCTCTAGACAGAGTGACTGATTCTGCTTTGAAATCATGAATTGGTAACTCCTTTGCATTCACCATTCTGGAGAAAATATAACATCACACAAAAGAAAAAAAACTCCACCCACATGCGTCACAAGAAATCAAGAATAATATTTATTTTGAGATGAAATGAAAAAAGAATGAAAATAATCTTTCAATTAAATTCTGACTTCTTTAGAAGAACTCAATTAAAGTGATCATTACATGTGTAGCAAGATGTCTAGTGCACTCCCCTCTTCTGCCAGCTCTTATCCATGAAGAAGATGTTTAGAAGAAAAAATGAAAATAAAAATAAAAATCATAAAAAATAGAATGGAAAATACACCATAATAAATAGAAATTTGCTACCCTTCTACCTGTATCTTGCTTTGTCCTATATAACATATAGAAGGAAAAAATAGATAATCTTTCTCTTTCTTTCTTTTGTCTTTTTTTTCTTTTGTTCCTTTTTTATTTTAATAATAATTTCTTCTATTCCTTTTCTCTTTTTTCTTTTGTTCTCTCTTTTCTTTTTTTAATAATTTCTTCTATTTCTTTTCTTCCCCTCCTAATTCTCTTCTTAGAAAAAGGATAAGGTAAAATATTTTGTCCTAATTCTCAATATGTTATGATTTTCTTTTTTTCTAACCTTCTGATCTGATTCTAAAAAACAAATTCTAAATCGAGATCAAATATAGATGGTCTTTTTCCATTGAATCAACTCTGATTTTTTTACCCAATAATATTTAAGCCTAGTTGCCCTTGTCTCAGGAAAAAATCCATCTCCTTCTGATAAGCAGTTTTTAGAATATTTTGGCCTCCATATCCATTTTTTCCTGGAATTTTGTTTTGATGAACAGGCCTTGGGTATGCTTTGTTTCCATATCCTTCTTGTTCTAATGCTTTGATGCTTCAGATGGTGCCATAATTGCCACCGTGCTCCTGTGTCTCCATCCTCCTTTGCTCTTTCAAATTTTTGCAGGTTTTGATTAAATGAAGCTTGATCATTTAGTATTTGTATTGGTAAGGTCTGTGTGTCTTCCAATGAAAAAGTAAATCCTTCCATGTCTCGGTCATGAAAATCCTGTTGAACTTCCTGTTCTTCATTACTCAATAAAAATATTAAAAACCTTTTGTCATTTATTGTCAATTTGAGCTTCATTTTTTCAAAATCCAAAATTACTTTACCTTGTTTGAGCCATGGTTGTCCCAGAATCAATTTCTCATTCATCAAATGATCTGGCCATTCTTCACAATCTATTTTCATATATTCTTCATTGAACTTAACTTCAATAGAAGGTGAAGACATGTTTTGTATCATTTGTCCTTCTAGAGTTTTGATAAAGGTTTTGCTTTTAGTTCTTTTTAGGTTCAATTTATTCAACAAAGCTGAACTATTCAGATTCACTTGTGCACCTGAATCTATCAAAACCCTAATTTTTTCGTTTTGATAATCCATTGTTATCATAGGCAAATGTTCTTTTTGTTTTAGAGGTATTTCACACAGAAGGACTTCTCTAAGGTTTTTGTTTTTTCTTATCCTTTCCTTTGTCTCCTGTTGAGCCTCTTTTCTAATGTTTTCCTCTTCTTTTTTCCTGTTTTGAGCTTGATGTAATCTTCTCCATTCAGAAGCAGTTAATGGAAAATCATACCTTCTAACTCTACATCCACTTATGAAATTTGGCATGATCTCTCCATCTATGTTAGCTGGTTGGATAGCTCCACTGTTACTTATCTGATGTATAATATTTGGCCCATGTCCTTTTTTCTGAAACTTTTTCTGAAACTTTTTCTGATGTTCTTTGACTGTGTAAGCAAGAACTAGATCTCCTTCTTGTAGATCTTTTTCTTTTATGTGAACATCATGATAAGCTTTTTGCCTTGTCTTCCGCATATATACTCATAACTGCTTGGAGTCTAGTAGCTCCCATTTTTTCCAATTCTATTACTCTCTCGGATAGTTCATGTCCAGTCCAATTGTAGTGACTACCCACTTTTAATGTTGGAATGAGGAATTCCATAGGTAGAATTGCATTTTTCCCATATACCAAATTAAATGGAGTAGTTCCTAATGCAGTTTTGTATGCCACTCTATAAGCCCATAGAACATGATTAAGTTGTAGGTCCCAATCATTCTTGTTTGTGTTTACTAATTTTGAAAGTACGGTACAAAGTACTTTATTAGTACTTTCTGCTAACCCATTGGCTTGTGGGTGATATGGGGCTGACTTTCTATGACTAATCAGGAAATATCTAGTTATGTTTTCTATGATTTGATTTAAAAAATGGGTCCCCCTATCACTTATCAATTCAATTGGAAGTCCGAATCTGGTGATGATATTCTCATAGAGAAATTTGGCAATAGTATGAGCATCATTTCTTTTTGTGGCTTTGGCCTCAGCCCATTTTGTCAGGTAATCTGTAGCCACTATTATGTATTCAGCATGGGATTGTCTTGTTGGAGGATGTATAGGTCCAATGAAATCTAACCCCCATTTACTAAAGGCTCTGGCTGAAATCAATGGAATTAATGGCATATTGTCTCTTTTATTTGGTTGACTCACCCTCTGACAAATGTCACATCTTTTTACATATTTTCCTGCATCAAGAAATAGGGTTGGCCACCAAAAACCAGAATATAATATGAGTTTAGCCGTTCTGTCACTTGAGAAATGTCCTCCTGCCACTCTAGAATGTGCCATCTCCAACGTTTCCAGATATTTATCCTCAGGGACACAAATTCTTAAATATCCATCCATCCCTCTCTTATATAATTGTTCTCCTATCAATTGATATTCTTTAGATATCACTTGTAGATTTTTTGAATCTGCACCAGCTATTACTTGTTTTCCTTTCTTCTTCCTTTTCAACTCCTCAATAATATTTTCACTCCAATCTGGGTTTTTCTGGAACCAATATAGAGTTATGAATTCTGAATCCTGCAATGATTGACACTCCCAGCAGTTAGCAATGTATTTTGTTATATCTTGAATCTTATTAGGCCAATGTACCCCCATCCTATTGAGATTACTTAGGGTGACTACCCTAGAAGCATGAGTGCAAGGGTTCCAACAATGAGCTCTGTTTAGATATTCCTGTTGCTCTTCTTCAGGAGTACAATATTCCAATATGCCTGTATGGGTGAGGTGATACAAGTGCCCAGCTAGCAGCATAAAATTTCTGCTTTGTAATACTAAGTGTGTGTTGTTTCCAAATGTTCTGCAAGGTCCCATGGTTAACAATGGTACTAAAGGCATGGACCACTCAGGAACACTTTCTACTTTGAACAAATATGTATCTGGAAAGTCATCATCTAAAGGTGAATTGGGTCCTTTAGACTGGATTCTAGACAAATGATTTGCTCTCAAATGTGTTTTTCCTTGTCTGACCACCACCTCAAACTCAAACTCCATTAGTAAAAGAAACCATCTGACTATTCTACCAGTGTGACAAGGTTTATTTACTAAGTATAGCAAAGCTTGATGGTCCACAAAGAACTTAAACTTGTTGGCCAAAAGGTAATGTCTATATTTTTTTACAGCAAATATCATTCCCAACCCTTCCCTCTCAGTGGTTGTGTAATTTTTCTCTGCTAAATTCAGTTGCCTACTAGCATACGCCACTGGAAAATCTAACTTGCTTCCTTCTATTGGTTGTGCTAACACACATCCCAAATCATAATTTGAAGCATCCACATGGACATGAAAAATTTTATCCCATTGAGGTGTTTTCAGAATTGGGCTGTTACCAAACAAGTATTTAGAGTTTCAAAATCTTGGTCACACTCCTTGGTCCACTCAAACTTTGTAATTAGGGCATATAAAGGTTTAGCTATGTCAGTAAACTTGTGTACAAATTTTCTATAATACCCACAATGTCCCATGAAACTTTGAAGTTCCTTTACATTTGTTGGTCTTGGAAGTTCTATTATGGCCTTTATTTTCTTCTCATCAGTTGAAATTCCATTTTTAGAGACTATGTGACCTAACATTCTTCCTTGTCTTACAAAGAATACACACTTTTCTGGATTTAAACATACTCTGTATGTTCTGCATTTCCTGAATATGTTTTCTAAATCTTGCAAGTGATCCTGTCTTTTTAATGAAAAAGTACACAGATCATCCACATATATTTCCATTACATCTCTTAGGAACTCTTTGAAGATATGACACATCAATCTTTGAAAAGTTGTTGGGGCATTATTTAACCCGAAGGGCATAACCCTAAAAGCATAAATTCCCCATTCTGTGGAAAAGGCAGTTTTATGTTGGTCTTCCAATGTTATAGGTACCTGATTGTATCTTGAAAAACCATCTAAAAAACTATAAACCTCCTTTCTTGCAACTCTTTCTAGAAGGTGGTCTGTTATAGGCAATGGGTAACTATCTCTTATAGTTGTTGCATTCACCTTCTTCAAGTTAATGCATACCCTAAGTTTCCCATTCTTCTTTGGTACCACAACTATAGGAGATATCCATTCTGTATACTCAATCTCATAGATGAAATTGGCAGCTAGCAACTTATCGATTTCTTCCTTTTTTTTAGCAGAGTATTTATCATTGAATGTGTAATGTCTCTGTTTGCTAGGTTTTGCCTCAGGTGCGATAGGAATCTTATGCTCACAAATTTTAGGATCAATACCTTTCAAATCCTTGTAACTATAAGCAAACACATCCCTATAGTTTTTTGCCGAATTTCTTAGTGCCTCCTCTTCTTGATTTGTCATGTCATCAGCTATTACAATAGGTCTTTCTTCCCCATCTTCCTGAGTGATCTTCATTGTCATATGCCTCCCCTTTCTTCTTTTCTCTCTTTGGTTTCATTTTTAGAAGTAATTTGTCTTCTACTTCATAAGTCTTGAAATTTGCTGGTACATCAAAGTGTTGATCTTTGTTTGTTTCTTTGTCCTTTTTCTCATCCTCTTGGTTTTTTTCTATTTCCTTGTGTTTGTTTTTCTTATATTTGCCTGAGATTTTATCTTTTATTGCATTTTCAACTTTTACTTCTTCCAAATATTGTGTTTTCCCTTTTCTTAATATAATTTCTTCTTCCTGGTCCTCTTCTGTTTTTTATACCTTTATCATTTGTATTCCTATGTGGAAAACATCATATCCTTCTTCATTTTGAAATTCCACTCCTACATACTCATCAGTGGCCAGATCCATGGTAGCCAAAATTTGGTTCCACCCATAGGGCTCAAATTCTTCATCTTTGAATTCTTGTGGTACATAGCTCTCATCTTGTAATTTTCTTCCTTCTACACAATCTTCTCTTCTCAATCTGCTTTTTCTATTAGTGAGGTTTCTTATCATATTGCACTTCCATATTGATGATTCAGATTCATTCTGGTCTTCCAACTCTGATTCTTCACTTATTTCTTGGTTTTGATGTATTTTATACCATTCTTGAGGAGATATGTCACAATAATGCCCATTTCTTAGATTTACTCTGGTTATCCTTCCTTTGCTCTAAAGATAGAGGCAATCATTACCCCAATCTTGCACAATTTGCATTTGTCTCATAAATGGCATTAGTCATGATGGCCACTCCTGATCCACTATCCAAAATAGCTTTGGCATGGTTTTTACCAAATTGTACTTTTAGGGTTGAGTTTCCTTCTTCTCCTTCACAATATCCTCCTATCTTATCAATGGGAATGTACCACAATTCCTCCAATTCCTGCAGCTGTGGATGAAGATTTTCTGGTGTTGTTTCCCATTTTTTCATTTTGTTTTGTAAATGAGGATTCTGTTTTACCAAATCCTCCATTGTGGTATGGTATAAGATTGTGCATTGTTTATCTATATTTACATGGAATGTAATTTGTGGGTTATCATCTTCTTGATTAATATTTCCCCTCGTTCTTGTTGCCTCAGATTCCCCAACTGTTGTTTGAGAATTGTCTGATTCCCCCAGTTTAAGTTGTGCTTCCTGTATGATTTGTTTACACTTTTGCATCCTTTCATGTTCTAAGTTTGGCATAGGATAAGCCATTACATGATCTGTAGGACTTGGTCCCTCTTGAATTCTTCCCTTGTATGCTTTTATCAAGGTATCTAGACTCTGTGAATTTCTTATCTCTGACTGGGTTTGTGTCTTTTGAGCGGGAGTACTGTTGGCTGTTCCCTATTCTCCTCTTCCAAGTTTTTACCCATTCAAACTGAACCTTCATTTTGTTCCTTAGTTGTTTCTTGTTGTTTAGCTTGTTCCCTTGTTATAGCATTTACATTCACTTGGTCAATGTCACTCAATTCTTCCTTGCTCCATGATGTTAACTGTTTTCAGTGGTATCTTATTAGATGTGTTTTGTTGTTTTTGAGGATTTCTTGGACAATCCTTTATTAAATGATCCCTGCCACAATCCTTACAATAGGCTCCCTCTATTCTTAATGTAGGAGGTCGTGGACAGTCTCTAATGAAATGTTCTCCCCCACATCTATAACAAGTTATCTTTTGTCCCCCTTTGAACTGAGGTTTCTGATTGGACATATAATTATTGGTTATATACATGAATGTGGCTGTATCCATCTTAATTCTCCCATTTCCCAAATCTAGGGCTTGTAGTT
The DNA here is from genome assembly GCA_020310875.1 of Ceratopteris richardii. NCBI lineage: Eukaryota > Viridiplantae > Streptophyta > Polypodiopsida > Polypodiales > Pteridaceae > Ceratopteris > Ceratopteris richardii. The sequence goes on from CM035417.1 coordinate 4,754,809, forward strand.
CTAGTTCTCTCAGTTCATATCCTTCCCATTCTTCCTCATATCCTTCATTCCATTGATAATCTTCCTTATATGGTGATCTTATTCTTGAGTTTCCCTCCTATATTGGTGTGTATTTAACTGGTACCACATTTGTTGGTAATGGAGGTTGTTGCCCAAGTACAGGTCTTGGTTGCTCAATATATCGAGATTCTCTTTGACTTGCATAATCTCTCTCCTTAATGGGTTGTTTGTTGTAGAAACATTCTTCTCTGGTATGATTTGTCCATTTCCTCTCTAGTGTACAATATTTTAGTGTTTTTCTATCTTGCAAATGTTGTGGTTTTTGGTATGGACATTGTTGTACCAAATGATTTTCTCCACAATTATAGTATTTTTTATCTGTTGTTACCTTGGTATTTATCAAATTGGTTTTAGTGCTGACTTCTAGGGCTTTAGCAATGGCTTGAGCCAATTCTTCTGCTGGTGGAATTTTGTCGTCATTTGTTCTAGGTTGATCAAATGCTAACAGGTCTTGGCCTCTGTTATCTTCCAAATCTATTGCCTCTTTCACACATGCTCCTAGGTCAAGGCATCTCCTATAATACACTAGGGTTCTTAATTGGGCACTTCTTAATCCTTCTATGAATAGGGATACCTGTCTTGCCATGGAAGGTACTTCTTCTCTGGGACATCTGTCAATGTACTGCTTGAATCTCCTAGCTGCCTCTTTGACATTTTCATCTTTTTGTTGTTTAAAGCTATGTATCAGTGTGGTTGTGCTATGTTTTATTCCAGTCTTTGAGAATTCCCCAATGAAGGCTTCTAGAAAGGATTCAATATCTAGATACATTTCCTTTCTGAAGGGAATGAACCAAGATAATGTAGGTCCTGTTAGGGTTAGACCAAATGCCTCAAATTGTACTTTATAATCCTCTACTTCTTCAGCTCTAATTAATTGCCTAAATTCTGCAGCATGAGCATCAGGATCAGAATATCCTTGATATTGATTTTTCATGCATTTGGCTACCTGATATGGTCTAAGCATTCTACCCTGATTTTGCCAATGATGTCTTCTTCTTAGTGGAAAATCGTTAAATCCTTTTGATTCCTTTTCAAAAGGATTTAGGGAAGTATGTGTTCTCCTACCTTGTTGTTGTTCACCATTACTGTGAATTTCATGTGGTCTTGGCAAGTCTGATTGCCCTAGGTTCTGTTCCCAAGGTCTCTTGTCCGCACATGGCCCTAGGTCATTTGAATTTTCTGGGTCTTATGAGAAGATGTATACACATCCCTTCCTATCCTCATATCTACCATCTTTGAATTGAGCTACTGGTGTTATGTTCAGGGGAACTTCTAAGTTTCTCGATCTAATGAGAAACTTATGCATTCCATCCTGATATACATAGGTTCCAAACCTATTTGTATACATATATTTGAGGATGTTTCTATAATCCCCAGTTTCAATGGACTCATTTGTTTCATTTAAATTTTCCATGTTGTTTTCTTGCCCTAAATCTCTTTCTTGCAATTCCCCTATCCCTGGCTCTACTTCTTTCCTTCCCAGTTCTTGTTGGGAATGTGTGTACAATTTATTACCAAACCTAAGGATCATTCAATTAATTTTCACGATTCTGTGACTAAAATCGTGTTTTCCACGATTTTGTGGTGAAAATCGTGTTTCTCACAATTTTGTGGTGGGAATCGTGATTTCCACGATCCTGTGAAGAGAATCTTGGTTTTCATGATTCTGTGACTAAAATCGTGTTTCCCACGATTTTATGGTGAAAATCGTGTTTCTCACGATCTTGTGTAGAGAATCGTGATATTCACGATTCTGTGACCAAAATCGTGTTTTCCATGATTTTGTGGTGAAAATCGTGTTTCTCACGATTCTGTGTAGAGAATCGTGATTTCCACGATCCTGTGACTAAAATCATGTTTTCCACGATTTTGTGGTGGGAATCGTGATTTCCACGATCCTGTGAAGAGAATCGTGATTTCCACGATCTTGTGAAGAGAATCGTGATTTTCACAATCCTGTGACTAAAATCGTGTTTTCCACGATTTTGTGGTGAAAATCGTGTTTCTCACGATCTTGTGTAGAGAATCGTGATATTCACGATTTTGTGACCAAAATCGTGTTTTCCACGATTTTGTGGTGAAACTCGTATTTCTCACGATCTTGTGTAGAGAATCGTGATATTCACGATTCTGTGACTAAAATCGTGTTTTCCATAATTTTGTGGTGAAAATCGTGTTTCTCACGATTCTGTGTAGAGAATCGTGATTTCCACGATCCTATGACTAAAATCGTGTTTTCCACGATTTTATGGTGAAAATCGTGTTTCTCACGATCTTGTGTAGAGAATCGTGATATTCACGATTCTGTGACCAAAATCGTGTTTTCCACGATTTTGTGGTGAAAATCGTGTTTCTCACGATCTTGTGTAGAGAATTGTGATATTCACGATTCTGTGACCAAAATCGTGTTTTCCACGATTTTGTGGTGAAAATCGTGTTTCTCACGATTTTGTGTAGAGAATTGTGATTTCCATGATCCTGTGACTAAAATCGTGTTTTCCACGATTTTGTGGTGAAAATGGTGTTTCTCACATCGTGATATTCACGATTCTGTGACCAAAATCGTGTTTTCCACGATTTTGTGGTGAAAATCGTGTTTCTCACGATTCTGTTCTCAGACAATCGTGATTGCTCATAATCGTAAAAAACACGATTTTCTTATGAAAATCGTGCTCTGGGAATCGTGATTTTGTGCTCTAATTCAAAGAATCACGATTTTGTGTTTGACTACAGAATCGCGATTCTGATCAGTTTTTTGAAAATTTTTGAAGTTATTGATTTTCAAAGTTTTGTTTCTACAATAGAATCACCTTAACTATTTTTTAGCATGCAATGAAAAAGATTACTCAAATTAATATTTTTTTCCATAGAAAATTCAAAAATTCAGAACATCACGATTCCATGATTTTGGTTATTTTGTGCTTATTTGTGCTTAAACATCATATGAACTGAAAGAAATACAAAGAAATTGTATTAGGGACTTCTTACCTTGCTTACTTGATCAAAAAATGTCCAAGGCTTGTGTTTTGCAGAAAGTCGCGACTCTGTCCTTGCTCTCACTCTCTCTTTCTCACTCTCAAATGAATTTTTTCTGAAATTCCAGGATTTTATAGTGTCCACACAATCGCGATCCTGTGCTATTTCATCAGAATTTTCACTTTTTGCAGGCCCAATTTTATTCTTCAACAATTTTAGGGTTTTAATCCTCAATTCCTACTTCTCATTATTAATCACTTCTCTCTCTTGATATTCAATCCTCCCTGATCCTTTAGAGTTTGACTTCCTTCACTTACTCAATCTTAATGAAATCTCTTACAATTACCTTCCTCCAAAATTCCAAATATGCTTATAATTCCAAAAATTTTTCTCTTACAGAAAATCACGATTTTGTGCAGAGAATCGTATTTTTCTATACTTCCTATTTTTTGCAATTTTGAGTATTCTTTTTTCTTTTTCCCTTCAATACCCTTTACCAATTCCAATTCAGTTGTCACCTGCAATTTTACATCATAATTAAAAAATTATCCAGAGAATCGCGATCCTGTGCAGAGAATCGTGTTTTTTCCAATTTTCCAGTTTTGTCAATTTTTTGCTTTCCTTTCACTGGATCTCTTTTACTTTTGTCAACAAAACTTCAGTCCAACTTCCTAAGAAGAAAAAGAAATTTGTTTGATTGTTTTAATGAATTTTATGATTTTTTTTAGTATTTTGCCCTAAATTAAGGTAAACACTTCACTTAGGGTTTCTTGTTTGGTGATCTATTGATCCTGTGTTCCTTGATTGGTTATACTTTCTTATGCTTTGGCTATCAAAACAGTTTATGAGCAAAACTTCCCAAAAAAAATGTGCTAAGAAACGCAAATGTCAATTTTTGCAAAGATAAGTCAACCATTTTTCTTTTCAAAATGCAATTCAACTTTTTCTCAAGATTATTGCTTTGACTTGGCTACAAATGGATCTTATCTACTTGCATCTAGCTACTTTACTTGACTTTTCCTTAATGCAATCTTGTCATCTTCTCAAGATTAACAATTTTGCTTAGTACTTGATGAAAAAGCACTCTACAAATGCAAGAATAGACACATTTTACCTTATCTTCAGCTTTCTTGATTCAGTTTTTCACACACCTGCACTTTACTTCCAAAAAATGATATGAGCAACTATCAATTTGCAAAAATTTCAACACTTCTTATTCTCAAAAGATTATCTATTGCTTTCTTTTCCCCAAAAGACAAACAAAGAAATCTACCTTTACATTTCTTGATTAAAGAGTATTACCTTTTCAATGTGTTCAATACCATCATCAATAGAAGATCCAGCAAGGTCCAACTTCAATGAAGCTTTTGATATATTCCCCAGCATCGGCACCAAAAAATGTTTGTTGTTACTCTTTGGAGTTGTCCTCTCCAATCATTTAGCATAAAGAATCAACAATACATCTTATTTTTGTCAATCTTGGAAGTATACAAGAGACCACAACCCCTTCTAGATGATAGAATCCAAGAAATAAGAGAAAACTGGCTAGATTTCTGAGAATAGTGAAAATGAAGAGGAATTTCTAGGGTTTGGATTATCTTGAGCAAATCTCCATCATTCTCAACAATCTTGGTGTCTAAAACATGTTATTTTCTCAGCAGAATACAATCATAAAGTCAAAACTCAAAAATGATACCTGCAACCTTCAGACGAGACAATCGCGATTCTGTGAAAACAGACGATTTTCATCTCCAGCACCATTGTTCATCAATTTCCCACTCAACATATCAGTATTCATCTCTCTTCATACACATTCATCAGAATTACACAATAGAAGCTCACAAATCTCCATGGATACACATAGAATAGACTCAACAAATCAAAGAAATCACACAAAAGGAAGAAACACGATTTTCTGCAGGAAACTTCTCTCTTCACTTGGATAGCATCAATTACAAATAACCAACCCTCTCATAATAGAGGAAATTGTTTTTTATACAATTTCAAGTGTCCCTTTTCACACTTGAATTTTGGTCCTTTCCTCTTTTATTCTAAAAATATGCTATCTAGGAGTTTCCAAAAATTCTAGAAAAATTACATAGGATTCTACTCTACATAAGGAAGACTCTTCCTTATTTTTACATCAGTTGCATAAATATTTTTACAAGTTTTTGGCATTTTACAATTATTTTCCATAAAAAATACTTCAAAATAATCCTCTTCTAACAAACACCTGCAAGTGTCTACTAACGTTTTAAGCTCAAAAGCCTGCATAAATTTGTAGAGGCTGCTCCCACCAAAACTGAAAACCTTTCGAGAAACTTGTAGTTTTACGAGTGTGGCTGAGAACACAACCTCAAAGGTTGATATTTATTGTCAAAGAAGTACAAAGAACACTCTTCTTGATGTTCTTGGACCTGTGTGAGGAGAACTATGTGCAAAAGTACTCCACAATGGCTCCAAAAGAAACCCCAAAAATGCTTCAAAAATAGGCTTTGAAAGCAAAGAATGAAGCTTTGAGGGACCAAAACATGTTCAAGGTAACATCAACCTTAGTCTTTCCCCTTCTTCAGACACCACAATGTTGACAAAATGATTGCTTCTACTTCATCTACATTTGTATCCGCATGAGTGCATCTCCATTTTGTATCTAGGAGGCACTCCATTTCTAGTCCATTTTCATTTTATATTGTATTTCCTTTGTATTTGGATACCTTGCCATGTGCTTCTACCAGTTGTATTCATTCTCCTTTTAGGAGACTTATCCCACATATATAAGGAGCGCCTCTCCCCTCATTTGTACTTGGTTAGAAGCTTGAGGAGCCTACTCCATGCTCTTGGCAAGCTCATTTCTAATCCACATGAGTTTACCCATTTCATGGTCTACATTTTGTGTCTCACACATTCTTTGTTTTGTGAGAGTACCTTACTTTTCATTTTGCTTTCGCGTGCGTACTCTAACACTAGGTGGAGGTCTTGGTGGTGTGTTTGGTGGTCATTTTGGTGTTGGTGGTGCTTGAGTGGTGGTGGCTTGGCTTTCTCCTCATTTAGAGAGGCTTTTGCCATCATAATTACTCTTTGGGGCCTCGTTTTGCCCATTTTCCCACCCTCCCACCCTTTCTATCACTCTTTACCTCCCTCCCACCCTTGCATTTTGTGGTATTTTGTGCTCATTTCGTGGTTCATTATTGTAACCTTCATGTGGAGACTATATTGTCTTATCATAAAACATGGCAATTTCTTGAGCTCACTGCATTTATCTCAGTTTTTGAAGTGTTTATAAACACTTTGTATAATTATTGATGCATCTCATTGTTTAAAAGTGTCTATAAACACTCTTGTTATGCTCCAGATGGCGTTCATGTGTTGCTCTGTATAGCACCATGTGCAGTAGTTCGAGCCTTTAAAGCTCTGCAGTGGATGATGAGGGAATCACAAATCTATTGCATTCGACAGCAAGTATCTCTCATCTCTTTGGACGCAATACAAGAAGGCAACTCAGATTTTCTTGCAGACATGGTAGCAAGCATTATCATTCTATCTTGTTTTCATGGATCAATGGACCTATAGCTACACCATTTCACTCTGTAGTAGAGTGCGAGAGACAAATAGAAAGGCAGTGATACAAGTGCCAGATCCATCGTTGAGTGTTGCATCGTCTTCTTCGACATCTCTCTCTGAGAGAGAGAGAGTACCAGAATGCTAGAGTGCAATGGACGGTGCTGGAGTTGAAGTGTTGAAGCTCGAGCTGGACCGGAGTGGACACTCTATACATGATTCTCCTCTAAGAATCAATGGAGAACTAGAGAATCTGCTCTAGTGACACCTTCTCTACTAGACACATATCAAAGACTGCACAGAGAGAGAGAGAGTGTCGGCTTTCTTCTATAGAGCTCTCGCCAATACTCCATTCACGCGAGTGCCCCATTCAATTGCTGATAACCAACAGCATCAAGTCCTCATATGGGTGAGATAAGAACCTTCAGATTAGAGAGTGAGAGTATGTCCCTCTATTTGATGCACGTGAAAGTCTGAGAACTCGAACGAAGCGGTCTCTGAGGCGACGTTCTCTCTTCTAGAGAGCGAGAGAGAGAGAGAGTTGGGAATGGCCATGGGTGGCCACGTGGATATGTTCGGGTACATCATCATGGATGTGTCCATGGCAATAATTTACTATGTGTCTGCCGTTGGAACTCTACCTGCACCATCTCTGTGAGAAGACACACACACAGAGAGAGAGAGAGAGAGAGCCCGATATGCAGCTTCACATAAGCAAGAGCAGCTTTGCACACTTACATTGGGGCTTTTCCAAATCGCCAGAGAAACAGAGAGGTTCATCTGTATTAACTCTCGCCAGCCTTCAGAGTGCGGCATTCTTCATTTGTCCCATGTGATTAGCTATAATTGGCGGTGAAAGACTAGTTTCTTGCTATATTTGGTGAGGCATGTTTGACATCTATCCCTCCATTTATGAATCACACATTAACTACTCACTGATGCATTGCATAGAACGCACACAAACTGCCATACTTCTTGTTGAAGCTCAAAGTCAAGGACAAAGCATGGAAGCACATCAAAAGGTGGACACACAAGGAAAGGGAGCAAGTAGGGAGCTCCAAGAAGTGTATGTCAAATTTTTAGAAGAATCCTCTACAAAAATAGTGATTTTCATCACTAAAAACCATTGTAAATACCATTATCTATTTTTAGTAACTCCATTTTGTTCAAGCCGAGGAGTCCTCGAGCTTGAGGAGTATTAGAAGTACCATCGTACCAATTTTCATATTTTTTAGATCTCGTTTGAGCCCTCAAATAAGCCCTGGAACCTAATTTTTAACTAGGCCGGACACTAGGTCTGGACAGGGCCAAAACCTAGTCAAAAACTATAAAAAGAGCTAGAGAGCTCATTTTTGAGGGTAGATTGTAATAGAAACAAGCTTGTAAGAGCTTTTTGAAGAGTAATCGAAGAACTCCATTGATTCTCTCTCTTTGTCTTGCCGTGTGTGCGCGTGTGTGTGTATGTGTGTGCATGCTTGTGTGCTTCTCACTCACGCACTTGTGCCGCCACTTGCTCGAGGTCTTCATACCATCCTCACGTCTTCCCGGATTGACATTAAAGGAGGTGCTACTCATCACTGAGCTACACCAAATTTTGGCGCCGTTGCCGGGGATCGAGCTTTGAGGACGAGCGTGTGATGGTAAGACGTAGAGTTGACGCGTTGGAGTTGTAGGTAATTTCCTTATTTTCCCTATTTTTCTCTTTCTTACCTCACCACCATCATCATCATCATCCTCACCATCTTCCACCTCCATCTCCATCATCACGAAAATTTCAGTTTTTTGACTATATCCCCATCTCCACCTCATTTCCCTCATTTCACTTGTGAGAGAGAGCGAGAGAGCGAAATTGCGTGTGCTGTTTTTGCATGTTTCTTGAGCTATCTTGCAGGTACAGGTCACATCACCATCCCCAGCTTCCTGCGCAGGTACGAAACTCGACGAAACTGTCTCGCAGTCGCCGACTTCTGTCGATCGCGATTGACAGAAATTCTCACCTTTTGGTAAATCTGAGTGCACCACAGTGGACTAGAGACCCTGCACACCACCTTTCCACCAAAATTTTTGAAAATCTTGCAAAATTTCAGTCCATCGCGATTGACAGCCCTGTCCATCGCGATTGACAGCTCTGTCCATCGCGATTGACTGCCAGTCCATCGCGACCGACTGCCTGTCCATCGTGATTGACTGAACCCTCTGTCCATCGCGATTGATTGCCTGTCCATCGCGATTGACTGAACCCTCTGTCCATCGCGATCGACTGCCTGTCCATCGCGATTGACTGAACCCTCTGTCCATCGCGATTGATTGCCTGTCCATCGCGATTGACTGAACCCTCTGTCCATCGCGATTGATTGCCTGTCCATCGCGATTGACTGAACCCTCTGTCCATCGCGATTGATTGCCTGTCCATCGCGATTGACTGAACCCTCTGTCCATCGCGATTGACTGAACCCTCTGTCCATCGCGATTGACTGGGTGTCCATCGCGATTGATTGAACTCTCTGTCCATCGCGATTGACTGAGTGTCCATCGCGATTGACAGCCTTGTCCATCGCGATTGACAGCCAATTTTAGCCAAATTTTTTAGGGATTGTTAATTGAAGAGTTGGGCTAATTTTGGGCACAAATATTGTACTCTTGAGCATATGAGGAAGCCTTAGGAAAGCAACTTGGGGAAAACCTGTTGCACAGTGATCCTGTTTGAACCCTGTCTTAACCCTAGAACCCTGAACGGTCACAACTTTTTCATACGAAATCCATTTTTTGAGCTCTAGGGCTTGTTGGAAAGCTTGTGGCATATACTACATGCCCTCAACTGTTTTTTATGAAGATAATGCATTGATTTTCAGATAGGGTATTTTGAAGTTGACCATACCCAGGGGGATCAAAGTCAGGGGTCTTTAGAATTGTTCTCTTAAAAATCACTATGCAAGCTAGTGTGTGTGCTACAGGAATGAAAATCATTGGTTCTGTCATTGGAATTTAAAATCTTAAAACTAACTGTGGAACTCTTACAGATCCTTTGAGAGCATCGAAAGGCGTTCTAAGCAAGAGTAAGTGCAGGCTTGGGAACACACTTCCTGGGCAGTCAAGGCAACCAAGAAGGAAACAAAAGGTTGGAAATTCTCAACTCCCTTTATCAATTCCTAACTTAGGCTAAGAACGACGAGAGGTAGGAGTAAGTCAGAGCGACGATAAGCAGGTATCAAGTTGAAGACCACCTAAAAACTCAAGTTCAAGCTAAAAACCTAATCTCTGTACTGTCGGTAACATAAAGGAAAAGAACTTAACGTGGAACGATCAACCGGAAAACACGAAGAACATTCAAGTATTCCTGACGACGTAATATCAGACAAGACCTTAAACACGAGAAATAACTAAAAAGAATCAAGTGACTAATATAAAGTAACCAGCAACGAGGTTGTACTCTGGGCAAAGAATTGGACTACTTAGATAGGCATATGAACCTTAGATCAGGACGACATCTAGCAAGGGAGAGACAAAGCCTTAGGTCTTCAGAGGCTAGTGTTAACCACACTGCTAGGTCTTGGGCCCAGCAGTTGAGCCACCACTCGTACTACCCTAGCTCTGAGACCAGTGAGTCAGAGATGTCTCAAGGCATGGACAGACCTACGAGAAGTTCAGGTGTGCCATACTTGTACAGGGTAGAAGGCCCTTACAAAACACAGTTGGAATACCTTAGGACCAACCGACTAGGTGCTAGCATCTATGAGGACGGCTTAGGAAGATCTGTGGTATAGATCAAGAATCCTGATCAATCCATAGGACTAGAGCACCCAGCTGTCAAGTTTGAAAACGGTGCATACCTGGACAAAGAAGGAACCATATACGTAGTCACCAGTCACCCAGATAGGACAGATGAATTTGGGAATGTAATCTCAGAAGCGAACTTAGGTGACTTGGAACAGGGGAACATGGGCGCGGAACCAAGAACCCCTCGAGGTAAATCAGTTCTCACTAGGATTATCACACCGGAATGGGTTCCCCAAGACAACAAGAGCATAGAGCTGCTCCTCAATCGAGAAACTGACGAAGCCTTTTGGAGGTATAAATCTAATCAGCCGACTGATATAGGAACTATCATGATCTATGAGTTTAAGGATCCTGATAGCCCAGGCAGAGTGACCTACTTAGATCACGCTTCAGAACGGATCTTTGTGGTTACGGAACATGATAGGCATGCTTACACTTGGAAGGGTGAATTCGTTTTCCCCCAACCAAGATCAAATGTATCATATGGTCACCCTGGAGCTGGAACATCCCAAGCTCATGGAATGCAAAGAGACAGAAGTAGGGATAGACCAGAAGTAAGCTTTGCCAACCCAGTGGGAAGAGAGAGAACGAGGACGGAGACGAATAGGGTAGAACCTGAGATGCTTAGAGCTCACAGGAACCAAAGAAATGTGGATGGATTTCCTCTGCCGAGACCTAGAGAGCACACAAGAACGTTGAGACCAACCCAGCTAGTTAAGTCCATGAAGAATTACTTTGATGGCACAGGAGACCCCTATGATCATGTGGCGGAATTCAAGCAAGTCTTGAGAGCTGAACAAGTGGAGGATTTATTCACACAGTACAATGCCTTCGGTCTAACCCTTAGGAACACAGCACTTACATGGTTTCAGCCATTGGATGAGCGACAGTTCATGAGCATAGACCAACTCCTAGAGGCTTTCATTGTAGAGTTCTCTAAGAGCGGCATAAGACACAATACCTCCTCATTGATTCACAGCTTTAAACAGACTCCCCAAGAGACTGTAAGACTGGCAGGAAGAAGATTTAGACAATACCTTGAAAGGTGCCCTGTTTCGGAGCTACCCACATCTGCTAAACAAGTAGCCTTATTCCTTGATGGATTGCTGAGTACGAAATTGAGATCCTATGTGTATCTGAAGGACCCTAGGACTATAGAAGAGTGTGTACGCATGTGCATTGACATTGAAGATAACCTAGGGGAAGAACTAGAGCTTTCCAAAATCTACAAAGATTCAGATAGTGCATCTAGTCACTCTTCCACGCAGTCCACATCAATTGAGGAACTTGCAGAGAAAGTAGCTCAGAAATTAGGAGTGACTAGCAAACAAATCCCAAGGTTTGCCCCTGTGAAAAGATGCTATATGTGTGGTGGCGACCACATGGCGAACGTCTGTCCCATTATGGCTCAACCCCAAGTTAATCCTAGTAGCCAGTACTGCACCATAGAACGGAGATACACCAATCACACCACACAAGATTGCCCATACAACAAGCAGGCAGTTAGGCAACCCTACCCTCAGCCATACCCGCAGCAAGGAAGATACCAGAACCCGTACCCTCCACAACCATATGGCAGGCCACAGCAACCTTATCAGCAACCCTATCAAAACCAGCAAAGGCCTCAGCCAGTGCTAGCTCAACAACCACCTGCCCCAGCTAATGTGATTCCGGTAAAGTATGCTGTTGCAGAAGAAAACCTGAATAGAGCAATAGTCCCGGTGACACCCTTGATCTCTGAAAATGACCTCAGTGACCATAGCTTTGATTCTACACATGTCGATAGTCCCCAGGCGTACTACATGCAGTCTCCAGAACATGGTGAGTCCTATTACAGCGAAGAACCGAGTGAACCTAGTTGGGAGTCCGATTACACAAACGTCATGTATACAAACCCCAACCCTAGACCTCAACCTAGGCAAGTAAGACCTCCATTCCCAAGAGGACCGTGCTACAGGTGCCAAGGAGATCACCTCATTCGTGATTGTCCCTTGCCTCCACCTACACAACCCCAGTCAGTGACGATCCAAGGCTTTTGCCAAGACTGTGGAAAAGAGCATCTCTTACGAGATTGCCCAAAGAACCCCAATAACATGCCAAAAATCACTCCCATCAACGTTGTTGGGTTAGTGGTAGACTCCACAGGGAGCGTGACTTCCACTGCACCAGTACAGGTAGTCACTAGAGCTCAGGCATTGCAGCAAAACCAAGAGGCAAGCCAGGAAAAGGGCCCAGAGGCTAGTGAAACCGAGAGCGTGACAAAGAAAAGGACTAGAGCATGGAAAGATAGTCGAGAAAGAATGAAAAGACAATGGGCTAAAAAGATGAGTGAACTCGAGGAAAGCGTAAGGGAAACAAGAGCCAGAATAACCGAACTCACAACTCAAACTCCCTCTCACATTACCCCGCCTCCACCACTCCCAACTCCATCCATACCACCACCTTCCCTACCGCCTCATCAAATCACACCACCCCCTAGAGTAGGATCAGTCCTAGCTGATCCCACTCCCGAAGACCTAAACATGATGCTTAAAGCATATCAGGCCAGAATCCAAGAAGGGCCAACCATAACCGATCATGAAAAATGCTACCCTAGAGCCGAGCTAGAGCTTGAACGAACAAAAATTTGTGCAAAGATGGTGGAATTGGCCCAAGCCATGTTCGAAGCTAGCCGCCTCTTTAATATCTCTAGCTCAGCTAAGACGCAGTTACACTTTGATGGACTGCTGGAAAGAATAGAGAGGCTAACTACACAATCAGAAAAGGAACCTGTCCCTCAAAGAAAGGAAAAGGTAAGAGAACGGATAAGCCAGCCTCTTCAGGAAGCCCATGTGCCTCCTCAAGAAGCTTATCTTCCTCCCCAAAAGGCAGATGAGCCTCCCTCGAAAGCTTACGTACCTCCACAGGTTGCCTACATTCCGTCTCAGGGAGCGTATGAGCCTGCTCGAAAGAGTAATAGAATAAGTAATCCTCCCCAAGAAGCTTGTGCTCCAGCCATCTATGAGAGCAAGGAGAGAGCCAACGATAGAACAAGCCCTCCCTCCCAGGTTGCTTATGTGCCCAATTCTACGGAGCCAGACACTTCTTCTTCTATGAATCGGTTTGCACCAGACTTCCTACGAGAGATTCAAGAAGACAAATGGGATAACGAAAGTGAGGTCGCCCCTCCTTTTGAACTTGTGGACGATGCACACGACCAATTCCCACAAGACATCCCATCTATTTACGGGGAACATGAGAGTGCTCAGTCTCACGAGAGATTGGACTTTGAGTCTAATTCCATACAAGAGCTACCCCACTTCACAGGCCCATGGGAAGCAAAGTCCACGTGTATGAGAGCACCCACAGTCATGGTAAGGAACGACGACTCAGTCATACCAAGGAACACGGAGGTAGTAACGAACACCAAGGTGCAACGCGATCTCACTTTGGAAGAACTACCTGAGGATAGACCAAACGCGCGGAAATATGTAGCCAGTCGAGTAACTGAAGTTGCAAAACCTCGTTCCCGGGTAGGATCCCATAGGACAGTGCCAGAAATTCCCTTGGATAAGATAGGAGATATGTGTGAAGGTGAAGAAGGGAACACCTATCTTCCCATCACCTACCAGGAGTACACCACCAAGGCAATTTTGGACTCAGGTGCAGGAGTTGCAATTGCCACCACCTCCTTATGGAAGCGTTGGGGCAAGCCAGCACTCAGGCCAACGAGGATGAAATTGCAGATGGCCGATGGTCACATAGAGAGACCCTTAGGATTGCTAGAAGGAATAACTCTCACCACTTGTGGTGTTGAGTTTGAGCATAGCTTTGCTATATGTGACTTCAGCAAAAATCATGCCTATGAGATGATTTTGGGAAGACCATTTATGCGACAGTTGCAAGTGGTACAGGATTGGGGAACCAACTCCTTGTATTTGCAACACTTGGGTGTTACGACCAAAGTCAATCTCAAAGATTACTCTCATAGAGATGTACCTCCTATCCAGTGGAATCCCATCCATAGAGCCAAAGATGATACGGAATCGGTGCATTCCATAGGGTCAGGATCCTCATGGATGCATGAAGACACTCACTTATGGATGTGCAAAGTAGCAGTAGAGGAAGAGAAGAGAGAAAAGGCCAGAGAAATAGGTGCAAACGAAACCCATAGATCAATTCAAGACCTAGCCTATGCACCTGTAGTTTTTCCTGACGAAGAATTTGAACCTCACGGTTGGGCAGAAATTTTAGCAACAATGGACGTAGCCATCAATGAAGAACAATGGACACCTCACTGTGATGAGGATGGCTATGACATTTTAGTCTTCTCCATAGAGCCAATCATGGGAGAGGCAGTTCTAGAAGAATGCGAACCTAGCCCTGATGCATTTGAGGATGCAAGTGACTCCGATCTAGAGTCAATCATTATGGACCCACCATTTGCATCAGATGAAGAATACTTCCATGAAGTAGAATTTCAACCCCAGAGGCATGGAGAGGTTACAAATGATGTAAGATTAGCAACACATGTGACCCCGAAGGAAGAAGGAACGAAACGAAAGAAGAGAGAAGCCTCACCAGAAGAGGAAGAATCTTTGTTTGAGGTCCCAGAAAATTTTAAGAAGTATGAGATAGATGACAGGAGAGTCATGATAAGAATGCCTAAACGAGAGGCACAGGTAGGAGAGGCCTATGATAACAAAGAAACCACCAAGAAAATAGTAGTGGCCATAGAAGAAGGAGAGGAGAGATGCACGTATATAGGCCATGACCTGACAGAAGAAGAAGAGCACGAATTGATTGCCTTGCTAAGAGAATACAGAGATGTATTCGCTTGGAGTTACAAGGATTTGAAAGGGGTTGACCCGGACATATGCTCGCACACCATCCCCATGACTTCAGATGCCAAACCCTCTAAGCAAAAGCCTTATACATATAACGATAATTACGCTGCTAAGATCAAAGAAGAGATAGATAGACTGGTCGAAGCTGGATTTATCTATGAAATTGAGCACACTGAGTGGGTATCACCCATCGTAGTGGTGCCCAAGAAGAATGGCAAACTGCGCGTGTGCATTAACTTGAAGAAGGTTAATGCAGCCACAATTCGAGATAACTATCCGCTTCCCATCACAGAACATCTCTTAGAAAGAGTGGCAGGCAAGGAAGTGTACAACTTCCTTGATGGATTTTCTGGCTACAATCAAGTAGCCATAGCTCCAGAGGATCAGCATAAGACAACCTTTGCCACAGAATGGGGCATTTTTGCTTTTAGAGTAATGCCATTTGGGCTTACCAATGCACCAGCTACCTTCCAGAGGCTGATGTGCCATGTATTTAAAGAGTTCTTGAGGAAAAACTTAGAAGTCTATGTTGATGATCTTTGTGCTCATTCCAACATTAGACAAACCCATATTCCTGAACTCAGACAAATCTTTGACAAATGTAGAGAATATCAAGTCTGCCTAAACCCCGAAAAATGTGCTTTCATGGTCAGACAAGGCAAGATTTTAGGGCACATAGTGTCAAAGAATGGCATATCTACTGACGAAGAGAAAGTGAGAGCCATAGCAGATCTACCTAGGCCAAAGAATGTCAAGGAAGTACAAGCTTTCATGGGGCATTGTGGTTATTACCGACGATTTATACACATGCATGCTGTCATTGCAAAGCCCATGTACGGACTTCTGACGAACTTTGAGTGGACGGATGAATGTGAGAATTCCTTCCAGGAGCTTAAACGAAGATTATGTTCAGCACCAATCTTGACCACACCAGATTGGAATAAACCATTCCATGTTCATGTGGATGCATCCAATTATGCCATTGGTTGTGTACTTGCTCAACCTACTGGTGAAGGTAATATGGATCTTCCAATTGCCTATGCCAGTAGACAATTGAATGCGGCTGAACGGAATTACACCACTACAGAGCGAGAAGGATTAGGCATGGTATATGCAGTTAAGAAATTTAGACACTATCTGCTTGCAAATAAGTTTAAATTTTTTACTGACCATCAGGCATTGCTATACCTCGTAAACAAGCCATGCAATACAGGAAGATTAGTGAGATGGTTTCTCTTGCTAATGGAGTATGATTTTGAGGTTGTGGTAAGGAAAGGGAGGACTCACTTGAGAGCAGATCATCTCTCTAGGCTCACATCGGGAGAAGCCCCACAAGGTGTATCAGATGACCTTCCTGACGCTTACTTGTTTAATTTGGAAGTGGTGCCGCAGTGGGCTAAGCCATTGGTATCAGTATTGACATACGGGCCTAATCATCCAGTGGTAAACACACGAAATAGAGAGGTTGTAAAAGCCCAAAAGTACCACATCATGGCAGGAAGTATGTACAAGCACACAGATCAAGGGATCTTGGCTTGTTGCGTAGAAGAGGATGAGTACGCTAAATGGTTGCAATTAGCACATGTAGGTGCACTAGAGCAACACCATTCAAAGCAACGGACCTTACAGACACTAAGGAGACTCGGAGTGCATTGGCCAACTATGGAAGCGGATGTCCAAAAGTTGTGCAAGGAATGCCCAATCTGTTGCACTAAACCACCAGTGGAACACGCCACTCTTTATCAAGTATCAATTGTGCCAGATTGGAGCGAACCACTAGTATCCTTCCTGAGGACGAAAACATTCCTATCAGACATGACTCTGGCTAGGAAAAGGAGTTTAGAACAAGAAGCCCAGGATTACGCACTCATTGGTGATAATCTATACAAGCGTGGTAAAGATGGTTACCTGAGGCTATGTGTCCATGAAAGTGAATATCTTAAGATCTTGGAAACTGCTCACCAGGGTGTAGCAGGAGGACACTTTGGACCGGATCGGGTGATCAAGGCAATACTATTTGCGGGCTTCTGGTGGCCTACCCTTCACATGGATGCACATACCTATGTGAAACGGTGTGATGTCTGTCAGAGAACTCAGTATCCTATACGCAAAGATGAGATGCCACTGAAACCTATGATGGGTGGACGTGCATTTTCTAAGTGGGGAATAGACTTCGTAGGTCCTATTAATCCCCCAGCTAAGGGTTCTCATGCGGAATACATCATTGTTGCAACAGACTATCTCACCAAGTGGGTGGAGGTAAAGGCTACGACAAAGAACGATGCTCAAACAACTGCTAAATTCTTGTTTGAGAATGTATTCACGAGATATGGGCTACCTATAGAGCTTGTAAGTGATAGAGGCACTCATTTCTTGAACGAAGTGATTGAAAATCTACTCCAAGAATTCTTGGTAATACACAAGAAGTCTGCCCCCTATCACCCTCAAGCTAATGGACAAGCTGAGAGCACTAATAAGATCTTATGCAATGTACTGACAAAATTAGTGAACACAAAACGCTCTGATTGGGACAAACAGTTACACCATGCTGTTTGGGCATACCGAGTTGCCTACAAAACGGTACTCCAAGCCACCCCCTTTCAGATGGTATTTGGCCAAAACGCTGTGCTACCCTTGGACTTCTTGATTCCTACATTGAGAGTAGCACAAGAGCACGAATGGACAGGTCATGAACTCTCCTCTAGGATCTTTGACCTTGAACGATTAGGAGAAACAAGACTGAGAGCAGCTGCAGGAATATATGCAGCTAAGAAGAGACAGAAGGCATACTTTGATGCCCATGTGAAGGATAAAGGCTTGAAAGCAGGAGATCTAGTCTTAGTCTATACACTGAAACAACACGCGAGGAAGCTAGAAAAGAGAGGCTACGGACCTATGATCATCAATAGGATCTCCATGAGTGGAGCAGTACAATTAGCCACGTTAGAGGGTGATGTTCTCCCAAACTATATTAGCGGTTGCAGAGTCAAGTTGTATCAGGAACCCCTCACGGAGGAAATGCTCAGCCGACTCAACACTGCTAAAAAACGCAAAGAGGAAGAAAAGCGAATTCGAGAAGAAGCTCAAGCAGAAGCTTTAGAACGCATCAGAAGGATGAAATTACGAAGGCAAGGTAGAGATCAGCCTAGAACAAATGACTGTGCTGATCAAGGATATCCTATGGCCATGTGTGAAGTTGCAGGAACAAGCTCGCATAGGATAATTGATCGACGACCTTTCATAACCCTAGATATAGGACAAGGAAAGAGTGCAAGGACCGTAAGAGCCTTGATTGACTCAGGTGCAGCCACTAGTGCTGTTAAATTGTCTTACTGTCAAGAGTTGCAGTTAACTGTCAATCCTGTGGAAGCGTATCTCATAGGATTGGGAGGCGTGGAAACCCCTTGCATGGGCGAGGTGGAACTTCCCCTCTATATTCATGATGAGGCTATAACAGTTAAAGTACTAGTGTGTCAAGACGAGGATCTCACTGAACCTCTTGTCTTGGGACAAGATTGGATCTATGACCAAGCAGTCAACTTAAACTTAAGAAGTGGACTTCTTCAGATTTGGGTCAATCATAGTCGAATTACAGTAGAGTTAGATAATGGAGCACTCAAGGAACTAGGAAAGGCACAGACTCCTGGTCCTTCCAGGAATACACATGAAGATGACCATGTTGTTCTTGTCCAAAACTATGTGTTGCAGAGGAATGATATTCGCAAAAAAGGAGTCAGAGATGCAAAGGAACTCCCTTCTTTTCCAAGGGTCAGAAGGAGGCAGCAACTAAGGGCAGATCAATCACTAAAGACTCCCCGGACGAGAGACCAAAAGAACGCGCGAAGCAGAACAACTCAACCGATGAAGCAGATATGGGTACGCAAAGGAGAGCAACCACCAACCTTGCCCCCACAAATTCCATCCATGCAAACCAACCAGGCCAGAAGACGAAGGAAGCAGCTCAGACAAGCTCAATCACAAGGTATCCAACAAGTTTGGGTGCCTAAGAAGTTAGCTGCAGCTCAACAAGGGCAATTACGGATGTGGGTACCTAAGAAGCTCCTACATCCACAACAACCTTTGTTCTCCCACATGCAAAAGGTTTCAACAAAGAAGCCAAAAAGAGAAAAGGGTAAGAACCACGTACAGAGACCAAAGGGAGATCAAATCAGCTCTTCAACATTAGTAAGAAGACATGCAAAAAGGATATGGGTTTGGAAGCCAAAAGTGCAAGTAGTCTCCACCGAACCAAAGCGTCAACCACACTGGATACCACAGTTCAGAAAGCATCCAATAAGAAAGACGCCTGAAGTGACCTCTACAGTGCCAAATGATGTTCTAAAATGGACTCCAATAAGGAGGATCACATCAGTTGGAGACTCAATGGATACCTCCACCAAGGTCGGCATCAATCTCCGCAAATAACATCGAAAGCCTCGAACGAGCAACAACCATGTGCTCCTTGCACAACCCTGTCGTTTGCACCATTCAGGTCATGCAATTCCAAGTATGCATTAATATAGGGCCACATTACACGGCCGTGCATAGACACTTGAAAATCCCATGCACAAGCGCACAGTGACATATGTTAAACATTTCTATTGATACTAACTTTTGTGTTCTTGTTTTGTGATATCCTTTTTCTCTCAAAAAAAAAAAAAAAAAAAAAAAAGTGGGCGAGAGCTTGTTCCCAGGTTTGGCTTATGAAACATAAATGAGTCATGCTTAGTGAAGGTGGAACTGTTGATTGCTAGGCATCTATCAATTTGGACAGAAGTGTGTCTCGGCCAGTAGTGAGATTATTGCTGCCTTATCTGGTAGATGACAAGCATTTGGCATGAACATGGCATCTACAACTATGATTCTCTCTTACCATGGTAGGAATGAAGAGCTTGAGGGTCCGCAACTGAGGGATGCTTAACTGCTTCATGTACCAGAGCATCCAAGGAGATATCTGCAAAAAGTAGTTCTGGAGGAGAAGACTCCTGCATATGGTGAGCTAAAGAGAATATGTGAAACTCAGCTTGGTGTAGTTACCCGATGTTGCTTGCCAAGAAAGCAATTCAATTCTCAGTATTTCCTGAACCAGTATGGAACAGTAGCACTGGTGAATGGTCTATGTCAATCAGCATGGTAATCCCTTAGAAACCGGCACGTGTCCAATATTCCTCTGAGTGTCAATATAGGGAAGTGAACGTGCATGAGCCCAAGCTCAGAAATGCACATTGTTAGTGACAAATGTTGCTTCGAAAAGAGGAGAGGGGATCCACCACTCAAAAGATCTCATCAGTGGACAATCAACATGGACATTCATCAACAATGTTCCATCCCAAAGGCCGAGTGTACAACACGAAGAGACAAACATCCATCAACCTTCTCCATGGTAAGTACCTTTACTCTGGAAACACCATAACCATGATAGTTTAGGAAACCTCTTCGTCAGCATACCCTTGAGCACTTAGCTCAAGACCCGCAATTTTTGCACCATACTTCTTCCAATGCATTTTCCAAGTAAGCATGCGTAGGGCTACATTACCAGGCCTTGCACAAGGCACATACTTTTTTCAACCCAGGCAGGAACACACTTACCCATCATTCATTATGGGTTATGAGTAGTTGGCATGACTGCTCTCAACATCATCTTTGGAAGAGTTAGCGGACGTCATGGGAACAACATCCATATCTCGGAAGCAAATTGAAGCCAGTAGTTGCTCCAAATCACTCTTGACAACCTCTTTTGAGCAACTTGCAGTTTTGAAAGCTCACAAAGACACATTCTTGCTGGAATCCAAGGAACCAGCTCATACAACGGATGGACACCACCTCTCAAAGCACTACATAGAACAGCCCTTCCAACAAGGGTCTGTCAGGGACGACAGACTCGAGAGGGGGGGGAGTGTTGAAGCTCAAAGTCAAGGACAAAGCATGGAAGCACATCAAAAGGTGGACACACAAGGAAAGGGAGCAAGTAGGGAGCTCCAAGAAGTGTATGTCAAATTTTCAGAAGAATCCCCTACAAAAATAGTGATTTTCATCACTAAAAACCATTGTAAATACCATTATCTATTTTTAGTAACTCCATTTTGTTCAAGCCGAGGAGTCCTTGAGCTTGAGGAGTATTAGAAGTACCATCGTACCAATTTTCATATTTTTTAGATCTCGTTTGAGCCCTCAAATAAGCCCTGGAACCTAATTTTTAACTAGGCCGGACACTAGGTCTGGACAGGGCCAAAACCTAGTCAAAAACTATAAAAAGAGCTAGAGAGCTCATTTTTGAGGGTAGATTGTAATAGAAACAAGCTTGTAAGAGCTTTTTGAAGAGTAATCGAAGAACTCCATTGATTCTCTCTCTTTGTCTTGCCGTGTGTGCGCGTGTGTGTGTATGTGTGTGCATGCTTGTGTGCTTCTCACTCACGCACTTGTGCCGCCACTTGCTCGAGGTCTTCATACCATCCTCACGTCTTCCCGGATTGACATTAAAGGAGGTGCTACTCATCACTGAGCTACACTTCTGAAGCTTTACGTTATTGCATAACTGCTTTGCATTCGGTGCCAAGGAAAAGGAGGCCACGATTCTATGGGGTTCATCACATGTACTCGAGCTAAATCTCACATTGAGGCCCATTGCATACATAGGACCCACGTAAGCCTGCAACATGAACATGCATGGAGTCTATCTGGGGTTAAATAGATAATTCTTAGTACGTTTGCATTTTATGAAGGATTTTTTCTAGAAGGTACGATCATTTTGATCCTCAGATATTCCATCTTATATACTCTCCGTGATGGAACTCATATATTGATCAATTAAATTTGTTCTCTCTATAGATGTTAAGTATTACAACTAAGGGACACTAATCTACATCTAACTCATTAATTTGCACTGAAGTGATAATGTTTTTGGCCCCATATACAACCCTCATCTCTAAGGGGTTCCTTTGTAGCACCCAAAGGCACTTGAACCTTACTTTGGCAGTTTCATCAATTCTCATTTGTATATCTCACAAGGGCTTTACTCAAGCACTAAGTGCCTCCATCTTTGTACACTCAAAATATAAGAAGAAAAGTAACATGTGTGTGCACTTTTGTGGGTTGGAGGCTAGTCTAAGCCCACCCACAAAGTTTCTTAAGTTCCCAAGCCTACTCTAAGGCTCAATCGGTGTGCAACAATTAATCTAAGCCCTCACCTCTCGTGTCGACTCATCTTGGTGTTTTGCAAGAGTAGGGCTACTCTAAGCCCCCCCCTCCCCAAGAATTTTAAGTGTGGTGTCCAGTTGTTCATTCCAAGCTTTACAATTATTTTGAAGCGGTATTTTTGGCAAGTATCTTTGATAGTGTTTCTAAACACTTTATCCTCAAATCTTTGTAATGACCAAAAGTGAAGGTAGCTCATTCTCTATGGCTAACTTCTTACCCTCTTTCACCCCTATTTTTATGCCTAAGGATGAATGCCTCAATGGACAAAATTACAATCTATGGAAAGATGTCATGCGCGCATATCTCTACATGAATCTCCTACATGAGGTAGTAGATGGGTCAGACCCCAAACCCAATAGGGATACCAACTTAGAAAATTGGCATGTGTGGAATGTCAAGGACAAAAAAGGTCAGCTGTTACTTGCCTGCGATGAACTGACGAAAGGATATATCATGGCCTGTCACACGTCCAATGACGCTTGGGTTATGTTAGCTGCTTTGTATGAAGACAAAACCCCTTCGAAAATATATGCATTAAAGGTCGAGTTTCATAATTTGACCATTCGGCCAAACGACACAATTACCAAGGTCATATCCTAATTTGAGGACTACCAGCATAAATTAGCATTATGTGGTAGGCAGATCTCTAGTGAAGACATGGCCATTAGGCTTCTTAACAATTTACCTAAGTCATACAAGACATTTGTCACAACTTTGTATAATCGCGGCCAAGTCTTATCTTGGGAAGAGATTAACTATTGCTCCTTCACGACTCGCGAGCCAAATCAACTTCCTCCCAAGAATCTTCCACGAAGGCCAAAGGCCCATTCAATAAGGAAAAAACTACAATTCATCACATTAGTAATGGATCTAAGCAAGGATTGCTCAATTCATCAAAGAAGTTCACCTATAATTTTTGTGGAAAAGCAGGACACTTAGAAAAGTTTTGCTATAAAAAGAAACAATCATCAAAGGCTTCTATATCTAGGCAAGCATCCAAAGGATCCCAACATAGATCCCACTGCTCAAGTGAGGA
The DNA here is from genome assembly GCA_020310875.1 of Ceratopteris richardii. NCBI lineage: Eukaryota > Viridiplantae > Streptophyta > Polypodiopsida > Polypodiales > Pteridaceae > Ceratopteris > Ceratopteris richardii. The sequence goes on from CM035417.1 coordinate 4,778,239, forward strand.
ACTCTTCATCTCCATAGAAGTCAATGCCCCAATTACTTCTAGCTCCCCGCATGAGTGGATCTTTGATAGCGGAGCTACCTCCCATGTGTGCAAAGACAAGGATTCCTTTCAAGAACTCGAAGAGCACACGGGAGAAGTCTATCTTGGCAGCAACAAAAGTTTACCCATCAAAAGAAAAGGAAAAGTTCAAATTACCAACAATCAGGGGGAATGCAAGTCTTTATCCAATGTTCTTTTTGTTCCAAATTTATGTATCAATCTACTTTCCATCAAGGCCATTACAGATCAAGACAAAAAAGTATGGTTTGATAACACCTCAATTAAGGTAGTTGATCCCCATACAAAGGATGTCATTGCTCAAGGTATTGAAGAAAAGGGCCTCTACAAGCTATCTTGCTTTGTATCCAAAGAATCAACCTCAAGTTTGTGGCACCACAGATTTGGCAACACTTCTTACTTATCAAAAATCTCTTCATCCCAACTTGTGAAGGGATTGCCAAAGATAGGGCAAATTACTGATGCCTACCAAGCTTGCACCCAAGGAAAGCAACATCAGGCCCCAGTTCCCAAGGAAGCTTCAACACGAGCGAAGAGCCCTCTAGCCCTTATCCACATGGACTTATGTGGACCCATGAACACCCCATCCCTGAGTGGATCCCTCTACTTTTATCTTCTAGTAGATGACCACTCTTGCTATATTTGGGTGTACTTTTTGACGTCAAAGGCAAACACATTCTCTAAGTTTGAAACTTGGATCAAGGAAGTTGAGAATGAAGCTTCGACTAAAGTTAAAGCAATCAGATCAGATGGAGGTGGTGAGTTTATCAATCATGACTTTGATAACTTTCTCAACTAGAAAGGGATCAAAAGACAAGTCACTCAGCCTCATACTCCATCCCAGAATGGAGTAGCTGAAAGGAAGATACATAGTGTGATGGAAATGGCACAAACAATGCTTCATCACAAGGATCTACCCTACAAGTTCTGGGTAGAAGCCATGCATACTGCCGTTCACATTCTTAATCGAGGATTTACAAGTGCATTACACAACAAAACACCCTTCGAAGCCTACTATGGAAGAAAACCAAATATGAATTACTTTCGAGTCTTTGGTAGTGAAGCTTTTGTCCATGTACCAAAAGAAGATAGAAACAAGTTACAATCAAAGTCGAAGAAACACATATTCATAGGGTACAATGACCAATCAAAGGCATATCGTGTATATGATATGGAAAACCACTCCATCACCATTTCAAAGGATGTGATCTTCAATGAAGCTTCCTCATACTCAAGAAAAGATTCAAGTACAAGTCTTAGTCCACCTATCTACACTTCAGAGGGGGACTCGATATTTCCAAACTCCAACTCAGAAGCAAGTACTTCAAGTCATCCGAGAAGATCTCAAAGACTTATTGACAAGAGACAGTGAGAAAAAATTCATTATGTCAATTACACCTTAATGCATCAGATTCAACAAATCCCAGAACCCTCTAATTACAAAGAAGCTCAAGGACAACCTGAGTGGGAAGAAGCTATGCAAGTAGAAATGGATTCGATCGAGGAGAACAAAACTTGGACTCTTGTACCTAAGCCCACAAATCATCAAGTCATATGAGTTAAGTGGCTTTATAAAGTTAAGTACAAGTCAGATGGCACATTAGACAAGTACAAAGCAAGGTTGGTAGCTAAGGGATACAAGCAACAACATGGCATTGACTATGAAGAAACCTTTGCTCCTACTCCAAGATTCACAACCATAAGAATCATCTTAGCACTAAGTGCTCACTTTAAGTGGCCCATTTACCAGCTGGATGTCAAAAGTGCATTCCTCAATGGAGATCTTCAACAAGAAGTATATGTTGAACAACCTGAAGGCTTCAAGTTCAAAGGCAAAGAAGATCAAGTCTACAAGCTTCACAAGGCACTTTACGGACTCAAGCAAGCTCCCAAGGCCTGGTATAGAAATATTCACAAGTTCTTTGAAGACAAGGGATTTCACAGAAGCAATGCTGATGCTAATCTCTATATCTATCAAAAGGAGTTTTTAGTAGCCATCATCATTCTCCATGTAGATGACTTGATCTTGACAAGCTCAGATGAAGAATGCATCCAGTTCATCATCACACAGCTTCATCTTGAGTACTCTATGACAGATCTTGGATTACTACACTACTTCTTGGGTATGGAATTTGGCAAACAAAAGAAGGTATATTCCTATCACAGAAGAAGTATTGCTCTGATCTACTTTCCAGATATAACATGGACCAATGTCGCTCAGCTTCTACACCACTTGATCCAAACATCAAGCTTACACTAGAGGACTCATCATCACTTATGGATGTGCATACCTATCGATTACTTGTTGGCTTATTACTCTATCTTGCCAAGACTAGTCCAGATATTGCTTATGCAGTTGGTATACTCAGTCAGTTTGCACATCAGCCTCATCAGACTCATTGGGATGCTGCTTAGAGACTAGTTCCTTACCTTGCCCTCACCCGACATCATGGTCTTTGGTATAGAGGGGGTATCGAACTCGCAGGGTATCCCGATTTAGATTGGGCTGGTGATCCTGGTTCTTGACGGTCTACTTCTGGGTATATATATTCTTGCTTGGCTCAGGACCTATCTCTTGGGCAAGTAAGAAGAAGCATGTAGTTGCTCTATCATCTACTGAGCCCGAGTACCGAGCATCCAACTTTGCAGCATATGAGGCCATCGGGCTTGTACGTTTATTATCTGACATTGGTGTTTTTTAGGATACTCTGACATGTCTTCGCACGGACAACCAGTCAGCCTTGGCCATCGCCAAGAATCTAGTGTTCCACGCTCGGACGAAGCACATCGAGATCCAGTACCACTTCATCTATGAGAAGCTCATATGTCAGGAGATTACTCTGGAGCACTGTACCTCTCATAAGAACTTGGCGGACATGTTCGCGAAAGCTCTACCTCCGGTTCCACTTCAGCGCTTGGTGGACCTCTGTAGCATTCAGCCGCTCCAAAATTTAGTTGCAAGGGGGCTGTTGATGACATGATTGCTTCTAATTCATCTACATTTGCATCCGCATGAGTGCATCTCCATTTTGTATCCAGGAGGCACTCCATTTCTAGTGTATTTCCATTTTATGTTGTATTTCCTTTGTATTTGGGTACCTTGCCATGTGCTTCTACCAGTTATATTCATTCTCCTTTCAGGAGACTTATCCCACATATGATGTATTTTTGGAGCCCCTCCTAATCTATATAAAGAGTGCCTCTCCCCTCATTTGTACTTGGTTAGAAGCTTGAGGAGCCTACTCCATGCTCTTGGAAAGCTCATTTCTAATCCACATGAGTTTACCCATTTCATGGTCTACTCATTTTGTGTCTCACACATTCTTTGTTTTGTGAGAGTACCTTACTTTTCATTTTGCTTCCACGTGCATACTCTCTACACACAAGAGTGTAGCTTAGTGGAAAGAGATTGCCACGGTTAAGCGAGCTCTGGGGGAACAATACTGGCATGGGTGACCTCCCAGGAAGTACCAGGAACCTCTATCTTCCTTGGTCGTTGAGGTCCTCCCTCGCGTGTAGCAAATGGCACCAATGGTGACTTTGGTGACTCGGATGACAAGGTATGCCAAGGTTTGTGCCTTGGTCGCCACCTTAGTCATAAGCCTTGGATAAAGTCGAGGGGGAGGGGGGTGCTCGCTTTGCTCACAAAAAAGGAATGAAGATTTTGTGTCGAACTGCTCTGATACCAGTGAAGGGATTCGATGGAGATGCACCATGGTGCGCTCTCCTTGTCAAGAGCTCCACAACGATATCCTCAAAGTAGAAAACGGAGCTCCTAAGGCCGCACACAGTACTTTGCACTGAGGTTGTTGAATACGTTGAAAAACACAGTACACAAGGAGCAAACAAACTTCTTAGGTCTTACAAATGTGGTTAAACTTACAATCCATGACTAACCAGGCCACTATATGTTTTATTAAAGAGCATATACAAAGAAGTGTATGGTGGCCATTTGGCCTTTCACATGGACACTAACAGTAACATGACGTTGTAGAGGCAAGTTCCCTCAAACATCTTAGAATTTCTCATTCAATTGCTCAGTCATCATGAGTGAGATTCTACACTTCTAAGGTGGGCCATGTTGCAACTAGATCGGTGCCAAGTTTTGGGAGGTTGTTTGCACATAACATGGCATCGAACCCACAGATAACTACTTAGGGGATACCAACATTCAACTAGAGAGGATGAATGTGTACTACAATGAGGAGAGTTGTGGCCATTTTGTTTCACGTAAGGTTCTAATAAATCCAGAGCTCAACACAATGGACAATGTTCAAAGTGGCACTCCAAAAAGAGAGATCGAGGAAATCTATGGAGAAGAGAGAGAGAGAGAGAGAGATTAGTCTTCTTCCCTCCCCATCTTCAGACCTTGTGGTAGCCTCGGATGTAGCTATACAAACTTGCATGCGATGCTACGAATCAGAATGGGAGAGAGAGAGAGAGAGATAGAGATAGAGAGAGAGAAAGAGAGAGAGAGCCATGGATGGTTCCAGACTAGCATGTGACAGATGCTACGAAGCAAAATGAGAGAGAGAGAGAGCCATGGATGGCTACTGACTAGCGCATGATAGATGCTATGAAGCAAAATGAGAGAGAGAGAGAGAGCCATGGATGGCTACTGACTAGCGCATGATAGATTCTATGAAGCAAAATGAGAGAGAGAGAGAGAGATGATGGTTGCAGACTAGCATGTGATAGATGCTATGAAGCAGAATGAGAGAGAGAGAGAAAGAGAAATAGTCCTTCTCCCCTCCATCTCTACGCAACAAGTTGAACGCAATCAGACATGCTCCGGAGAGACAAAGAGAGAGAGAGAGAGAGAGAGAGGGAGAGAGAGAGAGAGTTAGGTATGCATGTGTATGTGAATTTATGTGCATGTGTATTTGTGTTTAATGCATGTGCATAAGTATGCACAAACATGTGCATGAGCATATGTTAGTAGGAATGCATAAATGCATAGGTCTTAGTAAATAGGCATGTGCATATATATATATATATATATATATATATATATATATATATATATATAGATAGATAGATAGATAGATAGATAGATAGATAGATAGGTAAATGATGCATGTGTATGTGAGCATGTATATGAATGCATATGAATTTAAGTTCAACGCATGCTTATGAGCGAAATAAAATGCATGTATGTGATAGAGAAATAACAGCACATATGTATGAGAGCATGCATAAATTTGATTGAACATGCTTATGCATAAAGTGCATGCATGCACATAAGTGTTTAAATGCATGTGAAATACATGTCTGCATGAAAAGATATATGTGCATAGACATATAAAATTATGATAAATGTAAGTGCATGAGCTTGCATGAATACAAATATGAGAGCATGCATGAGCAAGTGAATTATGTGCATATGTATGAGTAATGCATGTATGTAAGAGCATGTTCATATGAGTAAAATACATGGATGAGCATAAGTGTTCATGAGCATGACATAGATGTATACATGTGAATGAGTATGTAGGAATACATATCAGAAAGTGAATGCATGCATACAAGTATGCATATGCATATTAGTGCATATGTATCTAAAAGTAAGCATATGCATAAGTATGCATGTATGCATATTTATAAATAAAGAAAGACGGCATGTATATGAATTAGACATGCATGTATATAGTACATGTAAGTGAGCATAAATGTAAGAGTGTAATGAAGTTGAATACATGATTGTGAATGATAGAAAGATGCATATGTATATGAGTGCACGTGTATGAATGCATGGAAGTATATATAAATGCATGAATGTATGAGCATAAGTATGCATGAATGTACGTATGCATAAAACATATATGCATCTATGCACGTTAATAATGTGTGCATGTGTCATGCATAAGTAAGAACGTGCATATGCATGAGAATGCCATGTGCATGAATGCATGTTTGAGTGAATATGTTTATGCATGTTTGAGTGAATATGTTTTTATGTGCATGAGTGCATATGTATATAAGTATTTGAGTACATGTATATGCATGATAATATAAAATGATTGCATATGTATATGAGTGCATGTGCATATAAGTGAATGCATAAATGCATCTAAGAGTAAATGCATATGCATGAATATAGAATGTGTATATGTTAGTATGTGTGCACGAGGTAATTGCATATGAGATGTAAATATATGCTTGAATATAGAGTAATGCATGTGTATGAGAACATGTGCATGAGTGTGCATATGTGTATGAATACATGAGCATATATTATTAAGTATGTACATAAATGTGAATGCATGGGCTTGCATGAGAAAATCTAAGTAAGAATGTGTGAATGAGTATGTATACATATGTATAAGTGAATGCATGAATGATGTGTGCATGAATTCATACGATTGCATGCATATATGCATATGAGTGTTAGTATGTAGGAATCACCATGTATCTAAACATGCATAGCAAGTCTAAGAATAAATAGATGCGTGCACCTGTATAATGAGTAATGAGAGCATAGGTGTGTTAATGTATATGCATATGCATATAAGCATGTGAAATATACATGCATGTGTATGAATAATTGTAAAGGTGTGCATATGAGCATAAATGTAAACATTTCCATGTGTGCATAAGTTTATAAGAGTGTGTGAATATGTAGGTGCATAAACGAAAATGCATATGTAAGTAAGAGTGCATACAAGAATGTAAAAAAAGCATGTATGAATGTATAAATATAGATAGGTACACAAGTGTCTACATATGTGAGTATGCATATATGTGTTTTTGGCAGCAAAAGTGTATCTATTTAAAAGTAAATAAAATGTTTGTTTGTAAGCATGCATGTGCATAACTTTGAGAGTATGCATGTGTTTAAACGAGTGCGTGAGTGTATATGAGTATGTATATACATATGCATACATGCATGATATATATGAGTATGTATGAGTTCATAAATGCATAAATAAATGTGTATGAGTGGAAGTGAATACATGCATGAATGTGTTGAAGAATGCATGAATGTATGTATCAGTGCATAAATGTATGTGTATGGAAGAAAAAAAAAAAAGAAAGAAAGAAAGAAAGAAAGAAATAAATAAATAAACAAACAAACAAACAAACAAACAAATATATATATATATATATATATATATATATATATATATATATATATATATATATATATATATATATATATATATATATATTGTGTGAATTCTTTGGCACCCTTAAATATGTAAATCCAACTTATCTTGAAACATAGTTCCCAAAAATTGTTTTAGATGTTATGATGATGATTGGAATATCTGTTCAAGTGTTCTATTATGTCATTTAAATGCTTCAATAATTTCAGGTCTTGTCTAATGGAAAGTGCACCTTTGGAAGCATCTATCTATACCATAATTTTGATTGCAAGTCATTTTCTCACTGGTTGGTGGATAACAATGTATATGTAACTTATTGAAAGTCACCTCTGATACAACAAATCTTTTGACAATAGATACTACTCCTTTTCATAGTTTTCATACTTAGTTTGTAATTGTAATCTATTGAACTTGTAGAATGGAACCCCAAAGATGAGTTAGGCTTTTGTTATACAACAATATGTTCTCTCTCCAATGCTGCAAATAGCAAACAAATACACGCTACAGATTCCAGTGCATATTAATTTTTTAAGATGAAATTTTTGAAAGCTTTTTTGTTGATAATGGCATAGTGTGTTGATGTTGTTAATGTTTATTGCTTTTTCATTTTCTTCCAATCATTGTGAAATGGTGTAATTCGAATGTTATATATTGATATGAATGTGTAGAAGAATGCATGTGCATGAAGTGTGTGCATGTGCATAAATGAATGTGATGGAAGATGCATGCATGTTATGTGTATGCATTCATGAGTGTAGTATAAATGCATGTCTGTATAAAGTGAGTGCATGAATGCATGTGAGCATGTATACAAGTAATTGATGCATGTGCACATTTAGTGCATGTTTGAAAATGAGTACATACATGTAGGAATGTGAACATGAATATTAGCAAATATGTAAATATACAAGTGCATAAGAATGAATGAATGAACATGAATATATGAAAATACATAAATAAGAATGCACAAGCATAAGTGTGTACATGAATGAAAGTAAATGCATGAATGATAACATGTAAATATGAAAAAGTATGTGCCCAAAGGTATATGTAAGTGAATAATGTATTTAATGAAAAACATGAGTGTTTTAATTTGTCATAAAAATACTTATGTGGTTTTTTTTCCTAATGTCTTTGTTTTTCGAACACTAAAGAGGATTGATATTGATGAGCATTATGAAGAGGAAGGTGGAGAGAGCACACAGAAGATCGAAGCTGGAGTCCTTCAAAACATTCTACTTTTACTTTTTAGCATATGAAAAATAAAACTTCCAGCTTTAGAACTTAAAACTTTCGTATTTTCATAAGTTGTATAGGGCTTGTTATATTAGTTTCATTGCACATGAATTTTATTACCTTATCAAAATCAAACTTGAAGAATGTCTTGTAATCTTACAATTATAATTACATAAAGTTACTTTGTTATATCTATTTTGGTTTTCATCTTTTTATATTTCCACTTTATTTTGCATGTAATGAAATGATGTTTGTCATATGCATAGATCGGTAAGATATAAACAAGCCCAAGGACCTAAAGCACACTAAGAAACACCCCACATGTAGTCACATGGTAAGACCATAGCAAAAAAGGTTCTGATCCACTTGGTGGTATTCGTGCATGCCCCGACATCCCTTGGTGAACCCGACATGAAGGTGTGACAATTGTGTGCTTAGATTGTTAGATGTGATTTACTTCTGGCGAAAAATTAAATCTTTGTATTTTTATTTGTTTTAGGTTTGTCGAGCCTTTGTTGTCTGAGATCCTAATCCCTGTTTGTTGGAGGCTGAGCACCTCCATGAGAAGAAGAGCTTTCAAAAAGCAGAGCTTCGACACTTCTCCACCCCATTGACAAAAAGAAAGTTCATATTTAGATTTTACTTTTTTAATGTATAAGCTTCTCCTACAACAAACTTAAAGGTAATAGTTTTTTAAAGTTCTTTCAAATTGGCATAAATACAAAAAGTGTACATACATCACTTGCATTTACAGAAAATAAAATGATTGTTTTAATTTTATATTGCATTAGGAAAGATAGTCATTGCACATCACTTGCATTTCCAAAACATAAAATACGCAAAAAAGTGTTGTTTTCATTTTACATTGCATTAAGAAAGATAATCATTGCATGTTAGATCATAAGTCTCTTTTAGTTTTGATAAAAAGAATGCTTTATAACTTGCATGAGGATTCACTTTATTTGCATTTATTGCAAGCATAAAGAAAGGTTTTTTTTTCTTATCATTTCACTTAGGAAAGATTATTGTTAGTTTCTCTACTTAGTTGCTTGGTGTTATTTTTTGTTTTTTATCATTACTACCTAAAAAATCTAAAAACAAATTAAGAAAAAATACAAAAAGTATTTAAAACCAAGAATTTTATCTTTAAAGTAAATTTAGGAGCAAAAAAAATTAAGAGTTATAAAGAAAAATAAAAAAATAAAATTCAATTTAAATTAAAGTAAATTTAGAAGAGAATTAATTAAAACCAAAATAAGAAAAATAAAAGAAAGGTAAAAGAGAAGATAGAAAGAAAAAGTCTAAGTTTTAGTAAAGTCTAAATTCTTGGATATAGTATATAGTGATAGTTTTAGACAACTTGGAGAGCTGTCGGAGCCTGTTATTATAGATTTGATACTTTAGTCTAGTTGACATCAAGAGTGCAAGAAGGAGGAAGTGTTTAAAAATATGATAATACAAAATCAAGGTGCATGGACAGTGCAATCAATCCTATGTGAAAAAGGTAAATTCACGGGATTGAATATCACTTATTACTTGGATGTGTTTGAGGAGCAAGCACAGGTCCTGGGATTGCCTGACGATGTACTAGTACAATACTTCAATCGAGTTGTCTCTAGATCCATTCTTGAAAGCATCCATGAGCATGCTATTAAACATTGGGCTGATTAGAGGAAAGAAGTTCATAAAATGTTCTTTTTTTAGGATTCTATTCAGCATAGTTGGGAAGGGTTTTTGAAATGGGTTAATTATCCTAAGACTAGTGAGTCTCTAACTCACCTTCATGGTGAGTTCATGAAATGATTTGCTTAGCTTCTTGAGCAAGATAGGAATGCATTAAAACTTGATATTAAGCCCAGAGGATAGAGCTGAAGTAGAACGAAGAGTAGAGGAGCATGGAAAAAGGTACGGTTTGAGAGATGATTGGCAAAATGTCAAACATGAAATTGAAGACATTGCTCAAATGACACAACGTCAATACATACTATATGAGAAACCAATTTCTACTCAGCCTAGAGATCAACCTATGGTAGGGCATTCTAATATGCCAACACCTGCAACTGCGGCTACGACCAATGTTGCAGCCACCCCTAAGACACCAATTGAATTTCAATTGGATATATTCTGCAAACAAATGGAAAATGTGATGAATATGCAAGCATCTCTTTCTAAAGAGGTTGCACACTTAAATAATAAAGTGTTTTCCATAAGCTTGCATGAGCCTGGGGCTAGTAGTAGCGGATTGGGTCAAGCAAATATGGACCCACAAATTCAGCCTATTATGCCATAATTTACTCCTCCTCAGACAATTTATCAGTCGGTTCCTCCTACTCAGTCAACTGCTCAACCAACTTTCCAAAGAAATACTGATAAAAGAGGAACTAGTAATAAAAGGTGTGTCTGGCGTGATAGTCAAGACCATGCACATATGCCTATGATGAATTAAAGAAGGCTAAGGATAATTAGCTCGTATTTGAAGTTGATAGAAAATTGCATGACTTTAGAACGCGAGTTCCTTTGGCCATTAATTGGGGTAAAGGAGGTATGAAGAAATTGTATGAAAATTTAACTATCTCCAATGTATCTTCCAGTACCTCAACAGCTAAGCTAGAGCCATTAGAGGAAAGGGATCAATTAGCTGCAAGTCAAAATATCTATTCTGTAGAGGCACTGGTAAGAGCTAGAGACAAAATCATGCGCAAAACTACATGGCAATCTCCTATTGATCAATCCTCTGTATATTCTCATATTTCCAATGTCAAGGAGAAACCGAGACAAGATGACATGCAAGATGAGGTAGGTAGAAGAGTGATAAGAAGGCGGACTAAGGAAAATGAAAAGAGAAATATAAATAATGAAAAAAGAGTGCAGTTTGAAGATATTGCTGTTAGTATATGATCAATGTCTACCCCTCATGATTGTATGCACATTTTGTAAGGCCCCCTTTATGAGGAGAAGCCAAGCGTGCATTACCCAATTGATGGGAATCCCAACTTGAATGTTGGATGAAGGTCATATTGGACCATGTAAGATATTATAAGGAAAGGGAGTTACCAGGGTCCCCAATTGTGGGGTCCGGGGCAGCGGTGAGCAGCCCCGGCTGGGGGGTCCAAGGGGGCCAGCGGGCCCCCTGGCTGGGGGGTCCCAGGGGGCCAGCGGGCCCCCTGGTGGGGGTCCGGGGGCAGCGCCCCCGGCGCGACGGTAAAGGGAATATTCCATGGAATATTCCCTGTCGGAGTCAGAAAACATTTATATTTGTTAGGTCGGTTCAACCAGTCTAAGCCGTGTATGGCAATTACACGGGCGGTGGCCGCCCACGCTCTGCCGCCCATGTATTGCCGTCCATGGCAGGCCACCCATGATCCTATATATACATGACTTCTGCACTACCTAAGACACTGAGTTGAGCCAGCATACCTCTACCTTGTATCTCCCTATCTAGAGTTGTCTAGATCACCATTTAAGCTCTACCTTGAGAGCGCACGGGTGGACAACGCCATCATCTTTGTACTTGCTGCTAGTAGAAAATTGTTGAGATTCTCCTATATCTGTTATCTTCTCTGCTATTGCTCCTGTGTTATATTGCGTAACTATTGTCTTACATGGTATCAGAGCTGTAAGGTTCGAATAGCTTGAGAAGTATCATTATTTTAGCCTACTAGCAGACTAGAATATCAGTAGATTATTCGAGTGATTACATGATGGCTTCATCGTCGAACACTAGTCTTGGTGCTTCTGCTAATGTTAATGCTGCACCTATTCGAATTCGTCCACCTGCATTCACTGAAGGGAAGCTGGATGGAACCAACTATACACTCTGGAAGTTCAAAATTTCTGCAATTTTGGACTCCTATGAATTACTTGACACTGTCATGGGACCGATGGGATTGGATCCAGAGCCTATACCAGTTGAAGATCCAGCAAATTCAAGATTGATGATTCAGCCAGATCCAGATCTTCTACGAGCTTGGAAGAGGCGGAATGCTGATGCATTATGTGCGATTGTCACTAGTGTAAGTGATTCTGTGCTTACTTTAGTTCAACATACTACTAAAGCACATGAGGCTTGGGGCATATTGGCTCGACAATATGAGACCAAGAACCACACTAGGATACAGAATTTAGAAAATCAGTTGGCAAATGAAAAGCATTCTGATTCTGAAAAGGCTGAAGATTTTATCAAACGGATAAAGCATCTTCAAGATCAATTGGCTGCAGTTGGTGTTGTTATAACACCAGAAGAGCTGGCTCGAAGATCTGTACGTGTTCTTCCAGCAAAGTATGATGGATTAGTAACAGCCCTTAACACTCAGGTAAGGCCAACTCCTCTTACATTTGAAGAGTTTTGTGCGATGCTTTTAGAAGAAGAGATGCGGCTGAAGAATCGGCAAAGTACAACTGATGCTGCATTCTCAGCAAATGCAAAAGGTAAAGGCTCTTCTGAGGGATCAAAGAAGAAGCCAAAGAAGAAAAAGTTCACAGGAAGTTGCTTCTATTGTGAAAAGAAAGGCCATGCCATCAAGGATTGCAGAAAGAAGCAAGCTGATGAACGGAATGGGACTGTAAAATCATCATGGAAGAACAAAGAGTCTGCAAACAACACAGAGCTGGAACTTTGGGTAGCTATTGAAGAGGTATGTTCATCTGCTCAAGCTCGTGTTGATGAGCCATGGATTTTAGATAGTGGAGCTTCTCGCCATATGACCAGTAAAAAGGATTGGTATAGTTCCCTAGTGCCTCTGCGGGAATCCATCAATGTAGTGGTGGGAAATGACTCCAAGTGTCCAGCCGAAGGAACTGGAACCATCTCTTTTATCACTTCTCCAGGTGTTGAGAAAAAGTTATCCGATGTTCTCTACGTACCTACACTCAAAAGAAATTTGTTGTCAGTTTCTGCAATAACAGATCGTGGACTTGAAGTTCACTTCAATAAGAGTGGTGCAGAAATCATGGATTCATCAGGTAATGTTGTAGGTAAAGGGATACAACGGGATAACTTGTATGAGTTAAGTGCTTTAACTGCTACAGAAGATAAAGATGTAAGCAGGTTATGGCACCAAAGATTTGGGCATCTCGGATTTGCAGTTTTGAAGGAGATGCAAGGAACAGGGATGGTTGCTCATTTGCCTGCATTTTCAGATTTGCAGGAACCTTGTGAAGCTTGTATGATGGGCAAGCAACAACGAAAGGCATTTCCAAGAGAGACCAGCAATCGATCTCAAGCTCCTCTAGAGTTGGTACATGCTGATCTCTGCGGTAAAATGTCTACACCTGCTTTAGGAGGATCTTTCTACTTTTTGCTGTTAGTCGACGATTATAGTAGAAAGATGTGGGTTTATTTCATTCGAGAGAAGGCTGATGCTTTTGAAAAATTTAAAACGTGGCATAAGTATGTAGAAAATGAATCAGGAAGGAAACTGAAGAAATTTAGAACAGATAGAGGAGGTGAATTCTTGTCAACAGAATTCAACAATTACTGTAAGGATCATGGTGTGAAAAGGCAACTTACCACAGCTCATACACCTCAACAAAATGGCGTTGTTGAGCGCAGGAACAGGACAGTAGTTGAAATGGCTCGTTGTATGTTGAAGGCTCAAGACATGCCTGATTCATTCTGGGCAGAAGCAGTCAATACAGCAGTGTACATCCTCAATCGAAGCTACACAAAAGCACTGAAGGGGATGACTCCTCAAGAAGCATATTCTGGTAAAAAGCCTTCAGTTTTGCATTTCAGAATTTTTGGTTGTTTCTGTTATGCACATATTCCTGATTCAACAAGATCAAAGTTGGATTCAAAAAGCAAAAAGTGTGTCTTCCTAGGATATAGTGAAGAGTCTAAAGCATACAGGTTATGGGATCCTGAGGCAAGGAAGATTTTTGTCAGCCGAGATGTGGTGTTTGATGAACGACCACACTTAGTAGAAGATAAAGGTAAATCTACTATCTCATCAAACGGAGAAATATCTCACCTTGTGCCTATCAAAAGACAGGTTAAAGTTGAGGAGGAGGAAACATCTGATGGAGAAATTTCCTCAATAAAAAGCCAACCAGTTGTAGCTGCACAGCGTAAGCCACTACCAAAGTGGGCACAACAGCTCTTTGATGATCACAATCCACATGTAGATGTACCAGAATCATCATCGGATGGATTACGAAGATCAAAGAGAATAGAGGAGCAAAGAAGAGCCTCAGAACACATTGTTAACATGGCTCTAATGGCAGATATCATGGGTTCGATAAAGGAACCTACCACCATTGAAGAAGCCATTGATGATCCAGATTGGAGAGCGGCAATGCAGTCTGAGTATGATAGTATACTCAAAAATGATACATGGGATCTAGTCGACTTGCCGCCAAAGAAGAAGGTAATAGGTACTAAATGGATTTGGAAAGCTAAGTATAAAGCTGATGGAACATTAGAAAAGTATAAGGCACGATTAGTTGCACAGGGTTTTTCACAGATTGAAGGATTTGATGTTCAAGAAACTTTTGCACCAACAGCACGCATGACAACTATTCGGACGGTACTTGCAGTAGCTGCACAAAAGTCTTGGCCTATTTTCCAGATGGATGTCAAATCTGCATTTTTGAATGGTCACCTCAAGGAGGAGGTATATGTATCTCAACCACCAGGTTTTGAGGTGCCCAATTCAGAAAATAAAGTTTGCAGGTTGAAGAAAGCTTTGTATGGACTTAAGCAAGCTCCACGGGCTTGGTACCAACGAATAGATCATTTTTTCAAAAATATGGGTTTTGAAAGAAGTACTTCTGATGCTAACTTGTATGTAACGAAAAGGGATAGCAAGCTAGTTGTTGTCATTGTATATGTAGATGATTTGATCATTACAGGAGATCATCAAGAACTCATCAATCAAACTCGAATCAGCTTGGGAACTGAGTTTGAAATGACAGACTTAGGTCTACTCCATTTTTGTCTGGGAATTGAAGTATGGCAAAGGAAGGATGGCATTTTCATCTCACAACAAAAATATTCCAAAGAAATTCTCAAGGCATTTGGAATGATGGACTGCAAACCAACTAGCACACCTATGGAGGTAAATCATAAGCTATCTATGGATGATAACATGCCTGATGTAGATACTAAGAAGTATAGGAAGCTCGTTGGAAGCCTTATTTTTCTGTGCAACACTAGACCAGACATTTGCTATGCTGTTGGAGTGTTAAGCAGGTTTTCCAACAAACCTAAGGAGAGTCACTGGAATGCTGGAATGCGAATTCTAAGGTACATTGCAGGAACCTTGGATTTTGGTATTTTGTATACCACAGGTGATACACTCCAAGGATATTGTGATTCAGATTGGGCTGGAGATTGTGATTCTAGAAAATCAGTTTCTGGATATTGTTTCTCACTTGGTTCAGGAATATTTTCTTGGGTAAGTAGGAAGCAACCAACTCTCGCACTCTCCTCCACTGAAGCAGAGTACAAAGCAGCTTGTTTTGCTTCTTGTGAGGCAGTTTGGTTAAGGAGAATTCTTGCAGATCTAGGCTTTCCATCAAATATGCCAACTGTACTCAAGTGTGATAATCAAAGTTGTATGGCTATTGCAAAGAACCCAGTATTTCATGCTCGCACCAAGCACATAGAAGTACAGTACCATTACATTCGTGAGCTAATTGAAGATGAAATTTTGGAGCTAGAATATTGCCCAACAGAGGCAAATTGTGCTGACATATTCACTAAAGCACTTGGAAGAGAGCAGCTCAACAAGCATCTTCAACAGATGGGCATAGGACCGAGACCTACTTGACTTATCATCGGTAAACATTGAGGGGGGGTGTTAGTATATGATCAATGTCTACCCCTCATGATTGTATGCACATTTTGTAAGGCCCCCTTTATGAGGAGAAGCCAAGCGTGCATTACCCAATTGATGGGAATCCCAACTTGAATGTTGGATGAAGGTCATATTGGACCATGTAAGATATTATAAGGAAAGGGAGTTACCAGGGTCCCCAATTGTGGGGTCCGGGGCAGCGGTGAGCAGCCCCGGCTGGGGGGTCCAAGGGGGCCAGCGGGCCCCCTGGCTGGGGGGTCCCAGGGGGCCAGCGGGCCCCCTGGTGGGGGTCCGGGGGCAGCGCCCCCGGCGCGACGGTAAAGGGAATATTCCATGGAATATTCCCTGTCGGAGTCAGAAAACATTTATATTTGTTAGGTCGGTTCAACCAGTCTAAGCCGTGTATGGCAATTACGCGGGCGGTGGCCGCCCACGCTCTGCCGCCCATGTATTGCCGTCCATGGCAGGCCACCCATGATCCTATATATACATGACTTCTGCACTACCTAAGACACTGAGTTGAGCCAGCATACCTCTACCTTGTATCTCCCTATCTAGAGTTGTCTAGATCACCATTTAAGCTCTACCTTGAGAGCGCACGGGTGGACAACGCCATCATCTTTGTACTTGCTGCTAGTAGAAAATTGTTGAGATTCTCCTATATCTGTTATCTTCTCTGCTATTGCTCCTGTGTTATATTGCGTAACTATTGTCTTACAATTGCAAATGTATCTGAGGAAGAAAAAAGAAAACTAATTAAAGAAGAGAAGAAACCATTAGATGAGGATACCCGAGTAGAAGAAAACCAGAACACCCCAACTAAAGAAGAAAAGAAGAAAGCCCGTAAAGAGGGAAAGAAACCTGTTATCGAAAATAATCAAAATAGCAAAAATGATAAAAAATATGATAAAAAACAAGGAGAGGAAAAAGGGAAAAAGAAAGTTAGGAAGACTCCGAGAGCAATTATGATCTCGGAGCTTGAGAAGAAGAATGATGCTAGAGAGATTCTCAATGACATATTATTGAAAAGCCAAGCCAGTATGTCCCTTGAGCAAGTGTTTTCAATTGCAAAACCAGAGTTCAAGGATAGATTTATAAGACTTATTAAAAGAAGACGGTTGCCACTACCTCAAGATGAAGATATGCAAGATGTTGCACATGAAACTTTAGCAATGAATAAGGCTATCACATTAAGTGATAGCTTTAATGATGAGGAATTTTGTTTTGCTTAATGTTCTAATAAATCTAGAGTTCACAATAATGGACAATATTCCAAGCGGTGTCGGGAAGGAGGCGAGGCGGAGAGAGTGGTGCCGGGTTGGATCAGGCCCCGGTGTGGATCGTTCTCCCTCTTCGACAAGCAGCATCTGCGAGCTGGGTGGCTCGACCTCGGTATGGTGACTCGTATCGCACATCATAGGCCCCTGCCTCAGAAGAACAAGGCTCGGTTGTGTGCGTATGCTTGTAACCATCACATATGATAAATCGAAATACAATGCCAAATGAAACAACTATGCTCAACAATACAATGCCAAATGAAACAACTATGCTCAACAATACAATGCAAATACAAATGATGTCATCTAATAAATCTCACTAATACAATGAATTCCACTACAATGCGGATCGGTGATACAATCTGCTGCTACAGTGCGGATCAGGTAATAAATATGCTGCTATAGTGTGGATCAGGTAACATAGTATAGACTTCCCCCTAAAGTGCAAGAAGGCGCCCATGATCTTCGTCTTCTTATCTTTGCGGATGGATCCTTCCTTTACTTTATGTCTTCGGTCTTTAGCTCAACACTTGTCTTCACTTCATAAATCCGGTAGTAACTTCCAAATCACGCAACAACCTGGAAAGAAGTTCCACAAGGAAGATCCATAAGGAGGAACAAATCAAGTTTGTGCACCTATTTATAGGCCCTCCTAGGACATCCTTCTAGATTCTTCTAACCTCCTCTCAAACTTCTATATTTGGACAGTCTTTTTTATTTTTCCTGAATTAAGGTTTTTTGGTTTCACACCAGATGTTCATAAATTAATTATTTTCAAGGGTTTGACCTAGGGTAAAAGCCAATTCTAAAGGTCCAAGTTAGGGTCTTTGATGGGGGAAAACTCAGGTTTTCAAGGGGTTTTCAAGGGTCAGACCAAAGATTTTCCAAGGCATAGATTTAGTTTCATGGGCTATTCACAAATATATAGACCTAATCTATAAAAATCATATGGTCTCACATCTCACGGTCAATTAAATCAACCAAAACATGCACAAATCATAACCCTTTCTCAGTCAAAACATCACACCAAAACTAGAAAGACAATGAACTTTAAAAAATTTGATGCACACTTCCCTGAGGGATTTCATCCTAACATTCACCCCCACTGAACCTCCATATCATCCCGATGGGCCAACCTGCAAAATCCAACAGAAGCGTATCAAGGTTCTTTCGAAAAATCTTTTTAATTTTTTTGTTTTTCTTTTCAAAAATCAAAGCATCATCTCATGCACTCCATGCAACTTTATAAAGATTAGTACAAATTTTAGAAAATTAAGTAGATGCAAGCTTCACAAACGTGATACTATGTTTTTGCTTCTGTAATCAGACGAGTAACCATATGAATAAACCGTTGGCTTTCTAGATTTTCTGTTTGTTCAATTGGTTTAGATCCAACAACTTATCTTAAGTACTGGCATATACTAAGTTTTAACTAACTCAATTTGTAGAATATGCCTTGTTTCCCCTATTTATCCCCTACTGTCCAACTCTCCATTAGATCTCTTTTCTTTTCTTTTCATTTTTCATTGTTCTTTTTCTTTTCTTTTATTTATTTCACTTCATCTCATCTCAACACTTTTTCCTTTTTATCTTTATTTTCACAAGTCGGCCTATGGCATAATCGGGTGTGACTCATGGACTTGTCCACCTGGCCAAGTTTACCCCACCTGTTTGCCGACCCGACATAGCACACGACATACACAACATCAGCCCTACATGGAATCGACGTTAGCTTATGGCTCTGACCATTGGCCAGAGTGACTCCACCTGCCTATCGACCCATGCAGGCGCATGAAAACAGATAGGTCAGGCCCTACAACTAAACTAGCATCAACTTGTGGCCTTGATCACCCGACCAAGGTGGTTCCACCCGCCTGCTAGCCCATTACAGCGCACTAACAACATGCACACACATATACAATTGGCTTGATTATGAAAGTTTTTCATGAATCATAATCCATATGGAGGTAAGATCTCGCAAGAAACAAATAGTAGGCCCAAAGAATCCCACTCACTAAGCATTCAAATCAATCAGCATATACAGGCACTTAGTTTAGCATGCCATCACATTCCCAAGGTTTCACTCCCAAAAGCCTCTAGTCTACTAACTGATTCTATTCATATAATTTCTAGTCATTCATGCTTCATGCAAAACCATAATAGTTATTTTCTATCTTCATTCTACATGATTTTCTTAAATTCGTACATATCTTTATCACACACAAAAATGCAATGCAAATGCTCTTTCAGGAAGAAAATTGTTTTCAATTGGAAACATTTCACCTGATCAATTTTCTTCATCCTCATCGTTGATCGATCCAGCTTTTCTTCAATTTCATGATCTATCATTCTTCATCAACATGAACCTCAGTATCATCAGAATCCTCCAGCATCAACATCGGTATCATCATCATCATTAATCATCAACATCATAATCATCATCAATCATCATCAATCATCATCAATCATCAATTGTCAATCATCAATCACCATCATCATCATCATCATCATCATCATCATAATCATTGTCATTAACAATCATCATTCATCATAATCATCATTAGCTATCATCATCAATTATTAATCATTATCATCATCAATCATCAATAATCAATCTCATCATAAATCATCAATAATCAATTATCATAAACCATCATCATCATCAATCACTAATCATTCATAAATCTTCAATCATTATCATTCATCATCATCAATCATTTATCAATCATCATTATCATCACCAACTATCATCATCATCATCAACTTCATCATGCATTATCATCAATTATCATCATGCATAATCAATTATCGTCATGTATTATGATCAATCTTTATCATTCAATAGCTCTTGATCATTCTAATATGTTTCATTATGATTCTTCTTCAGTCATCCTTCAATATTCGCAAATATGTATTGAAAAGTTAGTTTTCTACTTCTCTTGTTCTTTTTAAAAGTCTTAGAAGACTTCGCAGTCGCCTTCACATGCCCCTTAATTTGCATAATAATATCATCAAGCAATTGTTTCTCTGCTTTGTTAACTCGTTTATCATATTTTATATCTTCTTGAGTTTCTTCTTTACTCTTTTCTAGTTCAATCCGTTTATCAAAGTTTAATTGAGAATTTAATTTTGTAATTTGCTCTTGATCAAATAGATCCTCATTAGTCAAAATTTTTGGATCAAATGAAACATATACATCCTGCTCTTTCTTTGACTTCTCTTGAATTTCTCTATCAGATTCTCTTTTATGATCAATTTTCGTTTGTTCTCTTAATATCTGCTCAATATTTTGTTTCTCAACATTTATCTGTCTACTTTTGGTTTCTTCAGTTGGTTTCTCTTGACTCTCAATAGATGTCATTCTTGTTTGTTCATTAGATGTACTGTTATTAAGGCTTTTTGGTTTCCACACCCTTTGAATTGATTTTGATCTAGTTTTAGTCTCTTCAAAATATTCCTTCATCCCATCTTTTCTTACATTCAAATGCAAATGTATTTGCTCTTGATATTTACAAACTTTATTTTCATGTTCACTTACTAATCTATGTTTGCACGCACTTTCATATGCCAGACAATCCCAAAACATATGTCCATACTGATCACACCCAAAACATTGTATAGGTCTCTTCTCACTCCAACTTGATTTCCTAGGTATCACTCTAGGCATGGACCTTCTAAGATCTAATGACTGTTTGTGTGCAGATATGCCTTGGACTTTTACCTCATGTTCATTATCACATTTCAATGTTTGTAGATTCCTAACTTGGTTAGTCAATAATTCAACCTTATTTTTCAATTCAAAAATCTCAAAATCCACTACTTCCTTTACATCTTTAATGCTTATGCCCATTAGTTGAATAGCATCAGATATTTCAGTTATCGTCTGCATTAAGGTCATAACAATGGCAAACTTTGATTTTATAGATTCACTCACATTAAATTCCATTTCCCTAAATTGTTCTTCGCATTTCCTAAACTCTTCTTCAATCATTTTGTTAATTTTAATTTCTTCTTTATACAATCTAAGCTATGAAAATGATGATTTCTAATCCAAGCAAGGAAAAAAAAGTGTACATGTGTATAATCTAATCAAGTGCAGAACGTGAATGCTCGGAATCAGGCAATTAAATCAGTCCTTTAGTTTAAAGTGCGTGAAGCAATGCAAAAAATTCAAAGAACTTGAAATGTTAGTACCTGGAATATCTGATCTGACGCCGAGGTTCCTGTTTTATCTTCTCAAGGAGTGGGTGGCGCATCAAGCATCATCTAGGAAACGACCTCGCTTCACGTTGGGTTCAAGTGTTGGGAAGGAGGCGAGGAGGAGAGAGCGGCACGGGGTTGGATTAGGCCCCGGTGTGGGTCGTTCTCCCTGTTCGGCGAGTGGCGTCTACACGCTGGGCGCCTTGTCCTCGATATGGTGACTTGTATCGCACAGCGTAGACCCATGCCTTAGAAGAGAAAGACTTGTTCATGTGTGTAAGCTCGTAACATCATGGATGATAAATCGAAATACAATGCCAAGTGAAACAATTATGCTCAACAATACAATGCAAATACAAATGATGTCATCCAATAAATCTCAATAATACAACGAATTCTGCTACAGTGCAGATCAGTGATACAATATGCTACTACAGTGCAGATCAGGTAATAAAATATGTCACTAGAGTGTGGATCAGGTAACACAGTATAGAGTTCGCGCTACAGTGCGAGAAGGCACCCACGATCTTTGTCTTCTGGTCTTTGCGGATGGATCCTTCCTTTACTTTATGTCTTCAGTCTTTACTTCAACACTTGTCTTCACTTCATAAATCCGGAAGTAACCTCCAAATCATGCAACAACCTGGAAAGAAGTTCCACAAGGAAGATCCACGGGGAGGAACAAATGAGGTTTGGGCACCTATTTATAGGCCTCCCCTAGGACATCCTTCTAGATTCTTCTAACCTCCTCTCAAACTTTCTATTTTTGGATGGTCTTTTTTATTTTTTCTAAACTAAGGTTTTTTGGTTTCACACCAGATGTTCATAAATTAATTATTTTCAAGGGTTTGACCTAAGGTAAACGCCAATTCTAAGGGTCCAAGTTAGGATTTTTGATCGAGGAAAACTTAAGTTTTCAGGGGGTTTTCAAGGGTCAGACCTAGGATTTTCCAAGCCATAGAGGTAGTTTCATGGGATATTTACAAATATACAGACCTAATCGACAAAACTCATATGGTCTCGCATCTCACATTCAATTAAATCAACCAAAACATTCACAAATTGTAACCCTTTCTCAGTCAAAACATCACACCAAAACCAGAAAAACAATGAACTTTAAAAAATTTGATGCACACTTCCCTGAGGGATTTCATCCTGACAGCAGCACTCTAGAAAGAGAGATCGAGGAGATTTATGGGGGAAAGAAATATATATATATATATATATATATATATATATATATATATATATATATATATATATATATATATATATATATATATATATATATATATATATATATATATATATATATATATATATATATATATATATATATATATTAATTCTCTTCACTCATGATCTTCAAACCTTGTGGCGGCATCAGATGCAGCTATATGGACATGCGTTTGATGCTACAAAGCAGAATGGGAGAGAGAGAGAGAGAGAGAGAGAGAGAGAGAGAGAAAACCATGGATGGCTATAGACTAGCGTGTGATAGAGAACTAGTCCTTCTCCCCTCCATCTCTAGGCAATAGTTGAATGCGATCAAACATGCTCCAGAGAGAGAGATTTGTGCATGTGTCATGCATAAGTAAGGACGTGCATATGCTTGAGAATGCCATGTGCATGAATGCATGTTTCAGTGCATATGTTTATGCACGTATGAATATAAGTATTTGAGTACATGTATATGCATGAGAATATAAAATGATTGCATATGTATATGAGTGCATGTGCATATAAGTGAATGCATAAATGCATCTAAGAGTAAATGCATATGCATGAATATAGAATGTGTATATGTTAGTATGTGTGCATGAGTTAATTGCATATGAGATATAAATATATGCTTGAATATAGAGTAATGCATGTGTATAAGAACATGTGCATGAGTGTGCATATGTGTATGAATACATGAGCATATAGTATTAAGTATGTGCATAAATGTGAATGCATGAGAGAATCTAAGTAAGAATGTGTGAATGAGTATGTATACATACGTATAAGAGAATGCATGAATGATGTATGCATGAATTCATAAGATTTCATGCATATACATATATGAGTGTTAGTATCTAGGAATTGGCATGTATGTAAACATGCATAAGCAAGTGTAAGAATAAAAAGATGTGTGCACATGTATAATGAGTGATGAGAGCATATGTATGTTAATGAATATGCATATCCATATAAGCATGTGAAGTATGCATGCATGTGTATGAATAATTGTAAAGGTATGCATATGAGCATAAATGTAAACATACCCATGTGTGCATAAGTTTACAAGAGTGTGTGATTATGCAGGTGCATAAAAGAAAATGCATATGTAAGTAAGAGTGCATACAAGAATCTAAAAGAAGCATGTATGAATGTATACATATAGATAGATACACAAGTGTTTACATATGTGAGTAAGCATATATGTGTTTTTGGCAACAAAAGTGTATGTGTTTAAAAGTAAATAAAATGTTTGTTTGTAAGCATGCATGTGCATAACTTTGAGAGTATGCATGTGTTTATAAGAGTGTGTGAGTGTATATGAGTATGTATATACATATGCATAAGTTTATGAGCATATATGAGTATGTATGAGTTCATAAATGCATAAATAAATGTGTATCAGTGGAAGTGAATACATGCATGAATGTTTTAAAGAATGCATGAATGTATGTATCAATGCATAAATGTATGTGTATGGAATATATATATATATATATATATATATATATATATATACACACACACTCTGTGAATTCTTTGGTGCCCTTAAATACACAAATCCATCTTATCTTGAAACAGAGTTACTAAAAACTATTTTAGATGTTATGATGATGATTGGAATATCTTTTCAAGTGTTCGCTTGATGTCATTTAAATGCTTCAATAATATCAGCTTTTGTTTAATATATATATATATATATATATATATATATATATATATATATTAGATGTGTGTGTGTGTATATATATATATATATATATATATATATATATATATATATATATATATATATATATATATATATATACACACACACACTCTCTGTGAATTCTTTGGTGCCCTTAAATACACAAATCCATCTTATCTTGAAACAGAGTTACTAAAAACTATTTTAGATGTTATGATGATGATTGGAATATCTTTTCAAGTGTTCGCTTGATGTCATTTAAATGCTTCAATAATATCAGCTTTTGTTTAATGGAAAGTGCACCTTTGGAAACATGTGTCTATACAATATTTTTTATTGTAGGTCATTTGCTCACTAGTTGGTGGATAAGAATGTATATGTAACTTATTGAAAGTCACCTCTAATACAACAAATCTTTTGACAACAAATACTACTCTTTTTCATATTTTTCATACTCAACATGTATATTGTACTCTATTGAACTCGTAGAATGGATCCCCAAAAATGATTTAGGCTTTTGTTACGTTGCAATATGTTCTCTCTCAAATGCTGCAAATAACAAACAAATGCATGCTACAGATTACAGTGCATATTAATTTTTAAGATGAACTTTTTGAAAACTTTTTTTGTTGATGATGGCATAGTCTATTGACATTGTTAATGTTTATTGCTTTATCATTTTCTTCCAATCATTGTGAAATGGTGTAATTTTAAAATTATGTATTGATACCACCGTGTAGAAGATTGTATGTGCATAAATGAATGTGATGAAAGATGCATGCATGTTAAGTGTATGCATGCATGAGTGTAGTATAAATGCATGTTTGTATAAAGTGAGTGCATGAGTGCATGTGAGCATGTGTACAAGTAATTGATGCATGTGCACATTTAAATGCGTGAGAGTGCATGCTTGAAAATGCATGAGTGTTTTAAATTGTCATAAAAATACTGATGTGGTTTTTTTTCTAATGTCTTTGTTGTCAGAACACTGAAGAGCATTGATATTGATGAGCATTACAAATGGGAAGGTGGAGAGAGCATGCCGAAGATCGAAGTTGCAATCCTTCAAAAACTTCTACTTTTACTTTTTAGCATATGAAAATTAAAACTTATAACTTTAGAACTTAAACTTTTGTATTTTCATAAGTTGTATAGGGCTTGGTATATTAGTTTCATTGTAGATGAATGCTATTAACTTATTAAAATCAAACTTGAAGAATATCTTGAAACATTACACTTAGAATTACATAAAGTTACTTTGTTATATCTGTTTTGGTTTTCATCTGTTTATATTTCCACTTTATTTTGCATGTAATGAAATGATGGTTGTCATATGCATAGATCAATAAGATATAAACAAACACCTTCCACATCACTTCTTTCACATCCAAGGACCTAAATCACACTAAGAAACTCCCCACATGTAGTCACAAGGTAAGACCATAGCAATTTTTAAGTCTTAAGGTGTGTATTCTAAGGTTCCTATGTTGGAAGATCATGTGAACCTATGGATATTATTCTTAGGACCAACCTCACTTCCAACATTTGGTATCAAAGCATAGTTGATATATAGCCTTAACAAGATGAGTGATTATCGACTTGAGAATGAAGATAATCTTAAAGGAATTTCTAAATATCCAATGTGGAGCTTTATGATGATGAAGTTATTAGTATATGAAGACTTGTGGAATATTGTCAATGGCAAGTACCCAAAGCCAAGACAAACAGGAGAGGATGTTGCTTCATCTTCAAAAGACCTGTTGCTCTAATTTTCTCTCAATAGGAGGTTATTGAAGAAGAAGAAGAAACTCTATCTTCATTTGGAATCCGTGATACTACCAAATTACTTCATACAATTATCATCATCAAAAGGTGAGAAGAGGAAGGAGACAACAAAGAAGGAGCAGAAGAGTCAGCAAAGTAAGAAGGAAAGTAATTCTTCCACTTCATCTTCTCCCTTAGATGCCTCTACCACTTCTTGCACACCAAAAGAGAATTATATTTCCTATACATCTACTTCAAATAAAGGAAGCTGCCACTGCTGTAAGAAGCCAAGTCACTTTATAGAAAAATGTATAAAAAAGATTTATGAAGGGAAGAAAAAAGCGTCATGTAATAATGTTGAAGATGATTCAAAACCTAAGTCTTCAAAGGAAGAATCTTATGCATGTGTCAGTATTAAAGAATTAGTCTTTGATCAAGCAACATTAAATGGAATCTCTAAAAATCCTTGGATTTTGTATTTTGAAGCTACTAAGCATATGATGCTTCACTTTCTAACTCTTCAGGTAGAAGAGTGACTATTGCAAATGTTCATGATGTGGATGTTGTAGGTGTTGGAGAAGTAAACCTAAAGTCAAAAGCAAATGGAAGTTTCACAATTTCTAATGTTCTTTATGTTCCATAAATGAAGAAGAATTTTCTCTTGGTATCTACTTTCTTGTCAAATGGGTATAAAGTTGCTTTTAAGAAAGATTCATGTGAGATCCTCTCACCTAATGAGGAGAATTGTCTACTTCAAGGTGAAAATAGAAGTGGCATGTTTGTATTGTCCAAAACTTGTCATGCTAATGTTGCCATGTCTTCTACACATAAGGGGAACATGAAGTTATGGCATGATAGGTTTGGTCATATCAGTTACATAGCTCTCAAGCAAATTAAATGAAGTATTTCAATGGTGATGCAACATAGTGAGCTCTCCTTCTCAAGAGCTCAATGATGATATCCTTAGAGTAGTAACCCAAGTTCTAAGCACCACACATGGTACATCACACAGAGGCTGTAGAATATGCAAAAAAACATAGCACACAAGGAGCACAAATATAGACTTCTTAGGTGTTACAAATGTGGTCGAACTTACAATCTGTGATTGACCAGGCCACTATATGTTTTATTAAAGAACATATACAAAAGCATCCGATGGCCATTTGGCCTTTTAGATGGAAACTAACAGTAACAATCTCCCATTAAATGCCAATATGGTCAAAGTAACTATGGGAGAAAAATGAATAATGATAAAGAATAGCTGAGTGTAAATATAGAAGTTATACCTCCCACATGATGGGCATGTTACATAGTATACAAGTGACTGTAAGATCATGAATCAAGTAACCCCCATAAAGTGACAAGAATGTCGAAAGTCATCATGTGGTAGAGCTTTAGTCAAAGCATATGCAGCATTATTTGGGGTATGAAGCTTCTCAAGAATAATGCCCTCAGTGGCTAAGAAATCTCTAATGAAGTGATACCTCACCTCGATGTGCTTCATACTTGCATGATAGATTGGATTCTTAGCCAAAGCAATGGCACTTTGACTATCACTAAGAAAACGAGGTACATGCTGAGGTAGACCCATATCACGATGTCGGGAAGTTGCGGACATAAGGCTGGTGGATCAGTCAGCCACTAAATCCCTCGGCACACGCAGGGTGTATGAGACAATCGTAGGTGTCTTAGGTATATTTGTCTTTCGTCTAAGGTATCAGAAATTCTAAATTACTCTTAAATCTAGGAAATATGGAGTAGATAATTGAAACACTTTAAACGTTTAAGAACCGTAAGGCTGGGCTGCTCTATATCTATCAATAGCTTCTTGAGGTATAGGTAATATCAGAATTTCTTCAGGTATGTTTTTGAAATTAACGAGTTCAGATAACATTGACAAAAATGATAATGCAAATTAGAATTGAATTAATGCTAATGACAATAATGGATGATTACAATGCTATAAAATGATATAATTTCTCTAAAAGATGACTAACAATAAGTGAATCCTATACAAAGCTTAATCAAGGGTAATTTCTATGGATTTAATTCAGATTGTCGGATAATTGATTTGATGAAATCTTCACTTTGCTTCACTTCACGATGCTCTTCGATACTTTTGCTTTGATTGTCTTCAATGTTTCTGCAAAAACATTAGGACATTAGTAAATTTACAAAATTAATAAGAACATAAACTTACATTATCATACACATGCATATACTCATGCAAATGATTTAATTCTCATAAACACACACATGCATTATCACATATGCTAACATAAACTCATTCATTTAATGTTTGCTTAACTAATCTTACTCACATTTCTACTTGTACTTGTATTTCATCAAACATATACTATTATGTTCTCACACATATTAATTCTCATGAATATGCAAATACTCATTTATGCTAATACTTAGATACATTTATGCATATGCATACAATAGTTCAATTACTTACCCATGCATAAAATCATATGCTAACACTCACTGTAATGCACACATATGCTCATGCTAACACTACCTCACTCATAAACATGCATTCTTCTTCACTCAGAAACATGCATTCATGTGCACTCATGCTCATACACACATCACTCTCATGTGCATACATGCATTTCTCATGCACCTAACCCTTATGCACATGCATTTTCATATATGCACATGCTTTTAAACTAATATTCATTTATGCATGCATACTCTTTTTATACATACATGATACTATCATATGTATGTAAGTATTTACTCTCATATCTGTTTACATATGTATGCTCATATAATCTCATACTCATATTATTAATATGCAGCTTACAAATATGCACATGCGTACCCTCACTTTTACTCATGCACACATATGCATGCACACTATCATACATCCTCATATACATATCTTACTCTCATATACATACATACATGCACGATTCCACATACATGCACTTCTCTCATTCATGCAAATATTCGAAACATGCTAATCAAATATATAATTTATGTTCGTGGAATAATCAAAATAAAATAATATCCTTATATTTATTTTCTCTCTCTCTGTCGTGTGCGTGTGCAGCCGCCAGGAGGGGAGGGGGAAGAAGGTAATAATAATAAAATAATAACTTCATATTTCTCTCTCTCCTCTCTGTCTTGGCGACATAATTTTGCCTCCCTGTCGCCATATCTTTTCTCCTGCAATACAGAAAAGATATCTCCCTCTGTGCCTAGATATCTGCGATAAAACCCGGGATGTGTTGGTCTTCATCAAAACCTTTGATGAGTCCTGGATCTGCCTTCGAGTCTTTGCTACATCCAGTGGACAGGTTGCTGCTGCAGCAATACTCCCAGCTATTACACCCGCAGAAAAATTTGAGCCCAGGACTTGTGTAAATCCCCATCTAAGTGGTTCTAATGTTGTCCAGCAAATTGCTGAGAATGGAACATCCCGAGCAAGCTGAGCTCCAACTCCTGTCCACAGAGCTCGAACACCTTGCAATGGTTCTCCTGATGTGATGGTCACACTTCTCAATAATTCAAACAAAGTCTTAAGCATTCCAGGTGGACTCGAGATACCACGGATTTGCCTATATGCCTGCATCCGAACCTTGGCCAGCTCAATTGGAGAGCACACAATGCATGCTAATGATCTAGCAACAGAGCCAGCTAGTAAAGGTGCATAAGGACTCAATGCTGGATAATGGTTGGCTGCATATTTCTCGAGCAAGTCACGGAATATATCATAGCATGGTAAGTATATGCCAACAGTTGGTACTGCAAGTGCAAGTCCTGCATTTGTACCCCTCCACAATCTAAGAATGCCTTCCTGCCGAATGATCTTGTAGAAGACATCGAATGCTTCATTATACCGATAACAAGATGGCGGGCATAATGGTGTAACTCCAGATGCCCCACCTCGAGGACAGACAGGAGGACATACGAATTCGCCACCTAATGTACCCACATGCCTTCCTACATGACCTTGATATTGTGGAACAGCCACATGTCCAGCAGCCTGTGCTTGTAATCTAGTCTTGACCACGTCGAGAGGATTGACTATGATGGCAGAGAGAAAAGCAGCTCCAACAGCAAATACAGCACGTTCAGTAAAATTGATATTGGTTTTATCAGACGTTTCAGAATTTACTAAAGATTCATGGGATTGTATTCCCTGGGAAATGGCCGTAGCGCCCGCAGAGTACAAAAAGGAACTAGGGAGAGAACGTGGGGCAGGGTTAGAGGAGGAAACTTGCGGGTCACGCCCAAACATTTCCCTACTTAATTCTCAAATTTACTTATCAGCCACTATACGCTCAAGAACTTCTCCCCTCCGCCTATTGTACACTTACAAGCTACAACTCCTCGAATTCTCCCAAGGAAAAGAAACGAATGCAACCTAAAGTATATATGTGGATCCGTTGCAACACACAGTTTCTCTCTAGTACACGGAAAACAGAAGCAAAAGGAGTGGATACACTGAAATAATACCTGCAAGGAAACATTAAAAGAAACTAGCACAACATACTCATATATATACACACACAACTCATTTGTAAACCATTCCTTTGATTTTACTTTATTTCCTCATCCTCACTTTTCCCCACACTTAATCACCACTCTTTTCATTTACCTTTAACTACTTTAAATGCATAATCTATTTAAACCATTCTTTTAACTTGCACTCACAATTACCACACTTTTAATCTACTACTTTAACCACTTTATTTACACACTCAACTCTCACCACACTTTAAACACTTTTCATATATATCACTCATTAATTATCCACTTCATTTTCATTTTAATTGAATTATCCTAATTTTCTTAATTTAATAATGCATTTAAATTAGGCTTAGGTTAAGCATTTAATATATTCAAACCTTAGTTTTTAATTTCACATACACTATTAGGGTAAATAATTAAATCAGATTTGAATTTGTAATTAATTAATGTTAAAGTTATATATTAGTTTCATTAAATAATACTCATTTTATCCTTAAAACTAATGCTAATATTCATTTCCACTCATTTTGAACACTAAAAACCCCTCGGAAACCCTTATAACCCTTCTGAATCCTGTCATTAACCCATTAGAATCTTTTAAGACCCTTTGGATTAACCCAACTGACATAAAATCATAACAATTTATAAAATCCTAAGGTTGGAAACCCATGAATCAAGCATGTATAAATGTAAAATACTCATTAATTGAGTAATTAGGGTAAACCCTAATACGAACATGTATTCTTTATCATTTCATGTACCTGCAAACACTTCAAAAGTAGTTAATGCAATCCTGAACAACTAATCAACAGTGAAAAAGAGGTTTAGAATTCACCAATTAAGTTATTTTCATTTTCTCTCGTCATTAACTGGAAAGTTGAAAACTTTCCGACATTCGCCCCGGCCAAACCTGCACATCGTCCTCGATGGGCCAACCTGCAGATCATAGAAAGCAATATCAAATTCTTTTGAAAATTATTCATGATTCAAATTCAAATTGTCTGTATATAAAAATGCTTCTATCATTAGTACATCTTCAAATAGCAAAGAAAACTTATAAAATTATGTAAACTTGAATTTAAACCTTTTCGTTCAATGCATGAATTGGAAACAGATTTTAGAAGGAAACTATAGAAGTCATTTAAATAGTGTTCGTACTAACTCTTCTATTAACTCTGTTCATAAGTAAAGCATATGTTATATAGGCCTTCTATCCTCATTTCCTAACCATTTGCCATTAAGATACAAAAAACTAACTCCCCTCTAGCATACATCCGCCTTATATAGCCCGCTTTTCAAATCAGAAGTGATTTCGAGACCACAACTGATTTATTTGATTTTTCTTTTATCTCATTTTTTTTTCATAATTTTTCATTTTTGTCATTGTTCATTTTTTTTCATATACAGCAACCATTAATGTACTGCTTTCAATTTTTCTTCGCAACTTTTTTTATGAAGGGGAAAGGCTTAACCCCTAATCAGAGCAAAGGATCTAGAGGTAAGCTAAAGCAGGAACTAGGATCTCTTTTGCTAAATGGGTCAGATTAAAGGAAGCTTACCTATATAAAACAAGTCTACTTCTACTAGGAGTTGCAAGTTAAGGGTTCCTTCAACTATTCATATGACAGCCATAGGTCTCTAATCCCTATCTTTTCTTCAAGCACATTCCTACTTCAGTGTAAATTCTACTTTTCATAATTTTATAAGAAGTTTCTTAACCTAGCTGAAGAATGTACATATCTAATTATGATGATGCAGGGAAAAACAAAACTCAAAACATTAATCAGGGTTAGAACTGTTTCACCTGATCTATATAGATTCCATCTTTAGCATTGCCTTTTATCCAAATATCGCTTTGATTGCATAAATTTTAAACTGCATGTACTATCTTCAATCTCCTGCACTTCATCCATAGTCTATTTTTGAAGAAAATCTTAGTTCATCAATCGTGAAAAATAACTCAACTCAAAAATCTTATGAGAAACATAATTATTAGCAAACTTATACAAAAGGTAGCAATCCAAGATAATACTTCTCGATAGTCCATCTGTAAAAACCAAAGCAATATTAAATCAAACTTTGTGGCTTTCATGATATTCCACTGAAATATTAAATCCTCCATTCTTGCTTGTCCTACATCAAACCACTCAAAAAGTTGATTAGAAAAACCAATATTAACATCATTAAAGCAAAACAAGTGTTCATTTATATTGAAACCTTTCAATTCATATTTTTCAAATGTATAAATATCATTGTTTATAATTTTCTCATATTGTTCTTCCTTATATGAAGAATCAATGTGAGTAATAATTTTAGGAGAAGCTATTGTGATGAGTGGGATTTCTTTACCACTTACATCACTCACTTCTTCAATGAATAATTTGGGAAGACTTTTAGAGGAATCAAACAAAGGTTTCTCATGTTCACACTCATGTTTGTTCAATGTTTTGTGTTCTGAAATTGTAATTTGGTTTTCATCATTCATCATTGGTGTAGCATCATCTAATTCATTGTTTGTAATTTCAAATTTGTTTTCTTCATTTATCTTTTGATAAGTACAATCTAAATCGTTGCTTTTAGAAAGAGGAAAATATTTGAGGTTTTGGCGTTCATATCTAAGAGCAAGTCGATGAACTTGCTTTTGCACATATGTCCAATCATTGGTCAGGCCATTTGAGGTATTGTTTTCTTCTAAAAGAGGCTCTAGGTCTTTTCGAATTGAGTAATCAAGGATAGTTAAAAAATCTATAACTTTATAAGGCTCAAGATAAACTTGTTCTTGCTCAGGTAAGTCGCTAAATTGTTCTTCAAACTCTTGAAAACTCTCAATTAAGTTCTCTTTGGGTTTCGATGTATTTACCCAAGCTTGAAACGTTTCATGATTTCTTTTTGTTGAATCCTCGAAACAAAATTCTTGTCGCAATTGGGTCTTAAAAATATCCCAAGGTATAGTGGACGAGCCCAACCTAAGGCTTATTCTATCTCGGGTATCTCCATTTGATATACGCCTAAAGGTGGAAACCCAACTATCCCTAGGTATGCCATATTGATAAGCTAAATGTTCGTATTCCTTGATATACCTAGTAACATCTTTACCACCAAACTCTTTCTTCTCTATTTTAAGGTCATCAATCAATTTCCATACTCTTTTTTCTATTAGGTAAGGGTCCATGATGAAAGCATATCAGATTTCCCTGAGCTGCTATGCCGCTCCTTCATGTCGGGTTCACCAAATTGTCGGGAAGTTGCGGACATAAGGCTGGTGGATCAGTCAGCCACTAAATCCCTCGGCACACGCAGGGTGTATGAGACAATCGTAGGTGTCTTAGGTATATTTTTCTTTTGTCTAAGGTATCAGAAATTCTAAATTACTCTTAAATCTAGGAAATATGGAGTAGATAATTGAAACACTTTAAACGTTTAAGAACCGTAAGGCTGGGCTGCTCTATATCTATCAATAGCTTCTTGAGGTATAGGTAATATCAGAATTTCTTCAGGTATGTTTTTGAAATTAACGAGTTCAGATAACATTGACAAAAATGATAATGCAAATTAGAATTGAATTAATGCTAATGACAATAATGGATGATTACAATGCTATAAAATGATATAATTTCTCTAAAAGATGACTAACAATAAGTGAATCCTATACAAAGCTTAATCAAGGGTAATTTCTATGGATTTAATTCAGGTTGTCGGATAATTGATTTGATGAAATCTTCACTTTGCTTCACTTCACGATGCTCTTTGATACTTTTGCTTTGATTGTCTTCAATGTTTCTGCAAAAACATTAGGACATTAGTAAATTTACAAAATTAATAAGAACATAAACTTACATTATCATACACATGCATATACTCATGCAAATTATTTAATTCTCATAAACACACACATGCATTATCACATATGCTAACATAAACTCATTCATTTAATGTTTGCTTAACTAATCTTACTCACATTTCTACTTGTACTTGTATTTCATCAAACATATACTATTATGTTCTCACACATATTAATTCTCATGAATATGCAAATACTCATTTATGCTAATACTTAGATACATTTATGCATATGCATACAATAGTTCAATTACTTACCCATGCATAAAATCATATGCTAACACTCACTGTAATGCACACATATGCTCATGCTAACACTACCTCACTCATAAACATGCATTCTTCTTCACTCAGAAACATGCATTCATGTGCACTCATGCTCATACACACATCACTCTCATGTGCATACATGCATTTCTCATGCACCTAACCCTTATGCACATGCATTTTCATATATGCACATGCTTTTAAACTAATATTCATTTATGCATGCATACTCTTTTTATACATACATGATACTATCATATGTATGTAAGTATTTACTCTCATATCTGTTTACATATGTATGCTCATATAATCTCATACTCATATTATTAATATGCAGCTTACAAATATGCACATGCGTACCCTCACTTTTACTCATGCACACATATGCATGCACACTATCATACATCCTCATATACATATCTTACTCTCATATACATACATACATGCACGATTCCACATACATGCACTTCTCTCATTCATGCAAATATTCAAAACATGCTAATCAAATATATAATTTATGTTCGTGGAATAATCAAAATAAAATAATATCCTTATATTTATTCTCTCTCTCTCTCTGCCGTGTGCGTGTGCAGCCGCCAGGAGGGGAGGGGGAAGAAGGTAATAATAATAAAATAATAACTTAATATTTCTCTCTCTCCTCTCTGTCTTGGCGACATAATTTCGCCTCCCTGTCGCCATATCTTTTCTCCTGCAATACAGAAAAGATATCTCCCTCTGTGCCTAGATATCTACGATAAAACCCGGGATGTGTTGGTCTTCATCAAAACCTTTGATGAGTCCTGGATCTGCCTTCGAGTCTTTGCTACATCCAGTGGACAGGTTGCTGCTGCAGCAATACTCCCAGCTATTACACCCGCAGAAAAATTTGAGCCCAAGACTTGTGTAAATACCCGTCTAAGTGGTTCTAATGTTGTCCAGCAAATTGCTGAGAATGGAACATCCCGAGCAAGCTGAGCTCCAACTCCTGTCCACAGAGCTCGAACACCTTGCAATGGTTCTCCTGATGTGATGGTCACACTTCTCAAAAATTCAAACAAAGTCTTAAGCATTCCAGGTGGACTCGAGATACCACGGATTTGCCTATATGCCTGCATCCGAACCTTGGCCAGCTCAATTGGAGAGCACACAATGCATGCTAATGATCCAGCAACAGAGCCAGCTAGTAAAGGTGCATAAGGACTCAATGCTGGATAATGGTTGGCTGCATATTTCTCGAGCAAGTCACGGAATATATCATAGCATGGTAAGTATATGCCAACAGTTGGTACTGCAAGTGCAAGTCCTGCATTTGTACCCCTCCACAATCTAAGAATGCCTTCCTGCCGAATGATCTTGTAGAAGACATCGAATGCTTCATTATACCGATAACAAGATGGCGGGCATAATGGTGTAACTCCAGATGCCCCACCTCGAGGACAGACAGGAGGACATACGAATTCGCCACCTAATGTACCCACATGCCTTCCTACATGACCTTGATATTGTGGAACAGCCACATGTCCAGCAGCCTGTGCTTGTAATCTAGTCTTGACCACGTCGAGAGGATTGACTATGATGGCAGAGAGAAAAGCAGCTCCAGCAGCAGATACAGCACGTTCAGTAAAATTGATATTGGTTTTATCAGACGTTTCAGAATTTACTAAAGATTCATGGGATTGTATTCCCTGGGAAATGGCCGTAGCGCCCGCAGAGTACAAAAAGGAACTAGGGAGAGAACGTGGGGCAGGGTTAGAGGAGGAAACTTGCGGGTCACGCCCAAACATTTCCCTACTTAATTCTCAGATTTACTTATCAGCCACTATACGCTCAAGAACTTCTCCCCTCCGCCTATTGTACAATTACAAGCTACAACTCCTCGAATTCTCCCAAGGAAAAGAAACGAATGCAACCTAAAGTATATATGTGGATCCGTTGCAACACACAGTTTCTCTCTAGTACACGGAAAACAGAAGCAAAAGGAGTGGATACACTGAAATAATACCTGCAAGGAAACATTAGAAGAAACTATCACAGCATACTCATATATATACACACACAACTCATTTGTAAACCATTCCTTTGATTTTACTTTATTTCCTCATCCTCAGTTTTCCCCACACTTAATCACCACTCTTTTCATTTACCTTTAACTACTTTAAATGCATAATCTATTTAAACCATTCTTTTAACTTGCACTCACAATTACCACACTTTTAACCTACTACTTTAACCACTTTATTTACACACTCAACTCTCACCACACTTTAAACACTTTTCATATATATCACTCATTAAACTTCATTTTCATTTTAATTGAATTATCCTAATTTTCTTAATTTAATAATGCATTTAAATTAGGCTTAGGTTAAGCATTTAATATATTCAAACCTTAGTTTTTAATTTCTCATACACTATTAGGGTAAATAATTAAATCAGATTTGAATTTGTAATTAATTAATGTTAAAGTTATAGATTAGTTTCATTAAATAATACTCATTTTATCCTTAAAACTAATGCTAATATTCATTTCCACTCATTTTGAACACTAAAAAACCCTCGGAAACCCTTATAACCCTTCTGAATCCTGTCATTAACCCATTAGAATCTTTTAAGACCCTTTGGATTAACCCAACTGACATAAAATCATAACAATTTATAAAATCCTAAGGTTGGAAACCCATGAATCAAGCATGTATAAATGTAAAATACTCATTAATTGAGTAATTAGGGTAAACCCTAATACGAACATGTATTCTTTATCATTTCCTGTATCTGCAAACACTTCAAAAGTAGTTAATGCAATCCTGAACAACTAATCAACAGTGAAAAAGAGGTTTAGAATTCACCAATTAAGTTATTTTCATTTTCTCTCGTCATTAACTGGAAAGTTGAAAACTTTCCGACATTCGCCCCGGCCAAACCTGCACATCGTCCTCGATGGGCCAACCTGCAGATCATAGAAAGCAATATCAAATTCTTTTGAAAATTATTCATGATTCAAATTCAAATTGTCTGTATATATAAAAATGCTTCTATCATTAGTACATCTTCAAATAGCAAAGAAAACTTATAAAATTATGTAAACTTGAATTTAAACCTTTTCGTTCAATGCATGAAATGGAAACAGGTTTTAGAAGGAAACTATAGAAGTCATTTAAATAGTGTTCGTACTAACTCTTCTATTAACTCTGTTCATAAGTAAAGCATATGTTATATAGGCCTTCTATCCTCATTTCCTAACCATTTGCCATTAAGATACAAAACACTAACTCCCCTCTAGCATACATCCGCCTTATATAGCCCACTTTTCAAATCAGAAGTGATTTCGAGACCACAACTTATTTATTTGATTTTTCTTTTATCTCTTTTTTCTTTTTCATAATTTTTCCTTTTTGTCATTGTTCATTTTTTTTCATATACAGCAACCATTAATGTACTGCTTTCAATTTTTCTTCGCAACTTTTTTGATGGAGGGGAAAGGCTTAACCCCTAATCAGAGCAAAGGATCTAGAGGTAAGCTAAAGCAGGAACTAGGATCTCTTTTGCTAAATGGGTCAGATTAAAGGAAGCTTACCTATATAAAACAAGTCTACTTCTACTAGGAGTTGCAAGTTAAGGGTTCCTTCAACTATTCATATGATAGCCATAGGTCTCTAATCCCTATCTTTTCTTCAAGCACATTCCTACTTCAGTGTAAATTCTACTTTTCATAATTTTATAAGAAGTTTCTTAACCTAGCTGAAGAATGTGCATATCTAATTATGATAATGCAGGGAAAAACAAAACTTAAAACATTAATCAGGGTTAGAACTGTTTCACCTGATCTATATAGATTCCATCTTTAGCATTGCCTTTTATCCAAATATCGCTTTGATTGCATAAATTTTAAACTGCATGTACTATCTTCAATCTCCTGCACTTCATCCATAGTCTATTTTTGAAGAAAATCTTAGTTCATCAATCCTGAAAAATAACTCAACCCATTAGAATCTTTTAAGATCCTTTGGATTAACCCAACTGACATAAAATCATAACAATTTATAAAATCCTAAGGTTGGAAACCCATGAATCAAGCATGTATAAATGTAAAATACTCATTAATTGAGTAATTAGGGTAAACCCTAATACGAACATGTATTCTTTATCATTTCCTGTATTTGCAAACACTTCAAAAGTAGTTAATGCAATCCTGAACAACTAATCAACAGTGAAAAAGAGGTTTAGAATTCACCAATTAAGTTATTTTCATTTTCTCTCGTCATTAACTGGAAAGTTGAAAACTTTCCGACAACGAGTAAGATGAGAAAGCCACAATGCTTCCTTACATGCCTCGTTTGCTGCAATATACTGTGCTTTTGTGGTGGAAACAACTATACACTCTTGAAGACAAGATCTCCAAAAGATAGCACCTCAAGAAAAAAGAAAAATGTACTCTGATGTAGACTTATGATTGTCTATACAACCAACATAGTCAAAATCTATGTAACCAATAATGGATGATTTTCCTCTACCTAAGCATAGAAACTTGTCCTTAGTGCCAATCAGATATCTCAAAATCATCTTGACTTCTTCCCAATCTTGCTTGCCAAGATTAGACATATATCTATTCACAACTCCCACGTACAAATGCAATGTCTGGTCTCGTAGCTACCATAACATACATGAGACTTCCAACAACAAACCTAATAAGGAATTTTTTTCATGAATTCCTTCTCCTCATTTGATTTGGGGCAATCATCCTTGCTCAATTTCACATATGTGGGTAAAGATGTACTCAATGCCTTTCCACCTTGCATATTGAACCTCTGAAGTACTTTGGATATGTACTCACTTTGAGACAAGTGTATGCATCTTTTACTTCTATCATGAGGAATGTGCATGCCAAGAATATGTTTGGAATCTGCAAAATCCTTCATATCAAATGTTTGACTCAAATTCTTTCTCACAATTGACAAGTCATAAGAGGACTTCCCAGCAATCAACATATCATCAACATATCATCAACATAAAGTATCAAGCATATCAAGGTACCATCAGAGCATTTCTTTGTGTAGAGACAATGATCCTTATTGCTTGAAGAATAGCCTTGAGACTTCATAAAATTGTCAAACTTTTGGTACCATTGTCTAGGGGACTATTTAAATCCATATAAGTTCTTCTTGAGATTAGAAACTAGAATTTCTTTGCCAGGAACTACATAACCCGCTGGTTGTTCCATATAGATCTCATCTGTAAGATCTCCATGCAAGAAAGCAAATTTGACATCCATTTGGACTAGCTCTAAGTCCTCCATTGCAATGAATCTAAGCAACATGCACAAAGTAGTCATCTTGACCATTGGAGAGACTATTTCCTTGAAATCAACACCAGTTTGTTGCTCAAAACCCTTTGCAACAAGTCGTGCCTTAGACTTTGGAGAAGCACTATCTGATGTGAATTATGGTGTATATACCCATTTACATGGTAAAGATTTCATGCTCTTTGGCAAGGTACTAAATCCCAAGTACCATTCTTGTGAATAGAATCCAACTCACTCTTCATGGGAGGCTCCCACTTAACATGATCTATTGTCTACATAGCCTCTTTGTAGCAAGAAGGCTCACCAACATCTCTTAACATAACAAAATCCAAACATGGAACATATCTATTAGGTGGATGTGAGACACATGTAGAGCGTCTCAATTGTTGCTAAATAGGAACATTTGCAGGTTGATCTGAACAAACATTCTCTTGAACATCTCTATGTGCATCATTTTTATGCATGCTAATTGGAGTACTAGTATCCTCAAACAGCTCTTCTCACTTCAACCTCCTTAATGGGCTATTCATGCATCTTAGACTCATTGAAAATGACATCACTAGTTTTGATCACGTTTCAGGATCCCATACATGATATCCAAATTATCCAAATTATCCTTCGAAGGTCATATGACTTTATCATGGGGTACACTTTATTTGATGCCACCTCTTTTTCCTATGTATTGCATAACTTCTTCGAAAGATCCTCTACACTTTCACAATCTAATATTGTAAAGTAAACATTATCCGCTAGGTGCAATCAAATGTTAGACCTGGCCATTTCATCTTCATCCATGTCAGCAAGTTTCTTTGAGATTCCATTTACTAGCTTCCATTATCTCCTCGAAATCATTACATCTTTAATCTGATTCTTCCATAGAGAAACATTTGTGCCATCAAATTTTTGGATCTCAAAATGTTATTTGTCATGCAAGTTATAGCTCCTCGTCAAAACACTAGCACTAGGCCCTGATCGACCAGACGTGCCTGAGACCTCTGATGGCTGCTCCCACCACAACAAAAACCTTTCAAGAAACCTGTAGATTAACTAGTGTGGCTGAAAACAAAGCCCCAAAAGGTGAACATTCATTGTGGAAAAAGTACAAAAAAAACTCTTTTTGATGTTCTTGGAACTCTGTGGAGAGAACTATGCACGAAAGTACTCCAAAATGGCTCCAAAAATCACACAAAAAATGATTCAAAATAGGCTTTGAAAGCAAAAAATGAAGCTTTCAAGGCCCAAAACTTGCGGAAGATACTGTGAATACCTTAGTCTTTCCCCTTTTTCAAGCACAATAAGAGTGTAGCTTAGTGGCAAGAGATTTCCATGGTTAAGTGAGCTCTAGAGGGAATAGTACTAGGATGGGTGACCTCCTGGGAAGTATCGAGAACCTCTGTCTTCCTTGATCATTGAGGTCCTCCCTTGTGTGCAACCAACGGTGCCAATGGTGACTTTGGTGACTCAGATGACAAGGTATGCCAAGTTCTATGCCTTGGTCACTGCCTTGGTCGTAAGCCTTGGGTGGGTGCTTGCTTAGCTCGCACAAAAGGGATAAAGCTTTTGTATCAAAATGCTCTGATACGAATGAACTATTTTGATTTGATGTAGCATAGTGCACTCTACTTCTCGTGAGCTCCACGATGATATCCTCAAAGTAGAAACCTGAGTTCCAAACACTGCACAAGGTACTCCATAGAGAGGCTACATAAGACATAGAAAAACACAGTACACAGGGAGCACAAACACAAACTTCTTAGATGTTACAAATGCGATCAAAATTAGAGTCTATGGCTGACCAAGCCACTATATGTTTTATTAAAGAACATATACAAAAGTGTCCAGTGGCCATTTGGCCTTTCACATGGACACTAACGGTGACATTCAAGATAAAGAAATACTAGAGAGTTTGTCTACTTTTGCTTTAACAGATGATGCAAAATCATGTGAAGGATGTCTTGAAGGAAAGCTTTACAGCTTCCTTTCAAGAAATGTGGATACATCAAGACCACAAGGAAGTTGCAAATCATACATTCAAA
The DNA here is from genome assembly GCA_020310875.1 of Ceratopteris richardii. NCBI lineage: Eukaryota > Viridiplantae > Streptophyta > Polypodiopsida > Polypodiales > Pteridaceae > Ceratopteris > Ceratopteris richardii. The sequence goes on from CM035417.1 coordinate 4,820,513, forward strand.
TGTGAATGGTCCTATGAGAATAGATTTCATTCAAGGTTATAGGTATTTCATCACATTTATTGATGATTTTTCAAGATATTCATGGATTTATGTTCTCAAAGAAAATCCATAGGTCTTTCCTACTCTCAAGAAGTTCTTAACTATGGTTGAAAATGAAAATCAGAAAAAAATTCAGATTTTGAGAAGTGATAGAGGAGGAGAGTACATCTCAAAGGAATTCAAATTTTTTCTTGAAGACAAAGGTATCTCTCATACACTCACTATTTCTTACACTTCAAAATAGAATGGTGATGTAGAGAGAAACAATAGGATACTTGTTAAGATGATGCATAGAATGATGTCATCCAAAAAGCTTTCTTCTAAATTTTGGTTTGATGTAGTACATATAACTAATCACATTTTGAATAGGTCTACTACAGAAGCTTTAAAGTTCATCACATCTTACGAAGCTTATAATGGTAAAAAATCCAATGTGAGTCACTTCAAAGTATTTGGTTCTCTAGCTTATGTTCACATCTAGAAAAAGAGCATGGTAAGATTGATGTAAAAGCCATCAAAGTCATTTTTATTGGTTATGAAATTGAAAGCAAAAGATACAGATTCTATGTTCCAAAAATAGGTGATATCCTACTCTCATGCAATGCATATATTGCAAAAAGTCAGGTTTATGATAAGAAGGTAGAGATTCTGGATTTCATAAAAGAAGATGACTGCATTTTTTTAGAAGGAATTTTGATTGTTACATTCAGCCATACAAGGGGGATGATGAAACTTCTTAAACCCTAAAAGTTGCACTTCATAAAGGTGAAGAGAAAGTTGCATTTCCTACATCTATATCTAGTACATTATCAATACCTCTTGAAGTTCCAACTTATGAAGTTGGAGAAAGTTCTAGAATTCTAGAAGAAAGAGATATTGAAGAATAAGAGGATATTGCATGAGTTTTAAAGAATACTCTGAGGTGGTGATATCAAACTTGTAAGGAAAGTGGTACAAAGAAATTCACAGGTAGAACAAGAAGTCAGACAAGGAAAGAACAAGTAGAACAGGTAAATTAGGCAAAAAATTTTGAGATTGATAACACTTTAGCACTAAATTCAATTGATAATGAACTTGCTAATGCTAGTCTTTTTTAAAAGAAATCTATGCAAGAAGAGATTGATTCTATTCATAAGAATCAAACATGGAAGCTTAGTGAGTTACTAAAAGATAATAAAGCAGTTGGTGTTAAGTGGATCTTCAGAAACAAAAGAAAAGCAAATGGTACTATTGTTACGTATAAAGCAAGGTTAGTTGTCAAAGGTTATTCACAAAATAAAGGAATCGACTATGATGAAACTTTCTCACCTACTTCTAGAATGATAGTATTTAGAATAGTACTCTCTTGTTGCATTATTTCTTGGAATGTATACCAGATAGATATACAAATAATTTTTCTTAATGGTGATCTTCATGAAGATGTCTACATTCAACAAATAGAAGTTTTTGAAGAGACAATTAAAGAGCATTTAGTATGCAATCTTAGCAAACCATTGTATGGTTTAAAGCAAGCACCATGAGCATGCTATGAGAGGATACATCTTTATTATCTATCTATTGGTTTTGAAAACTCAAAAGATGCTCCTACTCTTTATGTTAAAGCAGAAAAAGATTTCTTAATAATTATTATCATATATGTTGATGATATGATTATGACATGTCCCAAGGATTCAAATCTTCACTTTTTCAAAGCACAACTTAAGCATACATCTAAAGTAAATGATTTAGGTATTTTACATTATTATCTTGGGATTGAGTTCAAATACAGGAATGAGTGTATCTACATAACACAACAAAAATACATTGAGAAATTATTGGAAATGTTTTGAATGAAAAATTCCAAGCCTATGCAAACACCTATGGATGTTAATGTTTCATCACAGGCATAATTATATTCAAAAAAATTTTGATGCTACCTTGTATAGTCAAGCAGTTGGTTGCTTGATGTATTTATGTAATACACGTCTTGATATTCAATTTGCAGTTTCTCAAGTATCGAGGTTTATGCATGCTACTCAAGATTCATTGGAAAGCAGTTAAGAGCCATATTTATAGACATAAGAAGTTTTTTAGATTTTCGTACCTTATGCCATTATGACATTGAAAGAGGCATTGTTGGAAACAATGTCAAAATAGCACAAAACCCTAATTTACAAGAACGCTTATTTTGGTACTTAACCAAATTTTGATCATAGAAGTCCAAAATGTTTTTCGTAGCTCATCAGATAGTACTTGACGAGAACTTTCATTTGATACATAAGATTATGTCATTAGAGGTTCATAAATGTAAGAAAACCCTAATCCTATTTCATGCTCAAAGATATTTTTTTGCATATTCATTGTTGGAACATCAAGCTTGCATTATGCTTGAGGTGTACATGATCCTCATCAAATCCATCATTTGAATGATGCCACATATACTCCTTGTAGAGTTTCATTTGCATTCATTTATTGTATTGAGAGTTTGATCATAGGATCACCTTCTTATGTACTTTCCAAAGTAATTATCTTTGTAAAAGGAAAGATTAAAACACCTAAAAGCCATGAGTATGCTTGGGATTTATTCTCAATCAATCAATCAAAAGGTAGATATGACTTCAACTTTCTCTTTTCCTAGATTGTTCCAATCAATCTAAACTACCAAACCCACCTAATTTTCGAATTTAAATCCATGAAGAGTCTATGTAAAGAATCCAAAACATTTGTACATTAATGAGAGTGTTGATTTGAAGCAATACATATACTCTTTGATCATTGCTTAGTTCCATTTCTGTTCTCTACTCCTTCCTCACACTCAATCAACTTGCAGAGGTTTTTGTTCTCTCTACAGAGCTCCAAATCTAGTGTTTAAGCACTCATTAGAAAGGTATAAATGTGTAGTTTATGTTAAAATATTGCAACTTATTTCATTCATTAGCTTCAGAGAAATCTAATTTTTTAAGTCTCGGGGTCATTCTCTGCACATCCTTGAAAAATCGGGATGAGACCAGTTCAATATTAAGGTGATTACTCCATCAATAGTTGTTATAAATTGGAGATTTTATGCATTTTAGCCAGCCAAACTTATTTGTGACACTCCCTTAAGAGGTTTTTTTCTAATTTTTATCTTGTTGGCTTCTCTCAATGTTTGAAGTCACAATTTCCATCCATTTTTAGAAGGTTTTTATGAGTTAATCAAGGTGCAACTTATCTGTATTGCATCAACTTGTTCTTGTTGATCTTCCAAAGTGCCTATTGGCTTTATTGCACTAGACACAAGCTTACAAGGTCTACATTACATATCCAAAGAGCTAGGGCTGGTCCTACTGGTTTGTTGGACTAACTTTCACCACTTGGAAACTCAACTTTCCAAGCCTCTCCAACTTTCTTTCAGTGATATCAGAGCTACTTCAAAATGGGAAATGAATTTCCATCAATGATTGATAAGATTGATAGAAACAAGTATGTTGTGTGGCAAATGAGAATGGAGGCTTATTTGCAAGGAAGAAACGTATATGGAATTGTATCAGGTGATGAAGCAATGCCTATTCCAAGATCCAAAGGAGGACCTATTCAAGAGGAAACAGATAGGCTCACACTCTGGTGTGCAAGGGATGATCAAGCAAGGTCAGACATACTCAATTCTATCTTTGATTTTCTATTACCACATATTAGAGGATGCAAGACATCTCAAGAGACTTGGGATGCTCTAGATACTTTCTTTTCTGCTAGTACAAAAGCAAGGAAGAACCATCTTTGGAATGAGTTCAACCAAATGAAGAAGAGTCCAAAAAAAAACCATCACAAAGTTTGTTACAAAGGTCAAGGAGGTTGCAGACCAATTGGCATCCATGGGGGAGGTGATTGAAGAAGAGTCCATCATGAGGCAAATTCTCAATGGGATTAGAGGTGACAAGTAATGGCAATCTTTCACCACAGCCTATGATCTCATCATGGACATGCAAACTCCAAACTTCAACATCTTTATTGGAAAACTCTTCAATCAAGAGGTCAACAATAGCATAAAGGAAGGTAACTCTTATCATGGTAATTCAACTATTGATCTATATGCGGATAAGAAGTGAAAGGCAAGAAGAAGGAAGAAGATGAAGAGGAGACTTCCCAAGCCAACTTTGCAGGCAAGAACAGTGGAAAGGGAACAAGAAAGTACCAAAGCATGACAAGACTAAAGGCTAAAATGTTCAGCCTTGTGCCATCTATGATAAGAACAACCACACCACTCAGAATTTTTGGTTCATGGGAAGACCCAAAAAGGAATTGGAGGAGGTGGTATTGTAGCAAGAGAGGTAGAGGTGGACACAACTTCAACAATAACAATAGAGTCCATAACAGAACGGACTACAACAATTATTATGAAGATCAACAACATGAAGACTCATTGCTTTTGATGAATCTAAGCCACAAGGAAGGTAAAGAAGATGATCATAGATTCTACATAGATTTAGGATGTTCAAATCATGTTGTAGGCAAAATAGCTCTCTTATCTGATTTGGAAAGTCCAAAGCATAGACGTGAAGTTCAAATAGGGGATGACACAAAACATAGTGTGAAGAAGATTGGTAATGTCAAAGCTTCCAATGACAGAACAAATATTCTAAGCAAGGTACTCTATGTTCCCACTATTACAAAAAACCTAATAAGTGTAATCGAGATAGTTGAGAAAGGCTTGCAAGTTAGGTTCACCCAACATGGAGCGAAAGATGTGATTAACCTCCTACCAATGCTTGACACCTAGGCAACGCATAAACATGGTCATCTGTGAGACAAGAAACTGAATATTTGGCCGAGTAATGCATAAGTAAATCAAGCATCCAACAGCCTATTGATTGAGAACACCATCAAATGCATCTCGAGTACTGTGAAGATTCAATCTTAAACCTATCTCCATAGGACTGACAATAGGTTTACAATCTTCAAGGCCAAAATGTTGCAATAATGTGTCAATATATTTCATTTGACACAAAGCTATTCCACCATAAACTTGCATAAATTGAATGCCCAAATAATGATAAAAATGGCCCCAATCAGACATATCAAATGAGGCATGCAAATCAGCCTTGAGATCAACAATATGCTTCTCATGAGGACTAGTGAGCAGCATGTCATCAACATACACAACAATGCTCAGAAGCACATCATTAGCATGCTTAACATATAAGGTGCTTTTAGTTGGATTGTTCTTAAAACCATGTGCAATCAAATAGGCATGTATCTTTTCATACCAAGCACGTGGTGCTTTCTTTAAACCATATAATGCCTTCTTTAACTTGCACACTTGGTTTTCATGCCTTTTCTGTACAAAGCCACGGGGCTGAAAAACATACACTTCTTCATGCAAGACACCATTCAGAAATGTTGTTTAATATCCAACTGATGTACATTCCAACCATGATGAGCTCCAAGTGCATAGATGCTATGAACAGTAGTCATTTGGCATGTAGGTGCAAAGGTTTCATTAAAATTAATGCCTCTTTCTTATGTATAACCCTTTGCAACAAGCCTAGCCTTATACCTATCAATTGTTCCATCAGGTTTACACTTCACCTTGTATACCCACTTAGTGCCAATGGCCTTCTTGCAAGGAGGCAAGTCACATAAAGAACAAGTACCATTTTTCATGATAGCATCATATTCAGATTGCATTGCAACCATCCAATGTTCAAAATTTTGTACTTCATCAAACAAAATAGGCTCAATCTCATCATAGAGACTAGAGGCAGCCATAGCATAGCAATCTGATGCAAAAGAGGATTTATGAGAGCCTGAATGAGTACGATATGACATAGGTGCATCTAATTTGTTGTCATGTAAAGTCTGTACTAGCCATTTTGGCATAGTTTTTGCCTCCTCAATATCAGCTCTCTCGTCAACAAGTGCATCATGTGAATTTCTATAAAAAATGGAATGATCTGCATCATCAGATGAAACCTGTAAAGGCTGAAAATTTGCCTCAATAGGACTAGCACTAGATAGTCCACCTGTAAAAAGAGGCAGCAAAGTATCACACATGTCTTTGGAGCTAATAGATGTCTCCTTTGTACATGAAAGTAAAGGCTAAAAAGCATCTTCTACAAAAACAACATCATGGCTAACCAAAAAGCATTTAGTCTGTGGATGATATAGACGATAGCCTTTGCTTTCAAAACTATACCCAACAAAAATACATTTTACTATTTTATCATCAAATTTCCTACATTGTTGTTCAGGCACTAATGCACACAGATGAGCAATAGATGGCTTGCGACCATGACAAACCTCATATGGAGTGATAGATTGGAGTGCTTTAGTGGGACACCTATTAAGTACATATGTTGCACACATGATAGCCTCAAGCTAGAAACTATATGGTAAAGCCTCACTCGTGACCATACACCTCTCCATCTCCATGAGTGACCTGTTCTTCCGCTCAACAACTCCATTCCGTTGAGGTGTATATGGCACTATACACTGATGTTTTATCCCAAGTTCAACCTGAAGTGGATTAAAGTCAAAAGACATATATTCCCCCCTCGATCAAAATGAAGGCTGCCCATTTTACATGCTAACAAATTTTCAACCAAAACCAAAAAGTGTTTGAAGCACATGAACACTTTGGATTTTTCTTTCAATGGATATACCCATGCATGCCTGGAAAAATCATCAATGAAAGTCACGAAGTAAAGATAGTTTCCAAAAGAGGGTGTCTGCATAGGACAACATACATCACTCTGAACAAGCTGCAATTTCTTAGTAGCTTGAATTGAACCATCTTTTGGAAATGAGGAATGCTGCATTTTGCCCAAAATATAGCCTTCACAGGCATGTTTTTTGGGTCCCTCAAGTTTGGGCAAAGAGGATACCATTTTGGATTTCTGCAGGCATAGCAAACTAGCCAAATTCAGATGACCAAAGTGTGCATGCCAAAGCTTTGCATCTGACATAAAATGCCAGAAGCAATAATCATGTTGCCATTTGACAAATCATGAACTGTACATTTTTCATTAAGAAATTTCACAACCAAGCCAATTTTGGCTAATGCAAAAATTGATAACATATTTTTCTTCATCCTTGGCATAAATAAAGCATGTGAAAGAGTGAAAGAACTACCATGAGTGGTAGTGAGAATGATGTTACCAACTCCCATGACAGGATAAGAGGAGTTTTTGGCACATGTGAGAGTATTCCCTGTAGGGGCAAGCTCGAGTGAAGTGAAGAAACTGTGCTGCGAGGTGATATGTTTTGTTGCCCCACTATCAAAGTACGAAGCATCTGAGTTTACTAAAACATACATTGTTCAGGAGAAGATGGGTCAAAACTGCAAACAATAGTAAACATGCATTCTTCATTCTAAAAAAGATTAGAAAACTTAGTTTTTGGTGTAGGGGCCTCTACAACAACCATTCTAGCCTCTTTTGCAGCCAGTTTTGGAAAATTCTTTATGACATGATTGTTTCCTTTACAGTACTTACAAAATAATTTCTAGTTTTCTAATTTCTTCTTATCTTTGTCTGCCCTCTTCGAATGTGCAGCATTTGCATATTTCTACTTACTAGTAGATGAGCTCCATTTACCTTTGCCCTATTGACTAGCAAGGAAAGCTTGATCTACAATACACATAATGGACTTGTTCTGCCTAGACTGAGCTTTATGCAACAGAACAAAGGCTAACTCCTCAAACGACAAGGCATTTGGATTTCCTTTCATCATCAAACAAAGAGTAGAAGCAAAACTTTGATATGAATGAGGAAGACCATTCAGAACGGTCTACACAAGTGAGCTATCTGGTATAACTTCATCACTAGAAATCAACTATTCCTTGATCTCTGTTAGAAACATCACCTTCATTCATTTGCTCACTCTCCAACTGTTTTTGGAGGTAAGCAACACAAGCCTCATTCCTAGCCTGGTACAATGTGGTAAGTGTATCCTAAGCATCCTTAGCTTTTTGGCAAGAGTGAACGTAAGGAATAATGGAATGTTTGACAGACAAGGCTATCAATGCATGTGCCTGAGCATCTCAGCCATCCCAATGAATTTGCTTTGTAGTAGGATCAGTAGAAACTACAACACAAGGAAGTAGAAGAAGCTTGGAGCACAACACACAATATTGATTGTATTACCACTAGAATGTACAAAGATAAGTGACCCGTTAGGGCTATATACGTATATACAAGTTGAGGGGAAAAACCTCCTAAAGAGGGAAAAAAGTGCCCTGACGGTCCTAATGTGTTCACACACATCACTACCTAAATTTTATCAATAGAACATAGTAGATGGACTATTTTGTACTTTATCAAGAGTAAGAATCAATTGTTTGATTGCTTCAAAAAGTATCTAGCACATGTGGAGAATCATATAGGTGGATCACTCAAGAAACTCGGATCTAATGGAGGGGGAGAATACTTCTCCAAAGAGTTTGATGGGTTCTTGCAGGATAAAGGTATCAAAAGAGAAGTGACTACCAGGTAATCTCCTCAATTGAATGGAATTGTCAAGAGACGAAACAAGATATTGGTTTGATCAACCATAATAATGCTTGAAAACAAGAGGTTTCCATTTTATCTATGGGCAGAGGCTATTTCAATTGTTGTGTACCTTGTCAATAGACTACCATCCAAATCACTCCAAGGTATGACTCATTATGAAGCATGATATGGAAGAAACGTATTCTTAGACATTGCAAGGTGTTTGGTTGTTTAGTTTATGTTCATGTACCATCACAAATAAGAGGTAAGTTAGTTGAAAGGTGTTGCAGATGAAAGAGGCACGAAAGAGAAGCCCCAAAATTTTCAAATTAATGGGCATATTTTTTCTTCTTCAACATCTTAGGAAATTCCCTCAAGCCATGTAAATGCACTAGAGGAGTCCTCTAGATGCATAATCCCAAATCATTGTAATATATTTCTTGTAAAATAATAGGAAAATAGAGATTAGCCAATAAAGTGCCGGCCACTTGTGTGAAAGGACCATTTTTTAGGGCACATGTATATAAATCATTTTGTGACTCTTTGTAGAGACTTTTTGCCATTGTGAAGAAGGAGAGCTCCTGATTTTCGAATTTGCTTCTTTCTTGCAATTTTTCATCTTCTCTTTGATCTTCTACATGTGTGTAATGCTTGGAAATTTTGCGTAGGGTTGTTGTCTACCCCTCCCCACTGTTTTTGAGCTACTGTAGTGTGTGTGTGAGCTAGTACAAGTTGTGGAGTGAGTGTGTATGTTTCGTGCCATTCACTATTTTGGCCATAACTTGAAGAGTGGTTGTCGAAAGCAAGTGAGACTATCACCAACAGATGCATCTCGTCAAGAGCTTTGAAATGAACCTACTATTGGCCATATTCGGAGTTCGAACTTGGGCAATATCCTTGATTTAGTGGAAATTGTTGGAAGTGGTATCGCGGCAGACATTTTCAGTAGTTAAGTTAGTTTGAGAGATAGATTAGTCTTTTCTCATGCATGAGAGTTGAACCACTTCATTTACCTTCACGAGTGCACACATCCTCATATGTTTTGTTAGGTCGGTTTGTCGGATTGACAAATAAGCGTGTGTCAATTCCCCACTATATGCACTTGTGTGGCAAATGAGATTTAGTCTCTTTGGCACAAGTCCCTAAGACTTCTTGACTTAGGTACACATGTTTTTGGCACCGTTGTCGGGGAACACACTCGACCAAGGTGCCTTCGTGATGGTTATAGTTCGAGAGTGACGAAATCATACTTGTAGAAGTGAATTCGTTTAGTGGCAAGTAGTCAAACACTTCATCACTTGTTACTTTGCATCCCAGAGGTGTGTGTAATGAGTTTTTAGGTTTAGGGTTAGAAGAGAGGGAGAGAAGAAAGAGTTAAGGTTAGGTTAGGAAGAGATTTGGAGGAGAAGTAAGTGGAAAAGTACCAAGAAAATCCCAAAAAATTGTCAAGATTGTGTAGGATAAGCCTTAGTTCTCAAAAAGTATAAAAACCAAAAAATTGTAGCTCATTTCTCATTTGCTCAGAAAGTGGTATCGTCTCTAGGCAGCGATCGGTATCGTCCACGTAGTATCGTGCGCTCCAGGCCTTCAAAGCTAGCTAGTGAACTCAAGACACAAGTAGGACATCATAGAGGTAAGCTACCCTAAGATTTCAATAGCAAAAACACAATAGAAGTGCATTTACATGTGATAAAAGTCTCGATCGGTATCGGGGAGGGGGGGACAGAGTGTTTTGAGGATCTCCTTTTGTGAAACAGGGGTGTAGGAGTGAAGAGGGGTGAGAGAAGAGCTAGGGGGTGAAAAAAGTTTTGAATGTGGATGTGTTTTTGCTTGAGTATCGCGATCGGTTGAGTTTTTGGTATCGCGATACCAAAAATTCCCTTGTATCGTGATACTCGCCGAAGTGTCGTATTGTCAATTATCAGCCCCGGTATCGCGATACCACTTTTGTTATCGTATCGCCTGGTTGGTATCGCGATCGCACTTTACCAGGTGGTATCGTATTGTGGTCCACTTTGGTATCGTATCGCCTTACTTCCCTGTATCGTATCGTGACCCTTTTTGGTATCATATCGTCCAAAAAGTGGTATCGTATTGTGAGCCCACGTGGTATCGTATCGTGCAGTCTCCAGTATTGTATCATCCAAATCTTATTATCGTATCGCACATGAAGTGGTATCGTATCGTGACATAGTCTGGTATCGTATCGTCAGAATTCCCGGTATCTTATCGCCCAGTGCATAGACATCGTATCGTCTATTGCTTAAGTATCGTATCATCCAGTTTTCTGGTATCGTATCATGAACTCCCCAAGTATCATATCCTGAGCCTACGTGGTATTGTATCGTGCAGTTTCCAGTATCGTATCGTGCATAACAGAGGTATCGTATCGTCTGGCCGGGTGGTATCGTATCGCTTGTTGCCATAGTATCGTATCGCTTAGAGAAGTGGTATCATATCGTCTAGTCCTCAGGTATCATATCGTGGATTTTCCAAGTATCGTATCATGCATAAAGTGGTATCATATCGTCTGACGAGCAGTATCACCTAGTGCAGTATCGCCTAGAGCAGTATCGCCAAAGGTGGTATCACCCAAAACATTTGGGGAATTTTCAAGGGTAAATTTGAGGCATTTGAGGAGCCATTTAGGGAGAATTTTAGAGTTCTAGAGGGCCCCAAGAGGGTGAACGAACTTGAGATCAGGAAGGGTTCTAAGTAGTCGGAGAAGTGTCATATCATCCATTGGAAGTACCGCTCAGGTCACTCATCGATCTATCTATTCGGATACCTCTAGTGACTCAGAGGAGGAGATACCTATGGCCTCAGAAGGCATGCGGGGTCCTACTCCTGGGAGAAACTTCATGACTTCTGTAGAAGGAGAATACCACACTTCTTTGCAGTATGTTTCCACTAATGCTTGGGAGATCCCCATCTACCTGGATAGTTTAAACAGATTTGTGGCTAGGACGGTGACTTCCCTAGATGCAACAATTGTGCCCAAACTTGCTATCAAGTATGAAGGTGGAGCATACATGGACAAGTTGGGTCACATCTACATAGTGACTGAATATCCTGATTTGATCAATGAGAGGGGAGAGTTAGTGGGACAAGAAAACTTAGGGAGACCAAACCCTGAGGAGTTAGTGACTACCCCTAGAGGCAAGTCAATAGTAATGCGAGTCTTGAGAGGGGACTTGATACCTCAAGACGACTACTTGTTGGAAGTCTATTTGATCCATGGATCAGACTTGTTACTTCAAATTGACTCACCGACTCAAAGAAGAGAAGAAAGTACGATGACATTTTATGAGCTAAAGGATCCAGAAGATGAGTCTAGAGTGACAAACCTAGATAAGAACCAGAGAAGGTATTGGTTGGTAGATGCGATAGACAGGGCTCGACTGAAATACATGGGATTTCCTGTATTCCCTCAGAGAGAGCAAGCAACCACCTCTCAGAACCCCTTCGGAACACAACAAGAGGTAGAGCATACAATGTCGGGACAAACAAGCCAACGGAGCGTTCCGAATTGTGATCACGTACAATTCGCGACTCCCAGAGTACAAACACACAATCAGACCCACCCTGGAATAGGAAATCAATACCGACCCCCAGTAAGGCCACAACCACCAATAGGAGTGCAGCCCGAGATACTCCTAATTTGACCAGCAATCCCCGCCTTCCGTGTAATGCCTAGACAACCAGAGCCAATGAGAAGATTGAGACCGATCCCAAGAATCACTATGATGGATTGGGAGAACCTTACGACCACATTGTTGAATTTAAACAAGTTTTAAGAGTTGAACAAGTAGACGACTTCTTTGTGCAGTATGAGTCCTTTGGGCTCACCCTCATAGGAACCGCTCTGACTTGGTTCCAGCCATTGGACCCCAACCAATTTGGAAATATGGAGCAATTCTTTCAAGAACTCATAGGGGAATTCACTAAGAGAGGGATTAAACACAATTCTGCGTCTTTAGTCCATAGTTTTAAACAGAACCCTAATGAAACCATGAAAACAGCTGCCCAAAATTCAATCAGTATGTGGATAGATGTCCGGTAGCAGAAAGACCTACGCAAGAAAAAATGATATCATTGTTTTTGGATGGACTAATGAATGGGACTCTAAGAACTCTAGTCTATGTGAAGAGGTTACAAACCCTAAGTGAATGCCTGCAGGAATGTATTGACTTAGAGGACAACCTAGCAGATGATCTGAAGAGTGCGCCTAGCCCCACTAAATCAGAAGACTCTCGGAGTACGATTACATCCAACTCCAGTAATGTGGAGGAATTAGTTGAGCTAGTGGCAAAGAAATTAGGAGTCCAAGGACAGAGAAACTATCAACATCAACCCCTAAGAGTACCCATGTTGCGAAGGTGTAGTCTATGTGGAGGAGATCATCCCACTCACATGTGTGTTCGAGGAGGAACAGGTGCACCGCAGACATATCCTTACAATAGACAACACCATCAAGGAACATCCTTGTATTGTCACATAGAACCAAACTACACCAATCACAACACAAAAAATTGTTCGTTCAATAGGCAGACATGGCCTCTACAACCACCTCAGTATCAGCCATATGGATATCCACCTAGAGAGCCAGGTAGAGATATGCCTAGGTACAATCCCTACCCCACACCACTAGGAGCACCGAGACCATATGAGCAAGCACAATATCCACAACCCCAACTAGTGTTAGGACCACAACTGTCACAGCTCCAACATGTGGTACTGGTTAAGTATGCTCAACCAAAGGAAAACCTAGAAAGAGCCATTGTGCCAGCATCACCTATGACCAGTGTGGAGTCGACAAACCTAGGTTACGAGCCTTCTCAGGGAGAGTACTATCCCTATGACGCTAACATGTCTGAGTATGAACAAATTTATTATCCACACTACTACGGGTACGAAGGATACGAATATGCCTATGGGCCAGAAGTGGCAACATTAATGTACACCGCACCTAAAGCGAAGCCACCCTCAGACCACCTATGCCAAGAGGACTTTGTTATAGATGCGGAGGAGACCATTTTATCAGAGAATGCACTCGGCCTTACAATCCACCACCTCCTAGGACTTGGGAAGGATATTGCAGTGATTGTGGAAAGGAACATCTCTTCCGTGATTGCCCAAAAAAACCCAACAAGGCTCAAGACACTGCACCTATTAATGTAATCGAAGTGATAGAAGCACCGGGAAGTGATAAGGAGTACACCATACCTTTAAAGGCCATTACATGAGCACAAATGAAGGAACGAGAAGGAACACAATCAGATATGGATCAAACAAACCATAGAACCTTAAACCCCAAAATTCAAATAGTAGAAGATTCAGAGGACCCACATGAGAATACCTAAAATATGAAAGCTCAAAAATGGAAGGAAAGAAGAGAAAAGCTCAAAGAAAAATGGATGAAAAACAAAAGTCAAGAAAATAAGAAACACATAAAAAGCACTAAGAAGCATAAAGAACCAGAGATTCGGGAGGAAGTTCCCATTCCATCACCCATCCAAAAATCGGAGAAACCAGGATCAATTCTAGTTGACCCAAAACCGGATGATTTGGACATGTGGTTGAAAGCGTACCAAGCTAGAATTAAGTCTGGACCGAATGTAGAGCAACATGAAAAGCTTTACCCACAAGGGGAGTTAGAAAAAGAGAGGCTTGCCATATGCAGAAAACTCATAGAGGTAGCACAAGCAACCCTAGAAAAGACCATCCCAACCCTCCCCGAGACAAGGATAGCGGAGGATCAATACAAGGATTGTGTTAAAGCCAAGGACAACGAACCTAAAGAAAAGAATGATAAATGTGAGCTATTGAAAGCCCTGAACGAACCCATGTCAACAATACCTGATTTAGAGGCTGACTGACCAAAAGAATTATGGAATAGAATCCGAGAAGAACGAGGAATGGAGTGACTAAACCTCCCTTTGAGGAATTAGATGTGGAAGTTTATCAGCCAAGTCCCAACATGGAAGAAGTATATGAGGAAGTATCGAGACTAGACCGAAATAGAGAAGAAGCTCAGAGCATTTAGACCCTACCCAATTACATGGGAGAGTACGAAAAGGAATCCATGATATTCCGAGCACCCACAGTACGAGGAAAAGGAAAGGGAAACTAAGATAAGAATTCACACAATCTAACAAAACTTAAAAACACAAAAGTACAATGCCAACTGATTGTGGAAGAACTACGCTGAGTTAAACCGCAAATATGGAAACAATTAGCAGGTCAACTGGAACTAGGGAAGGAGAAGGACAAAAAGAAGTGAAAAGAAAGCCCATCTAAGGTACAAATCCCAATGGATAAGGTTGGAGAATTTAGCGAAGGAGACGAAGGTAACACATGTTTACCCGTCACTTACAGTGGCTATATGACCAAAGCTATACTAGACACGGGAGCAGGAGTAGGAATTGACACCAAGGAGATTTGGGAGAAATGGGGAAAGCCTGCCTTACGACCCACTCGCATGAAGCTTCAATTAGCAAATGGCCATGCTGAGAAACCATTAGGAATATTAGGAAAGATCAAATTGACCACTTGTGGAGTTGAATTTGAACATACTTTAGCCATCTGTCAATTCAGAAAAGCAAATAATTACGAGATGATATTAGGACGACCCTTTATGAGACAACTTAAGGTAGTGCAAGATTGGGGACGAGACTCTTTATACCTTCAATATCACGGAAACACAACCAAAATAAACTTGCATACGTTTGCATATCGAGATGTACCCCCACTACAATGGAATCCCATACATAAAGAAGAAGATGATCTATCTATTCATACCGCTGGATCAAACAATCAATCATGGATGCATGAGGATGCCCAATTATGGATGTGTAAAGAAGCCAAAAAAGAAGGATAATAAAAGGAAGTTGTGGTCAATAGGACATCCTAACTACCGACCAGTAGAGGACCCAATGTATATGCCTCAAATCTTTCCGGATGAAACATTTCAACCACATGGATGGATGGAAATCTTAGCTACCTTGGATGTATGTGTGAATGAGGAAGTTCTGACGATGAATGAATGTGTAAACGAAGAAGGCTATGACATGAATTTGTACATGGTTGTCCTTCGAGAGGTAGAAGCAAGGGAACTCTTAGAAAATGAGTGGAAAGAGGAATATGAGTATAGAAATGGAACTAGAATTTGATTCAGAAGAAAGCTACCTAGAAACTATTCGAATCAAAGATAAGCTGGAAATGACCAAGGTCTTAGCGATAGAAGCAGCCCCCACAGTACCAAAGCAGGAGGAAAGAGAGAGTAAGATCGAACCAAATCTTGATCTTTTTGAGGTTCCGGAGCATTTTAAAAGGTACAAAGTAGAAGAGAGAAAGATAGCCATTCAAATGCCTAAGAGAGAGGCTAGAGAAGGAGAAGCGTACGACAACAAAGAACAAACAAAAATGATCATAGTAACAGTTGAGGAAGAAGAATTAATACAATTGATTCGAGAATATCGAGATGTATTTGCATGGACATATGAGGATCTCAAGGGTGTGGAACCCTGTATTTTCTCTCATAGAATACCAATGATGGCGGAGGCAAAACCATCTAAACAATGCCCTTATACATTCAATGAGGTCTATGCTGCTAAAATAAAAGAAGAAATAGACAAACTATTAGCGATTGGATTCATTTATGAAATAGAACACATTGAATGGGTATCACCACTAGTGGTTGTGCCTAAGAAGAATGGAAAACTCAGAGTATGCATTAACCTGAAAAAAGTGATTGCAGCTACTATATGTGATAGCTACCCATTGCCCATCACTGATCACCTACTGGAAAGAGTTGCAGGAAAAGAAGTCTATAGCTTCTTAGATGGATTCTCTGGATGCAACCAAGTAGCTATTGCTACTGAGGATCAACATAAGACTACATTCGCGATTGAATGGGGAGTCTATGCTTTCTGAGTGATGCCTTTTGGACTTACTAACGCGCCTGCCACTTTCCAAAGGTTGATGTGTCATGTTTTCAAAGAGTTCCTGAAGAAGAGTATGGAAGTGTATGTGGGTGACCTATGTACATATTCAAACCAAAGGAAAGTCCACATTCCTGAATTGTAGAAGATATTTAATAAGTGCAAACAATATAGAGTCTGCTTGAAAAATAAAAAGTGTGTCTTCATGGTAAGACAAGGGAAGATTTTAGGACACATAGTGTCTAGGAACGGAATATCTATAGATGAAGATAAAATCAAGGTCATTTTAGAACTTCTTAGACCGAACAATGCAAAAGAAGTGCAAGCATTTATGGGACATTGTGGGTACTACCGTCGATTTATCCACATGTATGCCATAATTGCCAAACCCTTGTATGGACTGCTGACTCAATTCACTTGGACTTATGAATGCAAAAAGGCATTTAACGAGTTAAAAAGGCAACTTAGCACGACTCCAATGCTAAAAACACCGAATTGGAACAAGCCCTTTCATATTCATGTGGACATTTCTAATTACGCAATAGGATGTATCTTAGCCCAGCCAGCAGATGAAGGAAAGTTAGATCACCCAATTACCTATGTGAGTAGACAACTGAATCAAGCTAAGAGGAACGATACAACTACAAAGTGAGAGGGATTACGAATGGTCTATGCAGTGAAAAAATTTAGACATTACCTCTTAGCCAACAAGTTCAAGTTCTTCATAGATCATCAAGCTTTATTGTACCTAGTCAATAAGCCTTGTAACACGGGAAGACTTGTGAGGTGGTTTTTGCTATTGATGGAGTTCGACTTTGAAGTAATAGTGAAAAAGGGAAATACCCATATAAGAGCAGATCACCTCTTAAGATTAACACATGGAGAACCACCAAGTGGAGTGCCCGATAATCTGTCAGACACTTACCTATTTAATCTGGAAGTGTGTCCAAAGTGGGAAGAGAAACTAATTCCTATACTCACTCATGGCCCACAACACTCAATCAATAGAGAGAGTAAAAAGGAAATTCTGTAGTCAAGGAATTTGCACATTATTGTGGGAAGTGTGTACTATAAGGAACCCAATGGTGTACTATCTATATGTGTTGAGGAAGATAAAAAAGTGAAGTTAATTGAACAAGCTCATGTAAACAAATGGAAAACACACAAGGGAATTCACGAAACTCTAAGAGAATTAAAACGATTAGGAGCATACTGGCCTGATATGCCTAAAGCTGTCCATGATTATGTTAGTAACTACGTAGAATTCTAGGAGACCACCCCCGAGGATCATACATCCTTACCTTTCTCTACAATAGCGCCCAAATGGGGTGAAGCACTAGTGAAATTCCTAAAGACAAGAGAACATGAGAAGGGAATTAGCTTGGCAAGGAAGCGATTCCTCGAGGAAATGAGCAAGGATTATGTACTCATGGGAAGACACTTGATTAAGAGAGGGAAAGACAATCAATTATGGCTATGTGTACATGAAGGAGAATGTTTACCCATATTAGAGATGGCACATGTAGGTGCCGCAGGAGGTCATTTTTCCGTGGAGAGAACTACAAAAATGATCCTCTTTGTGGGCTTGTGCTGGCCAACTCTACATATGGATGCGGAAACCTATGTACGAAGTTGTGAGACATGCCAAAGGGCTAAATACCTGATTCGGAGAGATGACATGCCATTGAGACCTATGGTCTGCGCTAGAGCATTTTCCAAATGGGGTATAGATTTCATAGGACCCATTAATCCACCAGCCAAAGGGTCTCATGCCAAATATATCATAGTAGCCACAGATTATTTGGCAAAATGGATAGAGGCAATGGCTACTAGAAGAAACGATGCTCAAACCACTGTTAAGTTTCTTTTTGAGCATATATTCACTCGTTTCGGATTACCAATTGAGATTGTGAGTGACCGAGGAATGCACTTCATTAATGAAGTAATAGAGTCTTTAATGAATGAGTTCTTAGTGATCCATAAAAAATCAGCCCCATACCACCCTCAAGCCAATGGTCAAGCGGAAAGTTCCAATAAGGTGTTATGCACAGTATTGACAAAGATTGTCAATAATGGGAGGTCTGGCTGGGACAAACAATTGCATCATGCAATTTGAGCCTTCCAAGTTGCTTACAAGACTGCCATTGGAACTACCCCATTCAATCTAGTATACGGACAGAATGCAATCCTACCAATTGATTTTTTAGTACCCACTTGGAGAGTCACCCAACAGTATGAATGGACAGGACATGAATTATCCAAGCAACTATACCAAATTGAGAAGCTACATGAGACTAGAATACAAGCGGTATCAAGTATTTATGCAGCTAAACAAAGAAAAAAGGCATATTATGATGCACACATAAAAGACAAGGGACTAAAAGAAGGAGACTTGGTCTTGGTCTACACCTTGAAGCAACATGCCAAGAAATTACAAAAATGTGGATATGGATCTCTAATCAGTAATAGGATTTCCACGAGTGGAGCAGTTAATCTAGCTACTCTAGATGGAGATGTTCTTCTTAACTACATAAGTGGATGCCGAGTCAAACCATATATGGAGCCATTGATGGATGAAATGCTAGCACGACTCGTAGGTGAGCAAAATAGGAAGATAGAGGAAGAATGGATTAGAGAGGAGGCACGGTGAGAAGCCTTGGAACGTATTAAGAAATAGAAGAAGTGGTTAAAGGAAAGAGATGAATGGTATCTCCAAGGAGAAGAGCCTATTCCCATGGCTAATTACCAGGTTCATAAGTCTGACACGACTAATGTCAACATTTCCCAGCCTTATTTACGAAATATGGTCACCCGAGATCTTCAAACGATTATGACACCCACGAAAGCACATATGATAGGGATTGGAGGTCAAGCCATAACATGCATTGGAAAAGCCATAGTATCCCTCCACCTAGGAAATTCAACTATGGAACAACGAGTTCTAGTGTGCAAAGATGAAGACTTAATAGAAAACTTGATACTAGGACAAAACTGGATCATTGAGAATGAGGTAAGCATCCACCTAGCGCAAGGATACATTTCATCCAAGATAGGGCACAAGGAAATCTTTAGTCTATTAGGGGAGAAACCCTCACAAAGACCGAAAGTCATCGAAAGTGCAGAACAACTCATAGAAGATCACATAGAAAATGATTTCAGCACCAATCACTTAGAAGCAGGTCGTCGTGGAGAAAAAATTTCAAACCCTAATATGTCCAAGGGAGAAGTGGATTCATTATACTAGATTGATGAACAGAAAGAAACCAAGGAGATTAACACTCTTAGAGTTTCTCACACAAAAGAATGATCACCAACTTGGAAAACCACCATCTACTACTCGCATTCCAAAAATGTCAACTTCAAATGGGTGCGCAAGGATCAAGTCAAGGAATCAGAGATCACCATGCTAGCTCATAAGGAGGCAAAGGTGGGCAAGAATTCTTCTTCACCGAAATCCGAACCAAAACGACTCTTGCAAGTATGGCTTCCTAGGCCTTTGATTGAAGCTCAAAAAGCACGGCAACAAATGTGGATTCCCAAGAAGGTCAGACAAGCGGCCATTAAAGAGATAGACAAGCACGAGGAAACATTATATCAACACAACAGTACCATAAGGACTAACGAGATTTGTCAATAATGCCTCAAAAGAAGAAGCCCCACACCTCCAATAACCAGAAAGAGAAGAGAGACACATGGAGCATGGTACAATGAGACAAAAACAAGGTTCAATACATCTACTAGGAAATGGATCTAGAAACCCAAGCAACAGCAAGGAATGGCACACTAGAACCACGAAGATTTTGGTTGCACTCATGAAGCTTCCAATGCACCTAAAGTATGCATGATAGGGCCACAATACAAGGCCAGGCATTCGGCACATGATGTACTTAAGAGAATTAGTGGTGCACATTCTCCAATGGGGGATAGGTCATAGATTCTACTTCGTAGGAATGGACCTACTATCTAAATAAATAAATGCTTCGGCTATACTAATCCTTGTTTTCTTTCAAAAAAGAAAATGAAAAATATACGGTAAGAGATCTTACTTATGCAAGCAAGGAGAACGGAGTGACGAAACGAGCGACATGTCACTACCATACACAGCACTAATGCTATATCTTCTATTGAAGCTAATGCTCTGTTCATTACAAGTGTAGATGGCCTCCGAAGATTCTGAAGCAACCATTCAGGAGGAAGTGATGGAATTTCCTCTACAAAGCATGACTAAAGCAAAAGGACACTGGTTTAGAGAGGATCAATCGGCTGGGGATTATCTACTCCTAGTGACCATCAAGATCATGGACATGAATCCTCAGTTCCCCGTTATGTCCCAAGATTTTAAAGTGGTACATGAACTTCCATCTACCATTGACATCATGAAGAAAGCTGGCATCCACAAATATTTTGAATTGCCAATCTACAAACCCGACTTTCAAAGGTGCATGCAATTTATGAATATGTTACAGCCAGCGTTACACAATCCATTGGTGCCAGAGGGAAGAGTCATGGATGCAGTAGGTGAATGGGTCGAAATCCAATTTACACATGATTTAATCAAAGAAGCTTTTGGATGGGAGAAGTATGGCAATACGGTATTAAAAGAGGAAAGTCGAGGGGCAAAGACTAGGACATTTACTGACATTAATCGCATTGATATTGAAGAAGAAGTAAGACTCATTCATCAACAATTTTGTTTCCCTAACATGCATAGATACACTGCCCCTCAGAAAATCATAGTACAAATGTTGTCTCATGCTATTAAACAAATTGGGAATCAAATTAATATGACTCCTTATATTCAAGAGAGGCTATTCGAAGCAAAGAAGTAGTGGAACCACAAGAAGTTCCTGAACAGCAGTGTAGCTCTGACCATATTGATATATCATGCCTTGGGCATTAGAGAGCACTTGCAAGAAATGCCATCATCGAAAGCCATGGCCAAATATGCAAAGGTCGTTATAGTCCCAAGAAAGAAAAAAGGTGTCAAAATCATTGAGGAGGCAGAAACTAGCTCCCAACCAAAAATGAGAGGTACAAAACGACTAAGAGAGGTGATGCAAGTAGAAGCTGAAGCCCCAGCCACAAAAAAGGCACATGTGCTCCCGAAAGCAAGAATTGAAGAGCACCGACCAATTATCGAAGAGGAATTAACAAGAGCCCTGGAAGACACACATCAATACACTGAAGGTCAAGTCAATCTACCAGTGCAAGGGCACCACTACCAGCAAGCCCACAAATATGTGGAAGTAAAAAAGAGGCTCACCAAGGTGCATCGGTACAGAGAATTAGGGTTAGTAAATTCAAGCTCATCTTCAGAGGAAGAAGAGGAACCCGACACCTCCTTACTAAATACGGACATTCAAAGTGAGTCAAACAATGATGGACAATGGGAGGAATTAAATGAAGTGAATTACAATGCAGAAGAAGAGGGCATGAAAGTAAATGACACTCCCATCAACCCTAATCAAAACACTATAGACAAAGAAGTATCCCAGGAAAGAGTACATGTCATCAAAATAAATGAAACATCTAACATTCAAATCCATGACACCAAGCTTGCAGGAGAGGGATCATTTAAGAATCCCAAAGAAGAACCAAAAGACACTACGGTAAAAGAGTCCACACCATTCACACCAATAAGGGTTGTGGCAGAACCCTCCGATATGGATGTCACATTTCAAGGGAGTGCCATGAAGATTATCAATATAGAAGAAAAAAGCAAAGAACTGGAAGTACAACTTCAAATCAGACAACCACATAATGAAACTATCCATGTAGAGCACAGAAAGGATGTACAAATAGGGGAAGCTCCAAGCATCCCAAAAACGTGGTTGAATGTAGATGTCGCTTAGCTCAAGCCAGTGGTTCAGCATATGATCAAAAATGCTATGGATATGCAACAATTAATGCTTGAAGCTGATGCTGACTACGACAAAGCAATGCAGGAAAAGCATCAACTTCATGAAATGGGTAAGAGTCTCTTTGCCCAATTGATTCAATTTCAAAAGAATGTAACAGATAAAGAGAATGAAGTTCAAGAAGCCAAGCAGCAATGTAAAACCCGTGAGACACAAAATGACAAATTGAAAGAACAACTACAAGATTTAAAGAAGAAATATGAGGCTAGCGAGACTGAGAAGACACGAATGAATGCAAGGAGCAATATATTGGAATCACAGGTTAAAATATACATGGACGAGGTAAAGAACTTAAGGAACAGAAACAAGGAGCTGATGACAGCTCTTCTATGCAATCAACCTACAGAACCTCAGGAAGCACCAAGAAAAGACATAAAGGCCATGGAGGACAAGATAGCTAGGTATGAAGATCAGCTCCAAGCAGGAGTAGGCCATCATTGCAGAATGGGAGAAGAGGTATATGGATGATACCGCGGCCCTAAGGACAAAATGGAAAACAGCCAAAAATAGATATATGATGCAATGTAAAGAAGACAATGAGCAACTCGAAGTCATAGGTCAAGAGCTCATAAAAAACAAAGAAACAATTTTGAAGGTCAACGAAGAGCTTAAGCAAAAAGATGAGATGATAAAGCAACTACAAGATCAGCTCGCACAGAAGGCAACAGAGGGGACACTAGTAGTTCCACTCTCCACAGCGGTTACTGAGGAGATTGAGGTATGTCCTCTCTCTCCCCCCTTACATCATTCACCGATAAGGGAGGAAATGGAGATCCACTCTGAACGTACTCATCGGGATATTGCAGAACTAAGCCGACCTAAGAGGGCACTACTGGTGTCCCAACTTACTACAAAATTTGAAGCTCAAATAATAAAGTTCATGAAGGAAGCTCAGATTGAAAGCAAAAATTTAGAACAGATATTGAAACCATTTAATGTACCATATGGAATCCTTAAAGAAAAAACACGGCAATACATAAAGACCATGACAAATAAGGAGCCTGACAACAACCTCCAATTCTGCAATAATACATTCAACTATACTCAAGAGGAATTTGAAAGAGCTGACCCTGTATGGAGGAGAAAAATTCTCGAAAAAAATCCTACACTGCGGGTACAATGGGAATCAATGCCTTATGCCCTTTAGGTAAACCCATCTTTTTGTCTAGTACCACGCAGACGCTCCTGGTCGCATTTTTGGGAAGGACAGCGCCAAGGTAGCATAAATAATCAGTGGCTCAATTATCCACTCTTACCAAGTCCATCGCATAATTATCTACCAATGAAAAAATACATGGTGAAAACCATGGAGTTTTGGATTGCTCAATACGCCACTGTACTGGATTTGGCAGTCAAAATGACTAATAAGATTCTCAGCATGCTACTTACAGTTATCAAAGTCTTCCAACATGCCAAATATACTTTTTTGAACTTCATGGGCATTACATAGGGATCAGAAGCACTTGTTTTTTATCTTTCAACTATCCCTGGCCGATTAACAATTATGGCATTCTATTCACAGCTTATGTTCTTGCCCAGCACGTATATGCAGACATTTGAAGAAGCATTTTTCACTGGCTTCTTTGAAATTGATTCAGAAATTTTTGTAAAAATAACTTCAAATCTTAATGCAAGACTAGTGGCTTATGAAACAAGCTTCTTTGCGGATCACCGACAAACACCAGACGATGGGGTGAAGTCAAGCCAGTGGAAAGAGTTCATGATATGTCACGCCAATTTGCTTAATCAACGAGAACAGGCAGCATTACAAATGTACTCACGTCACCACAAAAAGCCTGTCGAGGACGACAAAGTTCAGGAGGAGGGACGTGTGGAAGGGGAATCAAGCAAAAAGAGAAGAAGAAGAAAATCAAATAATAAAGTTGCTCAATGAGGAATGAAGATCATCAAGACAAAGAACGACTCTCTACCCAAAGCCCCGCAGAGGCATGCATCAGGCAACAACGCCAAAGGCCCAAGTCTTGAGGAGTGGAATTAAAGAAATATAACAACCAGGACATTTCATGGGAGGTTCCACACAACTTCCTCATCCACTAGGGGCTGGCGGTGAAGCGAAACAAGTCGAGGAGAGAGACAGAACACATAGGATGCTTCATCGGATAAGATAACCAATTGTTTAAAGGTCCAGGGTATCTCCTCCTCCACTGGATGTATGCGGTGGGAGAAGGCAAACAGGCTCAGCACAACACAATAAGGAAAAGCACGTAGGAGGGAAGGACGGACCAGGGCCAGGAAGTATCCACAAAGAAGTGCAAGAAGATATTTGGCAGGTAATAATCCTTCCACTAATTGTGAGCGGTGGCAGAAAGAAAACAGGCTCAAAGCGATTCAACAGGTCAGATGTGTGAAGATAAAGACAAATCAGAAGACCAAAAGTTAGAAAGAGGCAAAGGCTAAAAATTTGAAGCGGGTGACTAAGAATACCACATTCTTGGCCATTGATGGCATGCGTGGCAGCCCGAGTTAATACAGCAACCCAGATATGTGATATAAGGAATACCAAGGGGCAAACAGAAGCAAAGGACATACCTCGGATAAAATAACAAATTTCCTGATAGTCCTTGTTGCTTCTTCGACCACGGGGTGCGTGTATTCAGAAGTCTTAAACGAGCTACAAACGAGAAGCAAAATCCTGTCAAGGGACTACAGAGACAAAGAGGGGGAGAGTGTTGCAGAGCAAAGAGGCACGAAAGAGGAGCCCCAAAATTTTCAAATTAATGGGC
This sequence comes from Ceratopteris richardii, assembly GCA_020310875.1. Classification (NCBI taxonomy): domain Eukaryota; kingdom Viridiplantae; phylum Streptophyta; class Polypodiopsida; order Polypodiales; family Pteridaceae; genus Ceratopteris; species Ceratopteris richardii. The sequence continues at coordinate 4,845,601 of CM035417.1, forward strand.
ATATTTTTTCTTCTTCAAAGTCTTAGGAAAATCCCTCAAGCCATGTAAATGCACTAGAGGAGTCCTCTAGATGCATAATCCCAAATCATTGTAATATATTTCTTGTAAAATAATAGGAAAATAGAGATTAGCCAATAAAGTGCCAGTCACTTGTGTGAAAAGACCATTTTTTAGGGCACATGTATATAAGTCATTTTGTGACTCTTTGTAGAGACTTTTTGCCATTGTGAATAAAGGAGAGCTCCTGATTTTCAAATCTGCTTCTTTCTTGAAGATTTTCATCTTCTCTTTGATCTCCTATGTGTGTGTAATGCTTGCAAAGTGTGTGTAGGATTGTTGTCTACCGCTCCCCATTGTTTTTTATCTGTTTTGGTGTGTGTGAGCTAGTACGAGTTGTGGAGTGATTGTGTGTGTTTCCTTCCATTCACTGTTTTGGCCATAACTTGAAGAGCAATTGTCAGAATTGAGTGAAGCTACCACCAATAGATGCGTCTTGTCGAGAGCTTTGAAAAAAATCTACTATTGGCCATATTCAGAGTCTGGAGCTCAGAGATATCCTTGATTTAGTGAAAACTATTGTAAGTGGTCGTGACAGACATTTTCAATAGTTAAGTGAGTTTGAGAGATACATTAGTCTTTTCTCATGCATGAGAGTTGAACCACTTCATTTACCTTCATGAGTGCACACATCCTCATACGTTTGGTTAGTTCGGTTCGTCAGATTGGCAAATAAGTGTGTGTCAATTCCCCATTATACGCATTTGTGTGGAAAATAAGATTTAGTCTCTTTGGCACAAGTCCCTAAGACTTCTTGACTTAGGTACACAAAAGGGCAACAAAGGTAGTGATTATTGGGTATGACTCAACTCGGAAGGGTTACATGTTCTATAATCCTTCAACCAAGAAATTCACTACAAGTAGGGATGTTGTGTTTGAAGAACACAGGTCTTGATATGATGAAGACAAACAAAAGGTAACTCTACCATATGATCTTGATTCTTATTCTCATCAATTAGGAAGCAAGCATGATGCATAAGTCCATGATCCAAGAAGTGATATAGATGATGACCAAGATGAAAAGGAAGAGGATTGCAAGCTATGGAAGCCAAGAGGCAAAGAAAAGATGCAAGAGTGTGGAGAATGCTCCAAACAAGCACCTCTAGAAGGTCAACAAGGGAGAAAAGACAACCAAAAAGGTATGGATATGATTCCACATTTGTTACAAAGCATTCAATTTACTTGGAAAAGGACTTAATTTCAGAGGAACCCTCAACCTATGAAGAGACAAAGGGAAACCCTAATTGGAAAAAAGTCCATGAAAGAAGAAATAGATGCATTGAAGGAAATGGACATTTGGGATTTGGTTCCTATGTCACACAATCAAATGGTAATTGGTTGCAGATGGGTATATAAAGTTAAAATAAACGCAGATAAATTAGTTTGCAGGTACAAGGCAAGATTAGGTGCCAAAGGATGCTCACAAACTCATGGTATAGAGTACGAGGAAACATTCTCACCAGTTGCAAAGATGACTACAATCAGAACATTGATAAGTGTAGATGCTCCAAGAAATTGGATACTCCTCCAACTTGATATGAAAAATGCATTCCTAAATTGTTGGATAAGTGAAGAGGTATACATGTCATAACCACCAAGTTTTGAAAATCCTAATCATATATCTTTATATGTTTTCATATTTAAGCAAGCATTGTATGGATTAAAACAATTTCCTAGAGCTTGGAATTACATGTTGGTTACATACCTTCAAAATCAAGGGTTTGAACCTAGCAACTCATATCCTTCTTTATTCATCAAATGGGATCACAATGAGGTTATCTATCTATGTGTATATGTAGATGATATTATTGTGATAGGTGATGATCTGAATGGCATTCAAAGGATCAAGAGACACATGCAAGAGTTAATCAGTGACTTAGGTGAGCTCACATATTTCCTAGGTATGCAAGTGATTTATACAAATGAAGGGATGCATCTAACTCAGAGAAGATACATTGAAGTCCTACTTCTGAAGTTCAGAATGGAGAACACAAAGCTTGTAGGTACACCTTTGGAATTAAACCATAAACTAAGTGTTTATGAAGGTGAGAAAATTGATGATCCTAAAGAGTATCAAAGCTTAGTTACTAGCTTGATATATGCTACTCACACAGGACAAACCTCACTAACTTGAAGATAATGTAAGTTCCATGCATTTGGCTGCAAATCCAAATTTTCATGCAAGGACAAAGCACATAGAAGTCCATTACCACTTTGTGAGAGAGAAGCTTATGGCAAAGGAAATTGACATTTCATTTGTTCCTATTAAGAAGAGAATAGCAGACATGATGACAAAGGCACTTGATGGGATAAAGCTCTGTAGATTCAAAGATATGGCATATTCAACATATCAAAGAATGAGGACTCAAGCATACTTTAGCTTGAGGGGGAGCTATTGGAACATCAAGCTAGCATTATGCTTGAGGTGGACATGATCCTCATCAAATCAATCATTTGAATGATGCCACATATACTCCTTGTAGAGTTTTATTTGCATTCATTTATTGTATTGAGAGTCTGATCATAGGATCACCTTCTTATATGATTTCCAAAGTATCTATCTTTGTAAAAGGAAAGAGTACAAGGCCTAAAAGCCATGAATTAGAAGTGGTTGGAATGATTCTCAATCAATCAATCAAAAGGTAGATATGAATTCAACTTTCTCCTTTGCTAGATTGTAGGAAAAGATTCCAATCAATCTAAACTACCGAACCCGCCTAATTTTTTAAAGAAACTTGGAGAAGCTTGTAGGAGGTAGAAAAGTGAGTTGCAAAGCGACGAAGTTTGGTCCAGCCAACTCACAAAAAACCAACCCTTGAGCTTCCCGAGAATCAAATAGACCATATATGCATGTGCTAAGTGCAAAAAAATGCACTATGTACTTTGGAGAATCAACAAGAAAGAGTCGATACAAAATATATAGGTTCGCGCATCGACTAGGTCAAAAAAACTTATTATCTATGGATGCGACAATAAACTTCAAATGATCATAGCGACTAGCATGATTACAAGTAGAAAAAATCCTTTTATGGGAGTGATTCAAATAGGGTTGAGTGTATATAATTCACACAAGTACAAGAAATAAGCAAAATATGCTCTTGGAATGAATCACACACTCAACAGTGGTACCTCCTATTTTTTAGGAATATGTAGAGATTGACCTAGAGACAGGCAAACTCAAATTACTCCCAATTTTAAAAACCAAATGCTATGAAACTTTAGAGATATAAACTAGATGCTAAAATCTTTCAAATGAGTCATGTTTCATTCAATTTGGATATCTCTAGAGAGAGCAGTAACCTCTACAAGGTTACTGTTGTCGAAGAAGATGATGTAGAAAAATAAAGGAGCAAGACAATTATGGTCATAAGTGTATGTATATTGCTTCCATGTGTTGTACAAGTGATTTGAAGTCTTTATATAGACTCTAGAAGTTCTTCATGAGTTCTACAAGTGGATTTTGAATTCAAATGAAGGTGGGAATAGTTGTTGGAGGGAATCAATTCACTTTCGTACAATCTAAGAAAAGTGAAGATATAGTTTGATCTACTTTGAGGTGATTGATTGAATGATTGATTACAACTCAACCACCACAAATTCATGGACTTTGGGCTCTCTCTTTATCCTTTTACATGTGTAAAGATCTAGGTTTTTTACAATGGTAAATGAACCATCAAAAATCTCTGAAAAAAATATGAGCATAGGTAAAAGAACTCCCCAACGGATATTCCTTTGATGTAATCCAAGTGATAGTTTTTGATGTACATCAAATCCACCTCAAGCATTGTGTAAGCTTGATGTTCCAACAGATCCCCCTCAAGCTAAAGTACGCTTGAGTCTTCATTCCCTAATAGGTTGAATACCGGCCATAGCTTTGAATCTACAAAGTTCTATTTCATCAAGTGCCTTTATCATCATATCTGCTACTTGCTTTTCAGTTGGAACAAAAGAAATGTCAATCTCCTTTGCCATACGCTTCTCCTCGATTAAGTGGTAATGAACCTCTCTGTTTGGTTCTTGCATGGAAAATAGGGTTTGCTGCTAGATGCATGGAACATACATTATCTCCAAATATGTGAGGTTTGTAACTCTCAAGTCCCAAATCTATATACAATGCTTTTAACCATATTGCCTCTTGATTTGATATGGTCAAACCTCTATGCTCTACTTCCATTGAGGATAAAGCAAATGTTGGTTGCTTCTTGGAACTCCAAGTCACCAGCTTCGAACCCACAAATGTAAAGTAACCAAAGGTACTTTTTCTATCATCCTTAGCTCCTGTCCAATCTGCATCTGAATAGATGTTGATATCCAAATCTGATGGGTAAGGATAGAATATACCTTCATTGATTGTACCTTTGAGATACTTAAGTACTCTCTTAGCTACACCCATGTGTGGTCTTCTTGGAGATTGCATGAATTGGCTTAGCACTCCCACATTATATGAGATGTCTGCCCTTGTATGAGTAGCATATATCAAGCTACCTAGCAAGCTTTGATATTCTTTAATATCTTCAATTTTCTCACCTTCATAAACACTAAGTTTATGATTCATCTCCAGAGGTGAACCTGTAGGTTTTGTGTTCTCCATTTTGAGCTTGAGAAGAAGATCTTGAATGTATCTTCTCTCAGTCAAATACATTCCTTCATCTGTGTATATCACCTGCATACCTAGGAAATATGTGAGCTCACCTAAGTCACTGATTTTGAACTCCTCTTGCATGTGTCTCTTGATCCTTTGAATACCATTCAAATCATCACCTATCACAATAATATCATCTACATATACACAACGTGATCCTTTTGATGAATAGAGAAGGATCTGAGTTGCTAGGTCTAAACCCTGGATCTTGAAGGTATATAATCAACCTGTGATTCCAAGCTTTAGGAGCTTGTTTCAATCCATACAATGCTTTCTTAAGTATGCAAACATAAGATGGATGATTAGGGTTTCAAAACCTGGTGGTTGTGACATGTATACATCTTCACTTATCCACCCATTTAAGAAAGCATTTTTCACATCAAGTTGGAGGAGTCTCCAATTTCTTGAAGCAACTACACTTATCAATGTTTTGATTGTAGTCATCTTTGCAACTGGTGAGAATGTTTCCTCATAGTCTATACCATGAGTTTATGAGCATCCTTTGGCAACGAATCTTGCCTTGTACCTGCAAACTAATCCAACTAAGTTTCTTTTGACTTTATATACCCATCTACAAACAATTACCTTTTGATTGTGAGATATTGGAACCAAATCCTAAGTGTCCATCTCCTTCAATGCATCTATTTCTTCTTTCATGGCCTTTTCCCAATTAGGGTTTCCTTTTGCCTCTTCATAGATTGATGATTATTCCAAAATTGAATCTTTTGCCAAGTAGATTGGATGCTTTGTCAGAAATGTGGAATGATATCCATACCTTTCTGGTTGTTTCTTTTCTCTTGCTCATCTTCTAGGTGATTGTTTGGAGCATTCTCCAACCTCTTGCATCTTTGCTTTGCCTCTTGACTTCCATAGATTGTAATCCTTTTCTCTTTCATCTTGGTCATCATTTGTATCATTTCATGGATCCTAGACCTGTGTATCATTCTTGCTTCCTAATTGATGAGAAGTAGAATCAAGATCATATGGTAGAGTTTACTTTTGTTTGTCTTCATCATACCAATACCTATGTTCTTGAAACACAACATCGCTACTTATAGTGAATTTCTTGGTTGAAGGATTACAGAACCTCTAACCCATCTGAGTTGAGTCATAGCCAATAAACATTGCCTTTGTTGCCCTTCCATCTAGCTTACCTCTTATTTGTGATGGTACATGAACATAAGCTAAACAACCAGACACCTTGCAAGCTCCAAGTCTAGGTCCCTTTTGATACCTTTATCCTACAAGAACTCATCAAACTCTTTGGAAAAGTATTCTCCCCCTCCATCATATATGAGCTTCTTGAGTGATCTACCTGTATGATTCTCCACATGTGCTAGATACTTCTTCAAGCAATCAAACACTTCATTCTTACTGTTAATAAAGTACAGAATAGTCCACCTACTATGTTCATCAATAAATGAGACATAATACCTTGATCTTACCAATGAAGGGTCTTGACTTGGTCCCCATACATCTGTATGTACTAAGTCCAATAAGTTGTTGTTGATGTAGCCTTTGTGGTTGAATGGTTGTCTTTGTCCCTTCCCAATCTGACATGCATCACACCTGTTGATCATGTATTGATTTGATATGTTTGGCAATCCTAGAACACTTTGATCTCTACATATATCCTTCAAGGTTCTTTCATTCCTTGATCTTACCAATGAAGGGTCTTGACTTGGTCCCCATACATCTGTATGTACTAAGTCCAATAAGTTGTTGTTGATGTAGCCTTTGTGGTTGAATGATTGTCTTTGTCCCTTCCCAATCTGACATGCATCACACCTGTTGATCATGTATTGATTTGATATGTTTGGCAATCCTAGAACACTTTGATCTCTACATATATCCTTCAAGGTTCTTTCATTCACATCAGCAAGTCTCTTATGCCACAATTCAAGCTCACTTAGGGTTTGAGACCCAAAAGTGAATAGAGCTATGTTTCTGGTTTCTCCTTCTCCAAAAGTAAAGAGCCTATCATGCTTCTCACCTCTGGATATCTTTTTAAAGCCTTGACATGGATCTTCCACAAAAGCTCCATGTTGGGTGAACCTAACTTGCAAGCCGTTTTCAACTATTTGGCCTACACTTATTAGGTTTTTAGTGATAGTGGGTACATAGAGAACCTTACTTAGAATGTTTTTCTTGCCATTGGAAGCTTTGACATTACCAATCTTCTCCACATTGTGCTTTGCATCATCCCCTATTTGAACTTCATGTCTATGCTTTGGACTTTCCAAATCATATAGAAGAGCAATGTTGCCTACAACATGATTCGAACATCTAGACTCTATATAGAACAAATGATCATCTTCTTTACCTTCTTTGTGGCTTAGATTCATTAGGAGCAATGAATCTTCATGTGCTTGATCTTCTTAATAATTGTTGAAGTCCCTGCTATTATAGCCTCTATTGTTATTGTTGAAGTTGTGTCCATCTCCACCTCTATTGCTTCCATATCCACCTCTTCCACTTCCTTTCTGGGTCTTCCCATGTAACCACCAATTCTAAGTGGTGTGGTTGGTCTTATTGTAGATGGCACAAGGTTGAACATTCTGACCTTTGGCTTTGTCATGCTTTGTTCCTTTCTTCTTCCCTTTCCACTTGCTCTTGCTTACAAAGTTGTCTTGGGAAGTCTCCTCGTCATCTTCTTCCTTCGTCTTGCCTTTCAGCTTCTTATCCTTATTCTCTGCATATAGAGCACTAGTTGAATTACCATGATAGGAGTTCCATTCCTTTATGCTATTGTTGGCCTCTTGATTGAAGAGTTGTCCAATAAAGATGTTCAAGTATGGAGTTTGCACATCCATGATGAAATCATAAGCCATCCTAAAGGATTGCCATTGCTTATCACTCTGAATCCCATTGAAAATTTGCATCGTGATAGCCTTTTCTTCAATGAGCTCCCCAATGGATGCTAACTGAACTGCAACCTCCTTCATCTTAGTAACAAACTCTGTGATTATTTGTTTAGGTGTCTTCTTCATTTGGTTGAACTCATTCCAAAGATGATTCTTTCTTGCTTTGGTACTAGTAGAAAAGAAAGTCTCTAGGGCATCCCAAGTCTCTTGAGATATCTTGCATCCTCTAATATATGGTAATAGAGAGTTAGAGATAGATTTTAGTATGTACAACCTTGCTTGAGCATCCCTTGTGCACCAAAGTGTGTGCGTATCTGTCTCCTCTTGTGTAGGTCCTCCTTTGGATCTTGGAATAGGCATAGGTTCATCACCTCCTACAATTCCATAAGAATTTCTACCTTGAAAATAGGACTCCATTCTAATTTGCCAAGCCATGTAGTTGTGTCCATCAAGCTCCTCAATCATTGAGGGAAAGAAATCACCCATCTTGATCTAGCTCTAATACCACTAAAAGAAACTTGGAGAAGCTTGTAGGAGGTAGAAAAGTGAGTTGCGAAGCGACGAAGTTTGGTCCAACCAATTGGCATAAGCCCAGCCCTTGATCTTATGGAGACTCGTGGACCTTATCCGCATGGGATAACTGCAAAAAAAGCACTATGTACTTTGGATCATCAACAAGAACGATTCAATACAAAATAGATAAGTCCGTGCATCAACTAGCTCAAAAAACCTACTATCTATGGATGAGACAATGAACTTCAAATGCTCATAGCAACCAACGTGATTACAATTAGAAAAAATACTTTTATTGGAGTGATAAAAATACGGCTGAGTGTATATAATTCACAAGAGTACAAGAAATAAGCAAAATATGCTCTTGGAATGAATCAAACACTCAAGAGTGGTACCTCCTATTTTTCAAGAATACGTAGAGATTGACCTTGAGACAAAAAAACTAAGATTTCTCCCAATATATTGAACCAAAATCTATGAAAAGTTACAAGCATTAAACTAGACACTAATGGTGTTCCAATAAGCCATGTATCATTTGATTTGGACCTCTCTAAAGAGAGAAACAGCCTCTGCAAGCTTATTGTTGTTGAAGAAGATGATGCAGAAAAATGAAGGAGCAAGACAATGATGGTCACAAGTGTATGTATATTGCTTCCATGTATTGTATAAGTGATTTGAAGTTTTCATACAAACTCTAGAAGTGCTCCACGAGCTCTACAAGTGGATTTTGAATTCAAATGAAAGTGGGAATGGTTGTTGAGGGAATCAATTCACTTTCGTACAATCTAGGAAAAGTGAAGATCTCGTTTGATCTACTTTTAGGTGATTGATTGAATGATTGATTGCAACTCAACAACCACAAATTCATGGAATTTGGTCTCTCTCTTTATCGTTTTACATGTGTAAAGCTCTAGGCTTTTACCATGGTAAAATTAGCCATCAAAAATATCTCCAAAAAATACAATAAATGAGCATGGGTAAAAGAACTCTCCAATGGATATTCCTTCAACATAATCCAAGTGATAGTTTTTTATGTAGATCAAATCCACCTCAAGCATAGTGTAAGCTTGATGTTCGAACAGTTTTTGAATTCAAATCCATGAAGAAAAGGCATGGTCCCCAAGATTCTATATGAAGAATCCAAAAGATGTTTACATTAATTAGAGTGTTGATTTTGAAACAATACATATACTCTTTGATCATTGCTTGGTTCCATTTATGTTCTCTGCTCCTTCTTCCTCAGAGATAGTTAACTTGCAGAGGTTGCTTCTCTCTCTATAGAGCTCCAAATCAAAGGTTTAAGCATTCATTACAAAGATATATTTGTCTAGCTTATTTTCACAAAGTTACAAGTCATTTCAATCATTCATTTCAGAGAAATGTAAGTTTTCAAGTCTCATGGTCATTCTCTACACATTGTTGAAAAATCGGGATGACACCAGTTCAGTGTTAAGGTGATTGCTCCTTCAATAGTTGTTATAAATTAGGGATTTTATGCATTTTACCAAGCCAACCCTATGTATAAAACTCCCTTAAGATGAATATTTCCAATTGTTGTTGTGCTGGCTGCTCTCAATGTTTGAAGTCACAACTTCCATCCATTTTTACAAGGTTTTTGTGAGCTAGACAAGGTGCAAGTTATCTGTTTTGCATCAACTTGTTCTTGTTGATGTTCCAAATTATCTATTGGGTTTTATTGCACTAAACACAATATTACAAGGTTTAGTTTATAGATCCAAATATATACGGCTAGTTTGCTAGAGCAACTTCACCACTTGCCAACTTAACTTTCCAAGCCTCTCCAAGCTTCTCAAACTTTCTTTCATTTATAAAAGAAAGGGGAATGAGGAACTAGTATGACCTCTAAAAAGGAAAAAAGGTGGTCCACCTTTGTGTAGATGCTTCCAATCCATGTCAACTCTAGCTACAAGGAGGTGGAAGTGATGGCTGAGTCATTGTGGTCACTGCAATTCCGACCACATGACTTGGTTAAGCTTCAAGGAAGTGTTTATGAGACCAAGGTAAGATTCATGTTAGATAACTCCACCACACATAATTCCATAAACTATGATCTAATCAAGAAATTGAAGACTCCCCAACAACCCAATGCACATAAATAAGTTGTGTCTATGATGCAAGGTGAGGATAAGAGGATATGAGACACTATGGTCTCCAATTTTGAAGTCTAGATACACGGATACATAGATTAAGTGGACTTACAAATTATGAACATGGAGAGGACTTATGTTAGAGAGAAAGAGTGGCTTTAGGGTTTGGGAGACACACTTAAACACAACCATCAAAACAACACTCTTGAGTTTGTGAAGAATGGAAGTAGATTTTGTATTCAAGGAGAGAGAGACATAGAGAGAGAGAGATGTACCTAGTGCATCTATCATCCCATCTTTAGATTTAGATAGATTTTCTCATTCTTGGCATGTACAATAGATCTTTTTATTGCATATGTATGATTTTCAACATTATATAAAAAGCTCATCTAATGTATATTCTCATGATAGTAATGTAAATAAGGATAAGACTTTCCATTATTCATTTTTGAAAGAGTGTGTAGTTAAATGTTTTAAAGATTTAATGTTTGAATTTAGAGATGTTTCTCCCATTGACCTTTCTTGAGGACTACCACCAAAGACAGGGGACATTAACCATGCTACTGAAGTAGTTACAAACACTAACTCTAGTTTCAAGTCACCTTATAGGCTTAGTGTATCTCAACATCAGGAAGTAGAGAAGTAACTTCAAGATTATTCGTATAAAGGATTCATTAGACCTAGAAACTCAACTTGGACATTGCCAATGCTCTTAATAAAAAATAAAGACCGCTCTATGAAAATTTGTATAGATAATAGAGCACTAAATAAGATGAAAATAAAAAATAGGTTCCCAATGCCTAGGTTTGAAGACCTACTTGATCAGTTACATCAAGCTAGGTACTTCATCAAGCTTGATCTTAGGTCAAGATATCATCGTATTAGAGTTCGAATAGAGGATATCCCTAAAACTATTTTTAGGACTAGATATGAGCCCTATGAGTTTTTGGTGATGCCTTTTGGTCTCACCAATGCTCTTGCAACTTCATGAAACTCATGATTATTGTTCTATGGCCGTATCTAGGGTAGTTTGTAGTAGATTTTTTGGATCATATTATGATCTACAATAGATCATAACGGAAAAAATTGGAACACTTGAGGAAAGTATTCTAGTGTTATGAGAGAATTCACTCTTTGCTGAGGAATCAAAGTGTGAATTTTTCAAAATAGAGGTTAAATACCTTTGGTATATAGTCTACCAATATGCAATCTGGATAAATCTTGATAAATTAGGGTCTATCATGGAATGGAGACATACCAAAAACCTAGAAAAGCTTCACATCTTTCTAGGCTTATGAGGGAAGGGAAAAACCTTTCATTTGGGAGACAAAGAGAAGCAAACTATGGAAAATTTGAAGGTAGTAATTGTTACAACTCCACTTTTACATATAGTGGATCCCAATAAACCCTTTGTGGTTGAGATTGACACAAGCGGATTTTCTATAGGAGTGGTTTTAGTTAAAGATGGTCAACCAATGGCTTTTGAGAGAAAAAATATAAAATTAGCTCAAAAGAATTACTTCTTCTATGAAAAGGAATTGTATACAATTTTCCATGCTTTGAAGAAGTGACCATTATTTATATGGTGCCAAAGTTACGATAGTATTTGATCAAGAGAGCATTAAGTGGCTCTCTAATCAAATAGAACTTAAAGGTCATAAGGGCTAGGCAACGACCTTTCAAGAGTTCGATTATGAGGTTAGGTATAAGAAGGGAAAGTATAATGTGATGGATATCTCCCTTAGCTATATTCCTATGCTCAATGGGTTGAGTTCTATTTAGATCACCAATGATCTACTTGAATCCATTAGAGGGAAATGTAAGTTGATCCATGCATATACTTAGATTTAGGAAGCCTTAGAGAAAGGGGATCTTGATACAAGGGTTTCCAATAAGGATGGAGTATTGATGGGTACTCAAGAAGGATTCACCTGGAAAAACTATAGTATCTATGATGGATACTTGTTGTACAAAGATAAGGTGTGTCCCCATAGAGAATTTGAGATGAGACAACAACATATATTGCATAAGTTTCATAGCACACCTAGTGTAGGATACCTAGGAGTTAACAAGAATTATGATCTTATTAAGAGGTAGTTTTATTGGATTTCATTAGGATTTCATTAGGATTTCCTAGAGTATGAGCTTAAATGAACAAAATGCTAGGTCAATAAAGCTGAGAGATTGAAGATAGGAGGACTACTCAACCCATTGGATATTCCCAATGGGAAGTGGGAGAGTATCTCCATGGATTTTATTGTAGGATTAGCTAAGACACAAAGAGCACACCACCTATATGGGTAATCATGGATAGGTTAACCATGAAAGAACTTGGAAAAGCTTGTAGGAGGTAGAAAAGTGAGTTGTGAAGTGACGAAGTTTGGTCTAGCCAACTAGCACAAGACCAGCCCTTGAGCTTATGGAGACTCAATTAGATCATATAGACATGCAATAAGTGCAATAAAATGCACTATGTACTTTGGAGAATCAAGGAGAAGGATTTGATACAAAACAGATAGGTTTGTGCATCGACTAGCTCAAAAAACTTACTATCTTTGGAAGATACAATGAACTTCAAATGCTTATAGCAACCAACGTGATTACAATTAAAAAAAAACCTTTTATGGGAGTGATTAGCACTATTAAACGTCGCTTTGCCATCAGAACCGCGTTTAAACATCTTGTCATGGACAAAGGAAACCATCCTGAACCTTAGATTCCATGCGAACCTTGTATCTCATGATTGGTTCAAAATTAGGAGAAACTAATGCTTCCATTAATTTGCGTCCAGAACGTGCCAAAACCCTAAGATCGACTATCTACTTGCCTGATTCGGATATCCAGAGCTCATGTTTCGAATTGATGACATCATCAATTCGTAACCGCCTTTCATGAACCGCCCTTGAAAACCTATATAAGGAGGGGTTGGCCACATTCATAATCTGTCTTGCCAATACCAGTCTTGGGAGCTCAAGGAGTCGTGACCGCCAAGTAAGTACTCTTCAAGTTCGAGTTCTAATTCTTGTCTTGTTCCTTGTTCTAGTCTAGTTCTTGGACATCCTATCTTGTCCCCTTGTAATCTCGTAGTACAAGATCCTGTCGAGCTCTTTTGTGTATCCAGTTCATCTCCCAGAAGGGAGTTCTTGTATTCCAGGTATCTTGTCTCATACTTACGATCCCGGGTTGTGGGATCTCCTGTATCATCTCTAGTCCAGTTTTCCATACCTATTGGTCCCGAGTTGTGGGACATCTTGTATCAATCACATATTCTTGTATCATTTTCCCTACGTGGGTGTTCTTGTAATCATAAGTGTATTTCGGAAATCTTGTCTCCTGTAGTCAGAGAGCACAATCTAGTGCTCCCCTGACATTTTGGCAAGACTAGCTTCAATCCAAGACCAGTCATCATGGAGAATGCTTATGAACAGATTGTAGCAACACTTCAGAGTCTCCAACAACAAGTCGAAGACCTAACTCATCGACAGACACAAATCAAGATGGGACATCCAGGGCATGTAGGTGCACTCCTCCAAGAATTACAAGAACGAATCGGGAGTCTTCAGACAAATCAAGGGAGTATGCAAGTAAATCAACGACCTAGTACATCCTTCATGAGGGAACCGAAGATCTGCATGCCAGAAAAGTTCGATGGTGATCGCACAAAGTTCCGGGGATTCTTGCAACAAGTCAAATTGTACATCCGTATGCAGCCTGATAGATACCTTGATGATGCATCCAAGGTCGGTTTTGTTGGAACCTTGCTCTACAGTCAAGCATTATCTTGGTTCGCCCCAATCCTGGAGAAGGATCTGGCCGTACTTCATGACTATGAGGGGTTTCTTAGAGAGCTCATCGCTACATTTGGAGATGCAGACACAAGTCGAGTGGCAGAAACAAAACGTCGGAAGCTACGTCAAGGTAACCGCCCTGCCTCTACCTATGCATCAGAATTTAGGCAGTTGATATGTGACCTCACTTGGCATGAAGATTATTTCATAAGCCAATTTAGATGGGGCTTAAGGGATGATGTGAAGGACCTTCTATTCACGATGCCAGAGGTGAAGACATTGAATGAATACATCAACCAAGCCATTCAATGTGATAACCGCCTTTTTGAAAGGAAACAAGAAAAACAAGTAGAAGGAAGACCTCGCCAATGGAAACCTTTCCAGCCTACTCCTAGAGATGAGCCTATGCCCGAACCTATGCAGATAGATGTAACTAGGTTCCAGCCTCTAACACCACAAGAGAAACAAAGAAGGAGGGATAACAAATTATGTCTATATTATGGAAACCCTGGCCACATTGTAGTTAATTGTCCCAACAAGAGAACGAACTCCAAAGTCGCAGCCACCCTTGTAGAGCAGGGAAACGAGGAAGTCCAGTTGTAAAAGAGACCATACAGCCGGACCATGATATAAGAAAGGGTCTCATAATTCCATCCACACCCGTAGAAACATGTCTTGCCCCTATCAAGTTGATCATGTCTAAGAAGACCCTTTCCCTTATAGCTCTGGTAGATTCAGGAGCGTCCTCATGTTTCATTGATGAAGGACTCGTTAAGAAACATGGAATTCCAGTACTTCGGAAGAACAGACCAGTAGTAGCTGAAGTAGTAGATGGACGGCCTCTAGCATCGGGGAATATAACCATGGAAACCATACCACTAAGAGTACATCTTGGTGACCATGATTCACACATATGTTTCAATGTAATATCGAGTCCAGTAAATATGGTTATCATCGGAATGTCGTGGTTAAAGAAACATAATTCAGAAATTAATTGGGAGAATAATAAAATTACCCCTCGAGATATCCAGAAGAACCCAACATATGTCGGAGCCAAAGCCTTCATACATGAAGTAAGGAAGGAACCGACATATATGATCTATGCCATACCAACTCAAGAATCTAAGAAAGATGATCCAGTGCAGCTATCCAATCAATACAAAGGCTTTGAAGATGTTTTTGAAAAGAAGAATGCAGACATCCTTCCAGAGCATAGACCCTATGATTGTGCCATAGAACTTCAAGAGGGAGCACAACCGCCCTTTGGACCAATCTACAGACTATCCTCAGAGGAACTTACAGAACTACACAAGAACATTGATGAGCTTATCAAACACTCAAAGTCTCCAGTAGGAGCTCCTATCTTATTTGTAAAGAAGAAGGATGGGACCCTCCAGATGTGTGTAGACTATCGTGGATTGAATAAATTCATTATAAAGAACAGATACCCTCTACCACTCATATCCGAGCTCTTGGAACGCCTTGGAAAAGCAAAATTCTTCACGAAGATTGACCTTCGAGGAGCTTACAACCTTGTCAGGATCAGAGAAGGAGACGAATGGAAGACAACATTTCGGACCAGGTATGGCCATTTTGAATATGTAGTTATGCCATTTGGTCTCACAAATGCTCCAGCTGTCTTCCAACATATGATGAATGATATCTTCCGAGAATATTTAGATGATTTTGTTGTAATATACCTTGACGATATCTTGATATTTTCCAAAAATCTAGAGGATCATGAATGCCATGTAAAGATAGTCTTAGAGAAACTAAGAGAAAAAGGATTATATGTGAAATTGGAGAAGTGATCTTTCCATAAGACAGAAGTGGAATTTTTAGGGTACATTGTATCAGATAAAGGAATTTTCATGGACCCTAAGAAGGTTGAGACAATCCTTGATTGGCAACCACCTTCATGTGTTCGAGATGTACAATGTTTTTTGGGGTTTGCCAATTTCTACAGGATATTCATCAGAGATTACTCCAAGATAGTAACACCTCTTACCAAGTTTACCGGGAACTCCAAATTCTCATGGATCGAAGAAGCAGAAAAGGTCTTTCAGACCTTGAAATCAACATTCACTACCGCCCCAATTCTAGTTCATCCTGATTCCAGTAAGCCCTTCTTCCTTGAGACAGTGCATCAGACTTTGCTCTAGGGGCCATTCTTTCCCAGTATGGAGATGATGGACACCTACATCCAGTTGCATATCATTCAAGGAAGTTTTCCCCTCTAGAAATTAATTATGAAATTCATGATAAAGAACTTCTTGCCATAGTAGACGCGTTTGATACCTGGCGTCATCATCTAGAAGGAGCAGCTCATAAAGTCATTGTGTATTCAGATCACAAGAACCTAGAATATTTTATGAACACCCGGATTCTCAATAGAAGGCAATCTCGATGGAGTAACTTTTTATCGAGATTCGACTTTGTCATCACATACCGTCCAGGACGTCATCAATGTCAGTCGGATGCCCTGTCCAGAAGATCTTACCTTGCACCAAAGAAGGGTGAAGAGGCCTTTGATCAACAAGAGAATGTATTACTCAAGCCTGAGCATCTCCAGTTAGCAGCTATCTCTTCAAGCCATCATGAAGATTTAGCCTTGAATCAATTGATTCGTGAGAATCTACCACAGGATGAATTGTTTTGTAACGTTAAGCAGAAAGCTCGAGAAGGAAAATTCCAAGAAGTAAACGAATTTCAGGAAAAAAATGGGCTACTACTCTATAAGAACCTATTGTATGTCCCTCCAGGAAAACCTAGGATCCAAGTACTTCAACAATGCCATGACAACCTTGCAGCAAGAGATTTTGGAGTGAATAAAACAATAGAACTCATATCAAGGGACTTTTGGTGGCCTCAGATGTGGAAGGAAGTCAAAGAATACATTCGAACCTGTGATACTTGCAATAGATCTAAGATACCCCGACATAAACCTCATGGCCTCTTGCAACCTCTACCTATTCCAGAAAGGCCATGGGCTTCATTGTCTATGGATTTCATCACAAATCTACCAAAGTTAGATAAGTATGATGCCATTCTTGTTATTGTGGATAGATTTACAAAGATGGCACACTTCATTCCAACTACCAAGCCAATCACAGGCGCAGACACTGCTTTTCTCAAGTATATGGATTGCCTGATGACATTGTCAGTGATCGAGGTCCACAGTTCATATCCAGCTTTTGGAACAGTCTTTGCAAGCTCCTTGGTGTTCAAGTTAAACTATCCACAGCAAATCATCCACAGACTGATGGACAAACAGAACATGTGAATCAAGTCTTGGAGCAATATCTCCGTTTCACTAGCAACTATCATCAAAATGATTGGTTTGAGCTTTTACCCTTTGCAGAGTTTGCTTATAACAATAGTGTTCATGCATCTACCAAGCAGACTCCCTTCTTTGCAAATTATGGACAACATCCAAGAATGGATATACAACTCTCAAATCATGTCAAGAACCCAGCTGCTAGAGACAAGGCCCAGTACCTGATGGACATTCACAAAGAACGCAAGGAGGAGATCCATAAAGCTCAAGAACAATATAAGTACTATGCAGATCAACATCGTGTCCAGAATCCATTGTATCAAATTGGGGATAGAGTATGGTTACTCAAAAACAATTTGCAAACCTCAAGACCTTGTGCAACGTTAGATCATCAAAGATTTGGTCCATTTGCCATCTTGGCCAAGATTAATCCAGTCACCTTCAAGCTCCAGCTACCAAGTACTATGAGAATACATCCAGTTTTCCATGTATCCATGTTGGAACCATATCAGATTTCACCCTTGAGGCGGGAGAGACCTAGTCCTTCTCCACCTATCGAGATTGATCATGAAGAATTTGAAGTCGAGCATGTCCTAGATTCTAGAATATCCCAAGGAAGATTGGAATACCTTATTCATTGGAAAGGGTATGACATCAGTGATCGTACTTGGGAACCTGCGGAAAACCTTTAGAGAGCACCAATCAAAGTTCGAGAATTTCACAAGAGAAATCCAACGAAGCCAAGACAAGATAACATGACCGCTCCTCGTGGAACTCGTTGCTTGAGGGGGAGGTAATGTCATGGACAAAGGAAACCATCCTGAACCTTAGATTCCATGTGAACCTTGTATCTCATGATTGGTTCAGAATTAGGAGAAACTAATGCTTCCATTGCGTCCATAACGTGCCAAAACCCTAAGATCAACTGTCTACTTGCCTGATTCGGATATCCAGAGCTCATGTTTCGAATTGATGACATCATCAATGACATCATCAATTCGTAACCGCCTTTCATGAACCGCCCTTGAAAACCTATATGAGGAGGGGTTGGCCACATTCATAATCAATCTTGCCAATACCAGTCTTGGGAGCTCAAGGAGTCGTGACTGCCAAGTAAGTACTCTTCAAGTTCTAGTTCTAGTTCTTGTCTTGTTCCTTGTTCTAGTCTAGTTCTTGGACATCCTATCTTGTCCCCTTGTAATCTCGTAGTACGAGATCCTATCGAGCTCTTTCGTGTATCAGTTCATCTCCCAGAAGGGAGTTCTTGTATTCCAGGTATCTTGTCTCATACTTACGATCCCGGGTTGTGGGATCTCCTATATCATCTCTAGTCCAGTTTTCCATACCTATTGGTCCCGGGTTGTGGGAAATCTTGTATCAGTCACATATTCTTGTATCATTTTCCCTACGTGGGTGTTCTTGTAATCATAAGTGTATTTTGGAAATCTTGTCTACTGTAGTCAGAGAGCACAATCTAGTGCTCCCCTGACACATCTATTCGGGTTCTTGGGAGTGGAAGGGGTCTGTTAAACAGAGGCCCTATACTTAATTTTCCCAAATCAACTTACTCACATGACAGTGCGTCCAAACAACTCTGCTAACCCAACGTACTAACAAAAAACTTGAACTAGTACCTTACAGATTTACTATTCTGATTTGTTCACTCACAAAGTGCCAATTCATACCCAGATTAAGAGTTATCAGTCATCGGCGCACAAGTAAACATTACCGTACACAGACTCAAAGTAATAAACTTGGCGGAAAAGTAATTCAACACGTAACTTACTGTGAATATTATCCTAACCCAATCTTTACCGAAGAGGTATCGATAAACAAACAAAA
This sequence comes from Ceratopteris richardii, assembly GCA_020310875.1. Taxonomy (NCBI): domain Eukaryota; kingdom Viridiplantae; phylum Streptophyta; class Polypodiopsida; order Polypodiales; family Pteridaceae; genus Ceratopteris; species Ceratopteris richardii. The sequence goes on from CM035417.1 coordinate 4,864,692, forward strand.
CAGAGATAAGAACAGATCAGAATTACTCAAACGCACACCAAAGCAACGTTACAGATCAATCACCCAGACAGACAGTCTGGTGATCCAACTGATCGTCACCGAAGCGTCTCTTTCATTGATTTATAAAAGGTTACAGCATCTACGTGACGACCTTTCGATTCCTGCGGAATATAAAAAGAGTCAGACTTTACAATTGCCAATCCGGCGGCTAACACTAGCACGCACGGTGGACTCGAACCCGCAGGTATACAAAAAAATCTTACGACTCATCAATTATACCTTCTAGATACATTGATCTTGCTAACCTAAAAGTCCGGGCAATTTTCTTCTTCAATGACTCTAACATCTGCTTCAAAATGTCTGGTTCGACGAGTTGAGCATCTGTCCATACTGAGCTTAAAAAAATAACCTGACTTATTAAACTTTCTGCTTGGGTTTGCAGAAAAGCTTCCTGTAAGTAAAATTCATTGGACAGAGCCGCATCCCGACTGACTTTCATATCAGCAATTTGCTTGTCAACTTTGGAGAGTCTTTCTTTCTGTGTATCCAGTTGATACTCCCTTCTTTCTATCTCCTGATTCTGAAATTGGATTGTCCGATGATAAGCATCACGCTCTCTTCTGATCCCTGTTATCTCTTTCTGTAATTGAGCTTCCATGGTCAATTTGCGTTTAAGAATATTGTTTACTTCAGATAAATCAAACTTGCTTCTCTGGAGTTCTTCAGAAGTGCGCTTCGCCAGGTCCGCCATCTCTTGTCCGTGTTGTACCACTTCATCAAGTTGTTGTCTGGTTTCTTCTAATAGATTCCCTAAAGCTACACGTGCATCTTCTTTATCTTGGGCTAATTGTTTCAAATGCATAATTTCAGCATCAGCGGCACACAATAATTCATCCTTTGCTCTGATTTCGGCCAAGGCAGCATCTCTTTGATTTATGACTGTCTCCTGTTCGGCTAGTCGGGCTTGTAGCTCCTTAATCTGTTCATTTAAAGTTTGATTTTCTGCCTTGACTACGTCTAGTTCTTCCTGGAGAGGGCTAATGTCTGCTTCCAGAACATCAACCTTGTGTTGAAATTCTCCTCGGATGTTATCAGTCACTTCCTTCATTTGTACTGGTAGTTGTTGTGATAACTAGATGAAGAGGCTGTGAGGAGCTGATGGGAATTGGGTGGAGAATAATTCGGTGACGAGGATGATGAAGCGGTAGGTTCCTCAGTGACAATGGGTGGAACAGGGACAATGGGTGGAACAGGTGGAGAAGTTAGAAGAACAGAGTTAGTTTCGACTACCTGTTCGGTGGTTTGTTGCGTAGTGTCCTCAGGGTTGGCAACTGCAGAATCCACGACCGTAATTAATTCTTCAACAATTTCTTTAATGATTGGTTGCGCATCTTCCTGCTTTTCCGGTTCAGATTGTTGCTTAGATTCTTCTTTAGACGAGCTAGCTTCAGAAGCAGCAGTATCATCATGCTCTTGTTGCTGCTTTGGAGATGACTGCGCTGATGAATCATTATTCATTGATGTTGCGGTGTCATGGAAAGTCTCATCTTCATTCCCTTCCTCTTCAGTGTCATCTGTTTTATCACCTGCGGCTGAACACTATACTTCACTGTCAGATGAACTTATTCTGATTCTTTTGCGGCGGAGGAGGTGGAAAATTTCTTCGTCATCGTCTTCATCATCTTCCAGTATCTACACGGATTCTTCATGGTGTAATACTGGACCTCTGGGTGGTGGTTGTGCTGCTTGGAGTACCGGAAACAGGAAACTTAAGATGTGGGGGAGACGGGAACGCGGCATATCACCCTTGTTTACTTGTTTAATTATCGCAATGCATTCTCTGTGAATGCGACGGAAATAATATGTGGCAAAGTTTATAGGCTCTCGAGCAGCTAGATCTATCGCGGAGTAAAATGGTCGAGATATTCCATATGTGCACTTTTGCAGGTTCAAGATGGCAACTAAAAATTGTAAAGTCGTGCGTTCAGGCTCAGGACGACAAAGGATTGCATATTCATTGGAAGAATACCTAGGAAATAATTCAATCATCGTTGCAATGGGTAGATTAGGGCCATTCTCTCGTCCTTGCGGAGAGAGCCGGAATGCATCAGCAAAGGTCTGTAGAGTTATTATGGTACGAGATGGTAAAAAAGTTATCGGCCAACTCTGCTCCGTAGCAGGTGTGGCAGCGATGGTGGCAATTATCTGGGCGTAGAACGGGTGACATTCCACTGAATGCCAAGGCAATTCAGCGAAATTGACCAACCCACGGATGCGCAGGAACTCACCCACATCAGCAGGGAGTCCGTCACCGAACACAGCAAAATTTGCTAACGCTTCCATGGTGCGCACACACAAGCACAGGAACACAATTGCACAGGGTATACAGATAGCACAGACACATAGAGCACGCAGACACAATAGCGATTAACAACGAAACGAAAAAGGTTAAGTAGATGCTTTGCAGCGGGAAGCAATTGAAATTATTAATCATCGTGCGATGTTGAGATGATAACCTCATAACTACGGTGTGCATGCATGAGCGGAAACGATAACAAAAGGCGGCGATTATTGATAGTTATGTATCCAAACGAGGAGTTTATGATTATGTAGCAAAATGAGGATTTTAAGGATTTTATTTAACCAACACGCAAAATTAAAAAGAAAAGAAAAGAAAAGAGAAGAAAAGAGAAAAAAGAAAAATCTGCGGGCAATCGCAGAATATTTCAGGACGAATCAAGTGCTTGATGATACGGCTGCAACTTCGAACCATTGATCACCTTTGGAAGAGGAATTTCGGTCAAAGTAGTCAACCAAAAAGTAGCTGGGCCCACTTGTTCAGTAATCCGGTAAGGACCAAACCATCGTAGTTTGAATTTTCCAGCAGAACGATTTGATTTTGCATTATAAAATAGCACAAGTTGTCCTACCATAAAAACTGGAGTTTTTAGATATCGATCATGTGTACGAGCTTGCCGTAATTGTACTTCTTGAAGAGTCAAAAAACTTTCCCAGCGATGCTCATCTAATGATCTGAGTGTGTCCAACCAAAATGACAAAGATTCTTCGGGTAGCAACTTCTCAGTTATGGCCACCTGTAAACTTGGCACTACAACTTCCATTGGAGCAATTGCTTCCAAGCCATAAGCAAGCTTGAAGGGAGTCAGTCCGGTGGCCACTTTATAAGTAGTCCAGTATGCCCATAATACTGCAGGTAATAACTGATCCCATCTTTTTGGTGATTCCAGAATTAGTTTACGAAGCATATTCAACAAGGTCTTGTTTGTACTTTCAACCAAGCCATTAGCACGAGGGTAATAAGGAGAACTGAATTTATGCATAATCTGAAAAGAGTGTGTGAGTACTTTTATTAAATTGTTAACAAAATGCGTGCCTTGATCTGTCACAAGCTCCAAAGGTAATCCAAAATGCGGAAAAACATCCTTCATTAGACACTTTGCTAGCGAAACAGCTGTAGCAGACCGTAAAGTCCAGGCTTCTGCCCATCTGGTAGCATAATCTGTACATGTCAGAATGTAGCGGTTATTACTGAGTATTGCTGGAGGTGTAATAGGTCCAATAAAATCAAGACCCCACTTCTGGAAAGGTTCTAAAGGTAAGACATGTTGTAGAGGGAAGAAGTGCCGTTGCAGAGGTTGTCCAGACCACTGACAATTGTCACACTGTTTGGCAAACTGGGATACATCTCTGTACAGGGTAGGCCACCAAAGCCCACTTTGCATAATTTTCCGGTGCGTTAAATCTGCTACAAAATGTCCATCAGAAGGTATTGAATGTGCCAGAGCGATAACTGATTTTACTTCATGTGGAGGAATACAATGAAGTAAAACTCCAGTGTGATCCATATAATACAATTCTCCAGCAATCAATCGGAATCTGCGACTGTAAACTGCAATTTTCCTACGCATTGTAGGAGAAGTCTGAGAAGGAAGATATCCATCAGTAAGAAAAGTTAATAACTGATCATAGTAATTAGGTGTCACAGCACGTTCTGCAGATTCATCATTAGTTGGGTCCGTAACATAAATTGCAGGTGTGGTGTCATCAACACCGACTCGAGCTTCACCGGAATCCAACCGAGAAGGGAAATCTGCTAATGCATGTGCAGTTCCGGGTCGATGAATTACTTCATAATCAAATTCTTGTAACAATAAAACCCAACGCGCCAAACAACCTCCTAAATGCTGCTGTCGAACCAGATACACTAGGGAAGCATGATCTACATGGAAAATAAATTTACGACCTAGTAAATAGTGCCGAAATTTCTTTACAAAATATACCAAACCAAGACATTCTCTTTCAGTGTCTGAATAATTCTTTTCAGTAGGAGCAAGCCGTCGACTTGCATAATAAACAGGCCTAAACCACTTATCAATTTGTTGCATTAAAACACTTCCAATTGCTATATCTGATGCATCTACAAAAACATGAAATGGTCGTTCCCAAGCAGGTGGTTGTAAAATTGGAACCTGTGTTAATAATCCTTTTAGACGATCAAAAGCAATTTGACATTCCTGAGTCCAAGCAAACTGTTTAGGAGTACTAGTGATTAAACGATTGAGGGGTATTGCCAAATGGGCAAGCCACTGTAAATGGCGACCATGCCATCTTACTTGATCCATGAAGCGCATTACTTCCTTTGGCGTAGTAGGCACAGGTGCTTCTAACACAGCTCCAAATTTATCTGGATCAACTTGTATACCTTGTGCAGATACAATATGACCAAGTAACTTACCGCAAGAGACCGCAAACATAGATTTGTTTGGGTTCAGGCAGAGTTTGTATTCACGACATTTCTCAAAACAACACCGTAGATTATACAGGTGTTTTACCATCTGATCGAATAACGAGAAATCATCTAGATAAACTTGCATAAAAGAAGTGAGATAAGGTGAGAATATTTCCTGCATACATCGTTGAAAAGTGCTAGGAGCATTGCGTAATCCAAACCACATGATTGTACAGGCAAAAACACCCCAATTAGTAATGAACGTTGTTTTCGGTATGTCTTGTTCAGCCATTCTGACCTGATTATACCCACTGTATCCATCTAAGAATGAGTACATTTCATGTCCTGCTACTCTGTCAAGCATTGTATCAAGAATTGGAAGAGGAAACGGATCAGGCACCGTAGTTGCATTCAGATTCCGGTAATCCACACATATTCGTAGTTGCTTGTTTTTCTTAGGAACAATAACAATCAGAGATATCCACTCAGCATGTTCTACTGGTACGATGAAACCGACTTTTAATAACCTATCCAGCTCTGCTTTTACCTGTGCTACATAGTTAGGATTCATCCGGTAGCTGGGTTGTTTAATGGGTTTTGCTTCTGGCTTAAGTACAACTTGATGCTGATATATGCGAGGGTCCAAACCCTTCATGTCACGGTAATCCCATGCAAAAACATCAGAGAATTCTCTAAGGAGCTGTATCAAATCTGCTTGAAACACTTCAGACAATCCTTCCTTTATCTTGATAGGTCGTAGATTTACTTCATCTCCTAAATTATAGGTGATCAATTGATCTTCAGGAACATAGAATTGACGAGGGTTTTCTGAAACATCAACTGACTGTAAAAGGTGTTGTATAGCAGCTTCATCTTTAGCAACAGTATCTTCTGTTTTTGCTTCTTCGGTGACAGGCATCACCGTACAAACTACCAGATTCCAGTTATCTACAACAGATTGTAGATCAACGGTCCCTAGGGAGATCAAATCAATGTTATTCTTAAAAAATTCTTCTTCATCATCATCGGACAAACCATCTAACATGTGAACTGGTTCTGCGACATAAGGTCTAGCATGTAGTTCACAAGGCTGTATAGCATCTAATTTTACAACATATTTACGGTTATTGTCCTTAAAAGTGAGTTCCTGTGCTGACCAATCCTGTATAACCTTAGCTTGTTTCAACCAAGGACGACCAAAAAGAAGGTTATAATCAAGACTAGACTCCGGTAGTTCTAAAACTACGAAAGTCATCTTAAAAGTTGTACCCTGCAAAGTGATTGGGACATTCCGTACAAGTCCTACTGGATGAACTCTGGACTTGTCAACCATTCTAACAAAAAACTGGACAGGCTCAATTTCGGTCCATCCTAACTTTTTACAAAGGGTTGCAGTAGCTATGTTTACACCAGACCCACCATCAATTAGTACTTGTGTAATCTTATGATTTTTTTACCATACCGTAATTAATGGGACCAAATGATCAACCGTAGAGTCAGTTTCCGGTTGTGCTGTCGCTGTTGCTGGAATGCAAGAAGACACAGGACTAAACTGTTGCTGAAATTGTTGCCGAACCCCTGGTACTAATGCAAGTAATTGGCCAAGAGGTAGAGTAATGGATGCCTTAGATAAAATTTCCCATGCTTGATCTGCTTGATTTGTATTTTTCACCGATACTGAAGACGATGCGCCGGTTACTGGGATTGACTCTTGCTCCTGTGCAGTTTCCTTTGGTAGCGGAATTCCAGGTCTTCCGTAAAACCTCCAACCTTATTCTCGAGTTGCAAGGCCATAACCGCATCTAATGTCATAGATCCCACACATCTAATAATCATAATCTGTCTAAGTTGTGGAGTCAAACCATTAATAAACCATTGAGTGATGACATCATCCGACGGGTTGGCATGAGCCGGCGGTAATTGCCTCAGATGTGTTCTAAACAAGGTAGCATATTCCTGCACAGTCTGGTGCAGTTTTGTTTGTTGTTCTGTAAATAATCAAAAATTTTGGTTGGGTTTTTCTTTAACCGAAATCTCTATAGAAAGGCATCCCGTACTGCCTCATAGGTAACAAAATGATTAAAATCATACTCTGTAAGCCATCTTGCTGCTTCATTAACTAATGTCGATTGAAATACGATGGCCTTGTATGCCGGATCTGGTGGATGATTTAGTACTGCATAACTAATCTCAAAATTACGTACATGGGCATCAGGATCATCACCTGGAAACCCACCGAATTTGGTGTATGTTACTCCTGTTGGAGCTGGTCGAGGTGGAAGTGGATGTTGTTGTTGTTACTGTTGTTGTTGTTGTTGTTGTTGCCCACTCATGGTGCTGGCTGTTGTATTGTTACTATCTCCTGAGTTCCGAGGTTGAATTTCTTGACCGTCGGAATCTGTATCGTTAGCCTCTACACTCTCCCGCTTGATAATATCGTTCAGTCTCTTTCGAATTTCAGCTTCGAATAAGCTACCTTCCTCCTTGATATCAAATGTAGGGAAGCTTACTCTGAATGATGGTGACCGGAATGAAGATTCACTTGGAAATGGTAAACTGTCACCAGGAAACTGTGAACTCTCGGTAATTGGGACCGAAATATCATCGGAATTTGTCGAATTTTCACCAAGACAAGGTACTTTTTCACCTCTACTGATTTCTTTGGCTAGTAAGCTTCTATCCTCAGAAAAATTCAAATCTTGACCAGATGGTGTTAAGTTAACTGCATACTATGTCCAGGTAGACTCAAGAGTTACTATATCTTCGACAGACTGCGCCGAAATCACACCGGAATCTGCCGAAATTGCAGTGCGTTCCACCAGAATGCTACCGGAATCACTACTAACGTTCTTCACTTCCTTGACAACTGGGTTAAACTTATCTGCGCTTCTACCTCCTGGGGGCGTTCGTAGCAAATTAGGTATCACCCAAGACTGTTGGTTTCTCCTATACTTCGGGTACGACTCACCAGGACGAGTAACCAGCATATATCACGTTTGCAATACTTTGCGTACTACTCTTCCTTACTGTCGCTTCACAATCTTTCTTTCCACAATCACTTTGCAACACTCTGTTGCTACATCTGGTGCCACATTCCCATAGATGGCGTCAGTGTTAAATGTTGTTTTGCCGTCAGAAGCATGTTTAAACATCTATTCGGGTTCTTGGGAGTGGAAGGGGTCTGTTAAACAGAGGCTCTATACTTGATTTTCCCAAATCAACTTACTCACATGACAGTGCGTCCAAACAACTTTGCTAACCCAACTTACTAACAGAAAACTTGAACTAGTACCTTACAGATTTACTATTCTGATTTGTTCACTCACAAAGTGCCAATTCATACACAGATTAAGACTTATCAGTCATCGGCGCACAAGTAAACATTACCGTACACAGACTCAAAGTAATAAACTTGGCGGAACAGTAATTCAACACGTAACTTACTGTGAATATTATCCTGACCCAATCTTTACCGAAGAGGTATCGATAAACAAACAAAACAGAGACAAGAACAAAATACTCAGAATTACTCAAACGCACATCAAAGCAACGTTACAGATCAATCACCCAGACAGACAGTCTGGTGATCCAACGAAATACTCAGAATTACTCAAACGCACATCAAAGCAACATTACATATCAATCACCCAGACAGACAGTCTGGTGATCCAACTGATCGTCATCGAAGCGTCTCTTTCATTGATTTATAAGGTTACAACATCTACGCGATGACCTTTCGATTCGTGCGGAATATAAAAAGAGTCAAACTTTACAATTGCCAATTCGGCGGCTAACAGCACATAGGGTTGAGTCTTTATAATGCACAAGAGTATAAGGAATAATCCAAATATGCCAATGGAATGAACTAAACACTCAACAGTGGTACCTCCTATTTTTTATGAATATGTGGAGATTGACCCCGAGATAGACAACCTGCGATTTCTCCAAATTCACTAAACCAAATGCTATTAAACTTTACAAGCATAAACTAGAAACTAATAGTTTTCCAATGCACCATCTTTCATCTAATTTGGAGCTCTAGAGAGAGAGAGAGAGAGAGAAGCAGCCTCTACAAGCTTACTATTGGCAAAGAAGATGATGCAGAACAATGAAGGAGCAAGAGAATGATGGTCACAAGTGTATGTATATTGCTTCCATGTAGTGTACAAGTGATTTGAAGTATCTATATAGACTCTAGAATGGATCCATGACTTCTACAAGTGGATTTTGAATTCAAATGAAGGAGGTAAGAGTTGTTGGAGGGAATCAATTCACTTTCCTACAATCTAGGAAAAGTGAAGATCTAGTTTGATCTACTTTTAGGTGATTGATTGATTGATTAAATGAAACTCAACCACCACAAATTCGTGAAACTTGGGCTCCCTATTTCTAATTTTACATGTGTAAAGCTCAAGGCTTTTACAAAGGTAAATGAACCATCAAAAATCTCTCAAAAATTACAATAAATGAGCATAGGTAAAAGAACTCCAATGGATATTCTTTCGATGTAATCCAAGTGACAGTTTTTTATGTAGATCAAGACAAACTCAATAATAGTATAAGCTTGATGTTCCAACATCTCCCCCTCAATCTTTAGTATGCTTGAGTCTTTATTCTCTAATAGGTTGAACACCTACCATAGCTTTGAATCTAGAAAGCTTTATTCCATCAAGTGCCTTCGTCATCATATGTGCCACTTTATTTTGAGTTGGAACAAAAGAAATGTCAATCTCCTTTGCCATGATCTTCTCCCTGATGAAGTGGTAATGCACCTCTATGTGTTTGGTTCTTGCATGGAAAATAGGGTTTGCTGCAAGATGCATGGAACTTACATTATCTCCAAATATGTGAGGTTTGGAACTCTCAAGTCCCAAATCTGTATACAATGCTTTTAACCACATTGCCTCTTGAGTTGCTCTGGTCAAACCTCTATACTCTGCTTCAGTGGAGCATAAAGCAACTGTTGGTTGCTTCTTGGAAATCCATGACACTAGCTTTGAATTGCAAATGCTAAGTAACCAAAGGTACTTCTTCTATGATCCTTAGCTCCTGTCCAATCTGTATATGAATAGATTTTGATATCCAAATCCAAAGAGTAAGGATAGAATATACCTTCATTGATTTTACCTTTGAGATACTTAGGTACTCTCTTAGTTGCATCCATGTGTGGTCTTCTTGGTGAGTGCATGGATTGGCTTAGCACTCCCACACTACATGAGATGACTTCCCTTGTATGAGTAGCATATATCAAGATACCTACCAAGCTTTGATACTCTTTAATGTCCTCAATTTTCTCACCTTCATAAACGCTGAGTTTATGATTTATCTCCAAAGGTGTACCTCTAGGTTTAGTGTCCTCCATTTTGAACTTAACAAGTAGATCCTGAATGTACCTTCTTTGAGTCAAATACATTCATTCATCTATGTCTGTCGCCTACATACCTAGGAAATATGTGAGATCACCTAAGTCATTGATTTTGAACTCCTCTTGCATGTGTCTCTTGATCGTTTGAATGTCATTCACATCATCACATCTCACACTAATACCATCTACATATACACATAGATACATAACCTCACTGTAATCCCTTTCGATAAATAGAGAAGGATGTGAGTTGCTAGGTCTAAACCCTTGATCTTGAAGGTATATAACCAACCTATAATTCCATGCTCTAGGAGCTTGTTTCAATCCATACATGCTTTCTTAATTCTGCAAACATAAGATGCATGATTAGGGTTTTCAAAACCTGGTGGTTGTGACATGTATACCTCTTCACTTATCCAACCATTTAAGAATGCATTTTTCACATCAAGTTGGAGGAGTCTCGAATTTCTTGCAGCAGCTACACTTATCAATGTTGTGATTGTAGTCATCTTTGCAATTGGTGAGAATGTTTCCTCATAGTCTATACCATGAGTTTGTGAGCATCCTTTGGCAACTAATCTTGCCTTGTACCTACAAACTGATCCATCTGAACTTCTTTTATCTTTGTATACCCATCTGCAACCAATTACCTTTTGATTTGATGACATTTGAACCAAATCCCAAGTGTCCATCTCCTTAAATGCATCTATTTCTTCTTTCATGGCCTTTTCCCAATTAGGGTTTCCCTTTGCCTCTTCATAGGTTGATAGTTCTTCTGAAATTGAATCTTTTGCCAAGTAGATTGAATGCTTTGTAACAAATGTGGAATCATATCCATACCTTCCTCATTGTTTTTTCTCTCTTGTTGATCTTCTAGTTGCTTGTTTGGAGCATTCTCCAACCTCTTGCATCTTTGCTTTGCCTATCGACTTCCATAGTTTGTAATCCTTTTTTCTTTCATCTTGGTCATCGTGTGCATCTTTTTTTCCCGATTGAAATTCAAAACCCCTCAATTGAGACACGTAAGAACCGGGCAAGTTCGACAGCTTTTTTTTCCAGATTGTCTAACGTGAAATTTTCACCGATTCTAGTTAGAGGAATACTTCGTTGACCCCTAACTTTTAAATAGAGAATTCGACTTGAAAATAAACTCATGATTAATAATGTACCTTGGCTAACAACAATCGTATTTTTCCCAATTCTTGCCGGGTTGATGATTCCAATATTGTCCTCTGATGGCAATAAAATCATTCGATGGTATACACTTGGTATCTGCCTACTTGAATTTTCGCTGATTACTTACGTATTCTATTGTCACTTGGACCTGTGTATCATGCTTGCTTCCTAGTTGATGAGAATCAAAAGCACAATCATATTGTAGAGTTACCTTTTTGTTTGCCTTCATCATACCAAGACCTGTGTTCTTCAAACACATATCTACTTGTGAATTGCTTGGTTGAAGGATTATAAAACTTGTAACCCATTTGAGATGAATCATATCCAATAAACACTACCTTTGTTGACGTTTCATCTAGCCTACCTCTTATTTGTGATGGTACATGAACATAAGCTAAACAACCAAACACCTTGCAATGTCCAACACTAGGTTTTCTTCCATACCATGATTCATAAGGAGTCATACCTTGAAGTGATTTGGATGGTAGTCTATTATCCATCACATTCGCTCTTCTAAAATAACAAAGGATGCTTGGGATATACTTACAACTTTGATACTACTTGCATACTATGTATTCAATTAAACCACTTCGACATGGACGTTTGTAAGACAAAACATTATAAAGTACATAATTCATGTCTTGAACATTTCAAGAATGATTAAGCACTAAATTTATTCAAAGAATTGCAGCATAAAGTCCCATTGGGAATAAACGATATGCGCAAAGGAATCCTACTCCTATAATTCATATTATGGCCCTAACTTTAAACGTATTGTGATATGTTTAAAGATGTCATAACCTTCTTTCTAATCAATGAGCTCTAAATTGTTGAAGTAAGTGCAACTTGTGAATAGAACTAGTGCTTGACTATGAGGATTGCATAGGTATCCTAGTTCACAAGCCTCTCACAATGGGTTTTGAGTGGTGGGGTGGTTAGCTCTACTTTTGGAATCCTCATGGTTAAGCAAGCCCATGCTAGAATAGAACTAGGATGGGTGACCTCTTGGGAAGTTTGCTCCCTAATGGATATCTTGCAAAATCCAACCATAATAAGTGGTACCAAAGCCAAGATGCTATCATATCAAGTTCATTTACCCTATGCGAATTTGATACAAGTTAGGTCTAGAGACTCATGAGTGAACCCTCATGAGAATCAAGTGAACCTAATTGTATCCAAATGATGTATCCTTGAAGATTGTATCTAAAAGTGACCCCTCATGAGAACCATGTGAGCTTGGATGTATACTATGTTGTATCCCTGAGGATGTATCCAAAGGAGCTCAAATGTACTAGAATGAAAGTGAAAGCTCAAGAAAGGGGAATTCAACAAAAAGCTTCGCTTAAGCATGATATTATTGGAGTAAGCCCAACTTGTGAATAGAAGTGGTGCTAGGCTATGAGAATAACACAAGTTTCCTATTTCACAAGCCTCTCACAACTAGTTCTGGGTGGTGGGATGGCTAATTAAGCTTGTGGACAACCTCGTGGTTAAATGAAGCCATGCTAGAATAGGATTGAGATGGGTGATCTCCTAGGAACTTTTCTTTCGATGGAGATCTTGCAAAATCCAACCATAACATAAATGACATGAAAGCCTTAGGATTTCGATGGATAAAAAATTTATAGCAATAAAATTAAATCTTTTTTCCCATAGGTTGGAAGATCTTCAAGAGATCATTCAAAAGTATAATATGCTTGTGAAAATAAATTTCAACTAGAACATTGGGGGCTCATCATGGTACAAGCACAACACATTGTTGCTTTTAGCACCAACTTTTGTATCCTAACATTTCACCATATTGTAATATTCACATGAACCACTGAAATGGAAAAAAAAGACAATATTGTTTCTCTATCCATTGTTGCATCTATTACAAAGAAAAGTTCTCAAATCATTGTCATTTTTTTATATGTTTTGGTAGTGATGTGTGTGAACACACTTATGAAGAAAAGTTCTCAAATCATTGTCATTTTTTTCATATGTTTTGGTAGTGATGTGTGTGAACACACTTAGGACCGTCTGGGCACTTTTCCCCTCTTTAGGAGGTTTTTTCCCCTTGGCTTGTATATACGCATATAACCCTAATGGTTCACGTATCTTTTTACATTCTCTTGGTAATACATTCAGTGTTGTGTTATGCTCCAAGCTTCTTCTTCCTTGTGTCTTCTATGTGCTTCTATAGACATCAAACTCCAACAATTGGTATCAAAGCAGGTTGTCATTTCATCTAGGGCATCGTCAACACCTGTCCGGTTATAGTCACAAAATTGCACAAAACTTAGTGAGCATACTTAGGCTATTTAGAAGTTCAAATCAGCTTCATTCTATCGCATCAAAATTTTGATCTTAGCTCATTTAGGCCTCCGAATGCACTATCATAGTGCTTGTGCAGATAATTTTTTCCTTCTGTGACAAACATAAATATAGGTTTATGTTTGTCAATACAAGCGGCTTGAAATCTACGATAGGTTTAGTAGAACACGTCAAGGTAGTTCTATTCAACTTTTTGAGATACAATCATCTTTTTTTGCATCAGGGTATTTATTCAATGGCCATGGGTAAAAGCAATGATGTATTCTATATGTTGGCTTTTGAGGACAAGTTGGATGGTACCAATTACCTGTTATGGGCATATATGATGCATCATGTATTGGTAGCAAAAGTATTGTGGAATATTGTGCATGGTATTGAAAAATTTCCTATTACACCTGCAAATACATTTATTGAAGGTGATGCAGATGGTGTTGAAGATGATGATCTTCATATTCCCATTCACGCTATAATTTTTGTTGCATCCACGGTAGAGAAACTTCATTGGGATGGCAGAGATGCCTAGGAACATGCATTGATAGCTTTGTCTATCAAACATGCCATTAACCCTCACATTCACTTTTGCAAGACATGAAAGGATGCTTTGAATACACTTACAACGTTATACTAGGCAAGAGATGAGGATTGCGTGGCCCACCTCCGAAAACAGTTGGAGAGTGAGCATATGAATGAAGGAGATTCTATGGACAATTTTTTGACAAAGACAAAAAATTTGAAGGAGCAGTTGATTTCTACTGATGAATTCTTGTAAGATAGTTCACTTGTGCAAACTATGCTCAATGGTCTTCTATATTCATATCCAAGTTTTACTTCTACTCTTCGATTGATGATGAAAGGCAATACTAATGCCCTAACATTTGAGGAGTTAATCTTTGTTTTGTTGCAAGGAGTTTAATCTAGATAGGATAGGTCCATTATGCATGTTGTAAATCAAACTTTCCTAGCTAGTCAAAAGGTCAAAGGTAAATGGAACTCATCCACTAGTAAGCAAAAATCTAATAATGCTCCATAGTCTAAGAAGGAAGACAAAGATGATAAGAAAACAAAAAGCAAAAACAGTTTCATAAATACTGTAAGGGAAATGATCATGTCATAAAGAGTTGTCCAAAACTGGCTACAAAAGAGGCAAAAGAAGAAAGATTCTGGAATGGTTGTTGTAGAGGCATTTATCCCTAAACATAGTCTGTTAATCTTGTTTAGAATGAAGAATGGGAATTTACTACCATATGGAGCTATGAGCCATCTTCTCATGAGCAGTGTATGGCTACAGTAGATTGAGATGTTTGGTACTTTGATAGTGGGGCAACCAAACATATTACCTTGTAGTGTAATTTCTTTAGTTCACTTGAGCCTACCCCTATAGGGAATACTATCACATGTGCTAACAACTCCTTTTATCCCGTAATGGGAGTTGGTAAGATCATTTTGACTACTATTGATAGTAGTTCTTTCACATTGTTAGATGCTTTGTATGTACCAAGGATCAAGAAAAATATGTTGTCAGTTTTGACATCAGCCAAGATTGGCTTGGTTGTCAAATTTTTTGATAATAGATGTACAATTCATGATCTCTCAAACGGTGATGTTATTATTGCTTCTAGCATTTTATGTGGCTCTATAATCTCATAGATTATACAAATCTGTAAATGATTCAACATGTGAAATTCAAGATTCTAAGGCTATCTCAGATGCAAAGCTTTGGCATGCATGCTTTAGTCATCTAAATCATGCTAGTTTGCTATGCCTGCAAAAATTTGAAATGGTGTGCTTGTTGCCCCAACTTGAGGCACCTTGTAAACATGTTTCTGAAGGTTGTATTTTGGGCAAAATGAAGCATTCATCTTTCCCAAAAGATGGTTCAATTTGAGCTATACATAAATTGTAGCTTGTTCATAATGATGCATGTGGTCCTATGTAGACACATTCTTTCGAGAAATACCTTTAGTTCATGACTTTTATTGATGAATTATCAAGGCATGCATGGTTGTATCCATTGAAAGAAAAGTCATAAGTGTTTATGTGCTTCAAAAAGTTTTTGGTTATGGCTGAAAATCAGTCAACATGTAAATTTGGCACCTCCATTTCGATAGAGGGGGGGAATGTGTGATCAAAAGTCAGGCTTTACCACATAGCTTCTAGCTTGAGGTTGTTATGTGTGCAACATATGTACTTAATAGGTGTCCCACCAAAGCACTACAATCTATCATTCCATATGAGGCTTGGCACAGTTGCAAGCCATATCTTGCTCATCTTTGTGTCTTTGGTTTTCTTGCATATGCATTAATGCTTGAACAACAACATAGGAAATTGGATGATAAAGCAATGAAATGTATTTTTTTTGGGTATAGTTCTAAAAGAAATGCTATCGTTTATATCATCCACAGACTAAATGCAATCTAGTTAGCCATGATCTTGTTTTTGTGGAAGATGCAATTTAGCCATTATTTTCATGTACCAAGGAGACTTCAATTAGCTCTAGAGGTTTGTATGATACTTTACTGTGTCTTTTTACAAGTGGACAATCAAGTCATGGTCCAATGAGGCAATTTCTTAGCCTTTATAGGTTCCACATGATGATGCAAACCATTCCATTTATGATGCAACTTTACATTATACACCTGCTGATGAGAGGGATGATATAGAGGAGGCAAAAGCAATGCCTAAATGGCTAGTGCAAACTTTGCAAGATAGCAAATCAGATGAATCTCTTTCGTATCATACTCATTCAAGATCTCATAGCGCTTCTTTTGCATCACATTGCTTTGCAATAGGTGCCTCTAGCTAGTCTCTGTGATGAAAATGAGCCTATTTCTTTTGATAAAGCGCAAAATTCAGAAAATTGGATGGCTACTATGCAATTAGAATATGATGTTATTATCAAGAATGGCACTTGGTCTTTATGTCATTTGCCTCCAGGCAAAAAAGCCATCTCCACTAAATGGGTATACAAGATGAAGTGTAAACTTGATGGAACAATTGATAGGTGTAAGGCTAGGCTTGTTGCAAAAGGTTATGTTCAAGAGAGGGGCATTGATTTTGATGAGACCTTTGTTCCCACATGCTCAATGACCACTTTTCATAGCATCTGCGCACTTGTAGCTCATCATGGTTGGAGTGTACACCAGTTGGACATTAAAATTGCATTTTTGAATGGTGACTTACATGAAAAAGTGTATATCTTTCAGCCCCATGGGTTTGTCCAGAAAGGGCATGAAAACAAAGCATGCAAGATGAAAAAGGCATTATATGGTTTGAATATTTGCTTGATTGCACATGATTTTGAGAACAGTCCAACTGAGAGCACCTGATATGTTAAACGTGCACATATGTACTTTTGATGATCATTGTGTATGTTGATGACATGCTTCCCATTGGTCCTAATGAGAAGAGTATTGTTGAGTCTAAGGATGATTTTCATGCCTCTTTTGAGATGTCAGATTTGAGGCATTTGCATCATTAATTGGGCATTCAATTTATGCAAGTTGATGGGGGAATAGTTTTGTGTCAAACCAATTATATTGACACATTATTGTAATGGTAGTGAAGATTGCAAACCTATTGCCACTCCTATGGAAATACTTTTATGGTTGATTCTTCATGATGTTTGGAGATGCATTTGATGTTGTTTCTCTATCAGCAAGCTGTTAGATGCTTTCAATTTGTTGTCTCTTGGATGAGCAGCTTTATGCACTGCCTAGGGGTCAAAGCATTGGCATGTGGTTAAGCACATCTTTCGCTCCTTGAGTGGTACCTGAGTGCTTGGATTGCCTTATCTAAAGAGGGGATCACTATCGGCAAATTTACATGCTTTTTCTGACATTGGTGTGTCCACCAATGGTTTTTGCTTTATGTTTGGTAGCTCATACATATCTTGGTCGAGCAAGAATCAGCTTATTGTGGCCGTTTCTAGTTGTAAAGTTGAGTATAGGGAAACTTTCATACGACTATTGAGTGTGTGTGGCTTGGACGTTTTTGACTCATTTGGGTGTTGATCAATATTCTACCACCACCATCTTCACTAATAGTCAAAACACATTGGAAGGTTCAAGGAACCCTATGTTCGATGTTCACACTAAGCACATTGAGGTGCACTTTCATTCTATCATGGAGAGGTTCTCTGCTAGAGAGATCAGTTTGGGACATGTGCCCAGAGAGGATAATGTTGCAGACCTTTTCACAAAGGCTCTATCTAGGGAGAAGTTTGAAGCTTTTCACAAAGCTTTGGACTTACTTCCTTTTGTGGATTGATCACTTTCCACATAGCTTGACACTTCCTTCTACACGAGTGCCAACTCCTTGTTCACCGCATCACTCCCAAGGGCGATTTGTTGATATATTTTGGTAGTGATATGTGTGAACACACTTAGGACTATCAAGGCACTTTTTCCCTCTTTAAAGGGTTTTTTTCCCCAGTTTATATATATGCCTATAACCCTAACATGTCACTTATCTTTGTACATCTCTTGATAATGCATTCAATTTTGTGTTGTGCTCCAAGCTTCTTCTTCTTCCTTGTGTTGCTTGTGTGTTTAAGCAAACATCAAACTCCAACATCGTTTCCTTTTCCATGTCTTCCTTTACAATACTGCAAAATGTTTGCATCATGAAGGATGGTTTTTCCTTGGAATATGATATGTAATCAATAAAATTGGACAAAAAATCCATAAAATAGAAATGAAGAGCATGCAATGATAGATACCAATTACATTGTGATAGGAGATGTCCTTCTAATTTTGTGATTAATGGCCAAGTAGGAAGCTCGTAAAGATAGAGAAATATTTAGAAGCTAAGTCATTTTTAGGTCTAGACGAGTGGGGAGGGGAACAAGGTGTTGGAATTCTATTTTTTGAAGGGATATCCTTAAAAGAATATATAGTCTTAAGGATAGCTAAAATATCCCTCACTATCTCGTTTCTCTTTTGGAAAGCAATCTTGCCCCAACATATATGAAACCAAGAATGAATAATCCACCATTATTTTTATATAAGAAAACTAGATGCCTCTTGTTGATGCCATCCTTTTCCAACTAAAAGTTTAGCATTGTTGTAATCTGATTTTATCAATCCCATATATTTGGGATGGTTTTGTTAGATAGTAGGTAGTGACGATGGGATTTTTTTAATCCATTAATGCACATTGATAATATAACAAGGCATTTTGAATACCTTAAAGAGTCATAGTTACTCCCACCTTCATGATCGTATCAAGTGATTCCCGATTTGTACATCCTCTACCATGCATGAACAATACCCATTCTCCATCCTACTAATCACAAACAAAAATAAAATATGCAAATTCAAAAGCTTTCCTCTTGTCGAATTACTTCTCCCTATTGAAATTGATTTAAATTATAATGTACTTAATTTTCTTTGGGAGAAGCAGAACACATAATGAAAATCTATGTATTTATGTTTGAGTGTATGTATGCATCTATGCATGCATGTATGTATGCATGCATGTATATATGTATGTATGTATTTATGCATGTATGTATGTGTAGTACACATCGACAAGTCATCCTAGCTAGCAACTACACACCCTATGAGTACGATCAAGTTGTGGATTGACACAACATGCTGAATTGTCAAAACAAGTTAGGTGCATGATCTGATGATCAATGCATTCAATGGTCAAACGGACATGTACTAAGAGTGAACCATCTCATACAACCACCTTCTATAGTTAGGAAATGCATCATGATGCTTGCAACAACAACAAACACGTTGAAACCACTTTTTAGTACACATTCCATATACATGCATGCAAACTCACAAAGAAGGAGATAAGAGGCCAATAAGAAGAAGTTATGAGACTTCACTTGTTCAAGTTAGTTCTTGTATTGCAAATGACAAGAGTCTTTACAAATGAGTTCAACATGACTTATATACATGTGGCCACACTCGCGCCCATTCACACATTTGGACGAGCATTAAAAAATTCTACTCAAGACCTAGGAAATATTGGATTATGTTGCAAAGTTGCTAGCGTGACGGTAGAGGACTCCTCTTAGTGTACAATTACAAGGCTTGAAATTATGTTATTATACCATCAAGAAAGATTCTTTTTATGAAAATTTTGGGGTCCATTTCTATGCATCTCTGCTATATCTCTTGCATTTTCTTTGTTGCAATAGTATGTGTGCATGTATGTATGCATGTGTGTATGTATATATGTACTTACGTACATATGTATACACACACATACACACACACACATATATATATATATATATATATATATATATATATATATATATATATATATATATATATATATATATATATATATATATATATATATATATATATATTCATATGCATATGTAATGTTTGTGTGTATGGATGTACGTACGTATGTATGCGTACATACAAGTATATATGTACAAAAATAGATACGTGTGCAAAAAATGCATGTTTGTGTCTACATACATGCAAGTATATATGCACAAAAACATGCATGTCTACATCCATGTTTGTGTCTATGCATGAGCGAATGAAAACTTTTATATATGCATGCATATGCATATGTATTTATATATGCATGCAATATTGATTTCTTTCTCTCCTTAGAGTACTACCTGTAAACATAAACATTCTCATTACCTCTATAACCATTCCCTTTTTTGTATTGAAATATCTTTTAGTTTCTCTCAAATGAGTATAAGGGTGTGTTCACAGAGCGAGGGTGGACCTGAAACATAGTCTTAATTTAAAAAGTACTTTCCAATGTCTTAATTGAAGTATACATAGTCGTACATACCAATGCCCATTGTTTTGGATCCATAATCTCCATCAAAAGTTTCCAACTATTATATCAACATAGACAATGAAGCTTCTTCTTGGTAGCTACCCTTAAAACTTCATTACGATTTTATAGTTCATCTTATTAACCACATAAAGTTGATGCGCATATAATTATATCATCCTCGTTCATGAAGAGTAACATATGTGTGTCCACATCTCATAGGTGGATTGGTAAGGCACTCGCTTCTTGAGGTGGAGGGCCAGAGTTCAATCTTTGGACTGGACATGTAAGGCGTTGGCCAGTTTAAACAAAATGTAATTCATTTGTAATCCAGTCTAACCTCTACTTTGTGGGATATAGGGGTCCCAAGGGTACTATGCCCATTCATCTCTACATTTGTTCTTTCCAAGTTAAAGCTAGAGGAGTAGGTGCTTGCCAAACCTCCATTAAAGAAAAAAAACATATGCATGCCACAGGAGAGTCATTCGCTTCATTGGAATCGTATTACTCTTGTCTTATGAAACTTTCCTTCATTCGGTTCATTGGAATCGTATTACTCTTGTCTTATGAAACTTTCCTTCAGTTCATTATATCACATTTTGAGATGCATGCGTATGATTCCCTAGGAGCCAACCTTACATTGCACATTTCATTATATTTACGATGACTCGAGTGAACTAGTCCAAATATCCTTGAGCCCTTCATAATCTAAACTTATTGGACAATTCGTTCTTCTTTAGTAAATTCGATCTTGTTCAAAGGATGATGCTAGCAAGATGCACGTTTATTCCCATACCCTTTGCCATATGGAGTTGGTCACTTGTTTGGACGTTGAACCATGAATGAACTGAACTCTTTTTGCCCCCATGTTGTTTTCAATAGTTGAAATTATAACTATTCTCCATATCCACCATCTTCATAAAGGAGAAGAGCTCTTAAGTATTTCAATACACACTCTAGGAGATAAATAACTTTTATAAGTCCTATGTTTAGCCAATTTTGATCCTTATGAGGCGTAACGTCTTTAACCTCGGGCGTGGTCTTCATCGTCTATTGTCCGGCATCACCCCGTTTTTTGGTAGCCGATTTCGTGTTTTTCTCAAAAGCCTTCATTTCAATCCGTTTCTATGTGCCTCAAGTCCATCCTATCGTCAGAACCCATCTCCCTTATTCTCTTCTCAGCTCCGGGACCAAAGGAAGGGAGTTTTGCGGCAAAGCTAGATCTCGTAATTCCTTCCCCCGGAGCTTTCTGAAGGATCTCTGTCGACCTTCTTCTTGGCTGTTATCTCTCTGATTGTGCAACCGTTCTGACCTCATCACACAGGTACAATCCCCTTATATTGTGGACATCCATACTCCTCATTCGTTGCTTGCATCCGTTCTTGCCAGCTCCCGATTTACATCCGCTAGCATCGACATACGGTTTTGTTTTGGAGTGCAACATTTGTCCATCTAGCTCTTATTAGCTGATCCGATCGTCATTCAAGCTCCCATACATTCTGTTCGTTGTCTACGGACACGCAGTATCGGGTGACTTTCCGAATATCAAACGATTTTCATAGTGATCCCATCGGAGGATACAGGAACTGCGCTAAGACGACATTGTTTCGGGCATTTTTAAAAAGAAAATATTTGCAGCATTCAGGCTGCTAAGATTTAGCTACACACTGCAGATTCGATCCGTCTTCTCATTATGGAAAATCTCACACAGTTAGCTGAGTCCATGCGACAGGCTTCCGTATTACTCTCAGATGAAGATCCCGGTGATTCCTCAAGGCAGGGTTCTGGATTTCTAGCCGTGGTGGCTTTGGGTGTTATCGTGAGTATCTAAACTATACTTCTTCTACTACAATTGACGCTCAATTTTATTGACACGGCTGTCTGAACTCTTGCAAATTATGATTTTTATAATCTAGCTGCTTGTTTAGTGTTTTCGTCTGTGATTATTGCTTGCATCTCGGAAATGTTTTTGCAAATATCTGAATCTCCCCAAGTTGGTGCTCAAGTATTCCATTTGTTTTGTTTTGATGGACAGGGTGCGGGTAAATCTGCGGTTTTGAACAGTTTAATAGGTCATCCTGTATTGGTACGAATTTTGAATCAGTGTTTCTTGAGGTTTAATGGAGTGGATCGAAGCGTTTTGATTGATCAAGTTACTGGAGCTAAAAGTTTTTTTTGTCTTATGTTGGTATATAGCCAACTGGGGAGAATGGTGCCACTAGGGTACCCATTGTTATCGACATGGACCGTGATGAGGAGCTAAACTCAAAACAATTGGTATTGCAAGTAGAGAATAAACTTCAGCAAGTTTCTGCAAGTAAGTTGTACATTCATGAAAAGCTATGGAACATGCGAGAGGATGATAATTGCTCTTACTAGAGAGAATCTTAGCGAGATAATGCATAAAAACAAGAAACATTAAAAAAGTTGCTTGTGCATTTCAAAATATAGAATTCCATGGAAAGTGCTTAATATATAGGCAATTTTGAAGGTTGTTATTAGGTATTAGAAAATCCATAGAATTGGCCTATGGAATTAGCAATTGTATAAGAATATGGATGTTACACTAGAATGGATAACATTCTTGTTTCGTTGGAAAATTTGACCAGTTCATGTTTGGTTCAACCATCTTTGTACAATACCCTATGTGGGGTATTACATGTGCTAAATTTTAAAAGAAGAATGTTTTTATGCTATGTAGTTTGGAAGCAACATTTGTAGTGGGAGTTCCCTTTAGATTTCACTGAAGGCGACTAAAATCACAAAAATGTGAAAATTTTTGAAGGAAACAAGTTAATATTTATTTCAGCTTTTTCTTCAAAGCAAAGTCGTGTGTCTAATAATGTAGACCTTATAAACAATCTATAGAGTGGTACTATTACTAAAATTGGAAAATGGTAAAAAAAGGGACACATTTTTTGCCACAATCTAGGTTTAGATACGATGTGTAGTAGTAAGGTTTGTAATGACATTGATATTCACTAAAAATATCAAGTTTTATGAGCTTATAAGTCATTTTTATGGATATAGAGAATGTTAATTTTTGTATCTCTTTACATAATTAGATTAGAACAATCACTTGCTTTAAATATGAGTGTTCTAGTACCAAGCTAATGGTAAACATACATTTGTAGTGAGGCTTTACTCGAAGATCCTTTACTTCATATGACATTAGTCACTTGAAAGAAGAATGAAGTAAATAAAAATGATATGTAATTTTATTTTCTTTAATTATGACCCAATACGAATTTGGGAGTTTCAAAATATTCATGATAAATTCAAGAGGAATTTCGAAAGCCACTTTATTATGATTTTTTCCAAAATATATGTAATAGGATGAACTTGGGCAAACCCCAGATTCACCTGAAAATGAATGTACAACTAGATTACGATAGTCAACCACAAAAGTATGTGATCATAAGCTCCATCATGCATAGTATTGATTGAATGCTATGACATCCCCACAAATTTTATCAGTGCTCAACACATACATACCCCATGAGCATGAAAATAAGAAGCTTTACGTACTAAATTTGTCAATCCCGTCCTAGTTTCTAAGTAGTCTATAAGTTGCAAAAGAAGTGGGCATGATATGTGCTTTTAGTCTCACTAGATCATCTATAGCCGTTTTAGCCTAATTACATCTCAGCATATCTAGCATTGGGCTGATTGATTGATGCACTCTTAACCCAAAATGGAAGAGTTAATTTAAGTGAAGAACCACATCTTAAATTTTTGACTTTAACTAGATGGTGCATATATTGCTTCTGATTTATTTTCCCACTTTTTATTTCTTCCTTACGAGTGCATTTTTTTTTGTGGGGGGGGGAGGGGGGGGAGAAATTTGGAGCATTATGCAAGGTCAAGGGATTCATCAATGAAAGGGATTGATCCAACACTTCTTTTTTTTCATGAGAGAAGTGGTTAAATTTTGATTTGCCCTGTTCAATATGAAAAAAAAAGTCATGGCTTGGTGGCTAAACCAAGGACCTTGGAATGAATTTATGAAGAAATATTTAAGTTTAAATACAATTTCGTGGAATAGATCTTATCTTTCTAGAGTTGGGGTTTTATCTTCAAAACTAATTTTAGAGTGCATGGCTTTGTGGATTTTCCTTGTCCATGTACTCATAGAATTCACAAGTTGAAGAAGATGCATGGTGGGATTCACCATTCGGTCGATTGTGTGAATTTCCTCCTACCAAGTCCAATTTCTAGCAATATGTATCATGATTCATATGTTTTTCAATTTTGTATGTGACATTAGTATAACTCCAAATCTGTCATTTAGTAAGAGGCCACACATGACACCTATACATACATATTTTGTAAATGATAATGAAGTTATAGGCAAAAGTCTTTGAAACTTTCAAGAGGGTAAGCATGTAATGCTTTTAGAATTCAGCCTACACCTATTTGAAAATCATAGAAGAGCTATGATAAACAATAAAGAAAAAAATGTGTGCTTTACCTTGTATTAGTTCAAAATAAAAGATACCATTTGATTCACCTAGTCAATGAAGAGAGCAATCCATGGAAGAGCCTCTATATCTTTTAGAAGATTATTCAAACAATGTGCCTTGCAAAAAAAGATAGTGTATGTGTGGATATATTATCTTTAAAATGTATGCATTGTTGTACTTTTTGGCATCTCTCCATCTATCATAGTGCATATCACATTTGATGGGCCCAACAACTCTATATGGACGTGGCCTACCTTTGATGCAAGCATATGGGCACTCCTTTTTGACGAAGTGTACTGAAGAGAGAGAAGACATTTTTTCTAGAAATTGCATCCACTATGTTTAGATCGACACAACACATTGCTTAACCCATTGACATTCGGAGGTTCTATTTTTCTTTCAAGAATTTTTGACTTCTGTATATGTTTCCATACCTTCCTTCCTCTTCCTCAAAGTAATGTAGTGTGTAAAGTTGTAGTTGGAGGAGTTATAAGTCTCTGTTCTTTCCCTTTTCCTTGGGCCATTTCTTTGAATTATGGAGATCTAAAGAAATAAAAGAAAATTTTATTAAGGAATGGGTAACAAATAGTCTAAGGTTGTATTTATAGACTCATTTAAAGAGGTGGCCCATTTTACGTTAGTCAAAAACTCCATTTTTGGCTAGATATCTAGCCACAACCACCCATCTAGATGTCCTTTGGGTTTGGAGACGTTAGAGTTGGGTGGTGGGTTTGATGTTAGCAAGAAGGATTTTGGTGAGGTGCTAATAGGGTCTACAATTGTCCTTTGTCTATCAAAAAGTTGCATACCATAAGTCATTAGAACTTCCTTCTTGTTAGATCCTCAAGGATCCTCCTTGCTAGAGAAGGCAAGACACAAGCCATATTCACAAATAAAAGGTGGGACATCATACTCACGTTTGAGCTGCAGAGCCAATAGGTGCTCACCCTCGAGTTTGGGAGCTTGTAGCCCCCAAAGGATTAGTGTCTTATACCACTAGGCCCCCATGGGTGCTCACCGATGCAGGTGGTGAGGCTTTGCCAAAGGGCCAAGAGTCCAAGTCCCAGGATGAAGTCCCCTAGGACTTCCTCTCCCTTTGGTCCCAAACCAAATCGGACTCTAGTGGAACACGTCGGGTAATGTCTTCCAAGCTCATATCTCCTCTGGGGATATCACAAAGAATTGTCCTGTTAGGCAAGGTAACTGTTGTGGAACCAGGATACTTGCCCAAGCTTCCAAATGGGCAGTTGCCATGGGACCATGACACATGTCCAAGTCACCAATCTGTCAGCTATCACGTAATCAGGATATCGGAGACTCCTCTAGGTAAGCTTGACTTCTAAGACACACCAATTATCTTCTTTGTGATCAAGTGCGGATCACCACGAAGAAGATAACATCATGCATGTGTCAATTTGAATTGTCTCCGGATCTAGGGTTACCCTGAGGTACACCCTTGTGCCACTCCAAGACCATGAGGTATGCACATATGGTTTGAAAACTAAATAGTATGGAGAACAATGCAGTGCTAAGACATGGACAACCATGCTGTCTTTATCGTGCCCTCCTCCTCCTTTGTAACAATTTCTTTCCTCCCAGCACAAGTCTCTGCTATCGAGTGAGGATCCATGCCTCGAGTCTCATGGCCGTCAAAAAGGTCGATCCGGGACTGAATATCAGCATCAATGGGCTATACAAGAGCCATTGTTGGATACTATCATGAGCATAGAAGAAGAGGGGAAAGTCATTCACCCAATTGAATGGTATATGCTAAGTGAAACCATACCAATTGTAGGCATGACAATGGAGCATACACTCGTGGGCAACAACTCTTGGGTAAATACCCTAGGGGCTACCATCACAACTACGGGGCCAAGAGGGTTGCCATCAAGGGCAACATCCTCTATAATGTATCCAACTCCATTATGTTCATGTCGACATAGGTATCCTTGATGGCTAACCCATCTATGATCAACCGATGTCATCCGATGCATGATCATCACACCAACATATCCCCTCTGTCCAGTGTCTAGGGTCAATCCTTTGATCTACATGAATGATCTTTTATAAGTACAAATGGTACTTCCAATGGAAAGAAGATGCCAAGACTCACTGGAACATTGAAATCTCCCTTTTGGGAAGACAATGCAACTCCCTTTTGGGCATAATTGTTGGGTCTCCCAATGGGAATCGAGTGCAAGGAGTTATCATATCACCACAACTCCCTTTCGGGCACATCATATCATGAACATAACAGAGCAAATCTTGTTGCTTCTAATGGTGGAACTAATGAATAGACCCTCACCATAATTGGACTCGTCTCATGAGGATTGCAATGGGGTCCTCACCCATTTAGGGTCAAAAAAGTATCTCATGATAGAGTCCATAATGGTGCTAGCTCTCCACTATTGGAAATTTGAACAAGAGATGAATGTACTGATAAATTCCTCAACCGACAAGTACCATTGCACGACTCCCGAGTCCTTAGGACCATAGTCCTTGTCACGAGGTAAATGTCATCGATGGCTCAACCCAAGGAACAAGTCCTCCATCTCATGGTAGATCCCGTCGGTTGTCATCGAGGAAGAAGATCCTCTCTCACATGGAAATCTCCGTCGGTGATGTAGAGCTCCCCCGTAACATCTTCCACAAAGTATATACAAGAGAACATGTGCAGAGGTCCCACTCTAGGGAGTCTCACGACAATTACAACCTATTATTCTCCCTGTGGAAATTCTCTCATAACCTAAGGCCTATGGATGTGGAGGCTGGAAATTATTCCACCTTAGTAATCATACAAGTGCTGAATTCAATAGATTTTGTGGAAAGCTTGGTATAAAGAGGGAGCTAACAGTCCCATACAACCCCTCTTCCAACAATGTGGCTGAAAGGTATAACATGACTTTATGTGAGGGTCCCACTCTAGGGGGTCTCACGACCATTACAACCTATTATTCGCCTTGTGGAAATTCCCTTAGAACCTAAGTCCTATGATTCCACCTTAGTAATCATACAAGTGCTGATTTCAATAGATTTTGTGGAAATCTTGATATTAAGAGGGAGCTAATAGTCCCATACAACCCCTCTTCCAACAGTGTGGCTGAAAGGTATAACAGGACTTTATGTGAGAGGGTGAGATGCATGCTTTCCAAAGCTAATCTCCCTCATGGATTTTGGGGAGAGGCTTTGAAAATTGCAGTTCATGTTTGCCTTGGATCTCCTCATATGTCCTTAAAACGTGGCATTCCGGAAGAGGTTTGGTATGGCAAACCAGCTTCATATGACCACCTACGCATTTTAGATGCAAATTAGATGCAAAGTCCATGAAAGGAATCTTCATGGGTTATGGAGATGAAGATGAAATGGGCTACAGGATTTGGCTACCTCAACTCAAGAAGGTAACATGCATTTGGGATGTTGTATTTAGTGAGGCAAGGCTGCGCAAAAACCATTGTGCCTCTAAAGATGACCATAAAAGAGTCAAATTTCAGCATGTACATCCACGAGTTAAATCTGATATGAACCCTCGGGATGCACCACATATGGCTGGAAATGACAATGAGCCAGTGGTTATTGAGCCGGATGATGTTGGACAGCAAAATGAGGCTGCTGATTGGCATATGCAGACACCTATTTATGCTGAAAACAGGGCTGGAAATCATGTGCAATAGCCCATTAGCAATGAGGAAATTGATGTACCTTCTGATGTAGATCCATTCTTAGAGAATGTGGATCATTGGGTAAGAAGATCTGCAGGTCCTAGGAGGCTTGTGAACAGATATGACCCCTCTGTACATTATATTATGTTATAAGATGAGGGTGAGCTTCTCACTTATAAAGAGGCAAAGCCATCTGAGCACAATAAGAAGTGGGAGTTAGCTATGCACGAAGAGATAAAGGCCTTGCATGCAAATGATACTTGGGATTTGGTTGAGTTGCCCAAAGGTAGGAAGGCCATTCCCAACAAGTGGGTATACAAAATCAAACCTGTTGATGGCAAACCCAAGTATAAGGCAAGGCTGGTTGCTAAGGGATATGCCCAAAAAAGAGCATTGATTTCCAAGAGGTGTCCTCTCTGATGGTTAAAATGACTGCATTTCGTGTGTTATTTGCTCTCACAGCTGATTTGGAGCTATTCCAAGTGGATGTTAAAACAGCCTTTTTGCATGGTGATTTAGACGAAGAGCTGTACGTGAAACAACCAGAAGTATATGCCATTTTTGGAAAAGAGCATTTTGTATGCAAGCTGAAAAGGAGCTTATATGGGATGAAACAAGCCCCCAGACAATGGTACTTTCGGGGGAGAAACGGAAACACTATGGAAACGGCCAAAATGGAGTCTCGACCTTGAAGAAGAAACGTGAAACGGGAAACATATATATATATGTATATATATATATGTATATATATATATACATACATACATACATACATACATACATACATACATACATACATACATACATACATACATACATACATACATACATACATACATACATACATACATACATACATACACACATACATACATACATACATATATGTATGTGTGTGTGTATGTATCTATGTATGTATATGTGTATGCATGTGTGTGTGTGTGTGTATATATATATATATATGTGTGTGTGTGTGTATGTATGCATATAGTATGTATGTATGTATGTAACATGTCGTCCTAAGGACTCACATGTGAGCAATGAGTGTACTATGTCTATTAGCTAAACAATGTGCACTATATAGAGTCATTTGACATCAATACATGTAATATGTTACAAGACTTGTAATGTAGTATGGACTGTCAAACTATGCTTAAATCAACTCAAGTAGAGGACATAGGACTCACATGTGAGCAATGAGTGTACTATGTCTGTTAGCTAAACCATGTATACAATATAGAGTCATTTGACATCAATACATGTAATATGTTACAAGAATTGTATTGTAGTATGTACTATCAAACTATGCTTAAATCAACTCAAGTAGAGGACAAGAGGCTTCCTGGAACCCAAATTCCAAAATGAACTCATTCAAAAGCTTTCCCTTTGCCAAACAAGGTCCATTAAACTTTTAGAGGCCCAAAAACATCACTCAAACCCTCATCTATGTAAAATTTCACTAAATAAAAACCAGAAAAATATATATCAAGAAATGTGTTTTTGTGTTTCAGAAACTCTCGAAAACAGAACGTCGTTTCAGGGAGCCTGAAACGGGTGTTTCGGACAACTATGCTAAAAAGGATGAAGATGGCAGCCAAGTCATTCTTGTGCTGTATGCAGATGATATGGTGCTGGTTGGGAAGAAGAAGAGCATTGTAAATGCTCTAAAACAACATCTGAAATCTGCATTCTCAATGAAAGACCTTGGGGAAACTGAGCATATTCATTGGATGCGAATAAAAAGGGATAGGTCAAAGTCACATGGGGACGTGTCCTTGGGTCCTAGGGTCGTAGAGACTCCATCTCCAAACATGGAGAAGGTGGGACGGATGTAGGTGATGGGGACGTCTTGGGCACAAACCACTTCACAAGCTGCCATCTCGAGAACGCCTCCTTGGGACGAAATCTGTTGACAGACAAGGACGATTGTTTTGGTGGGCAATTTGGAGGCTTTTTGTTTTTTTGAATCTGAAAATCAAATTTGATTTTCAATTTTTTAAGTTCAAGTTTGGGTCCTTTTTTTAGGACCTCTAGAGGGTTGATTATTGGCTCCATTCGCAAGTATAAATAGCCCCCTATTTCAGCTCTTCAAGCCACAAGCTCTTCAAATAGTTGTCTGAAATGGGTGTTTCGGACAACTATGCTAAAAAGGATGAAGATGGCAGCCAAGTCATTCTTGTGCTGTATGCAGATGATATGGTGCTGGTTGGGAAGAAGAAGAGCACTGTAAATGCTCTAAAACATCATCTGAAATCTGCATTCTCAATGAAAGACTTGGGGAAACTGAGCATATTCATCGGATGCGAATAAAAAGGGATAGGTCAAAGTCACATGGGGACGTGTCCTTGGGTCCTAGGGTCGTAGAGACTCCGTCTCCAAACCAAGGTAGTCACGTCCTGTCCAGTACGATGCGTCCAGTATGGTTCACGTACGGTACGAGATCGTACTAAGCTTTCGGCGTACGATACGTACGATATATATATATATATATATATATATAATACACGTCACAAATAATCACATTATTATGTATGTCACATAACACATTGCATAAATTCATAAATTTGAGTCTTGACAATTAAAATTTCAGCATTTCAATTTTCAGCTTTGGCATTTGCATACATTCAAGAATCACCATTGTATGAAAATTTCAATGATCATGATTCAATTTAATTCAAAACAAAATTAAAGAAGCACATTTCTCATTGACATAAGTCATAACATCATGCATGATACATGTGTCTTGTAAAACAAGTAGACACTAACAAATGTAACATGTTCAAAATACATTGTCAATTTCGCAAACTCCAAGTTCCAAAATCCAAAGTACAATACAAAATTTAATGTTATATTTCATGAATCATGATCAATCATCATAGTGATGATCACTACATGAATCTCCATCATCTCCAATAGAAGAAGCAATAGATGCATTCTCATAATCCCCGTCACTAAGAATGTTGCCATCATTATCATACGATGGCTCTCTAAGACCACATTCTCCTCTTCCATAGCTGATGGAGTAGATCTACTAGATCCACGCCGTGAATATGCAATAGTAGAGCTTCCATGCCTCTGACAGGACCGTGAGCCACGAACTATGACCTTTGAGTGAGATCGTGTGCGACTCACTCTCCGATCAATCTCCTCAAGCTCTAGATAAAGCTCACGGAAAATCCTTTCTTCTTCTTCATTTCTTTCTCTTTGAATACCTTTTAGTGTCTCAAGGGAAAGCTTGAGACTATCTACATTCACCTATTCAAACAAAAACAAAAAGTAAACATGTTAGTATGTAACATGTTACATGATGACATATGATGTGTTGGAAAAAAAACATAAAAATTCAGCAATAAAAAATCTAAAGTTTAAATTAAAAACTTAAATTTTCATCTGGCGTGCCATGGGCATTTCATGCATGGAACGAAGCATCCGTAGATTAGAGCGACAATAAATAAGTCTCTCCAACTGCTTAGTGCTCAGCTTGTTGCGTATCTTAGTATGTATGAGAGAATAGGCTGACCAATTTCTCTCACAAGCTCCCGATGAGCAATCCTAAAACAAAAAATAACCTAACATCAATAATCATGATTCATGAAATATGAAGCATGAATCATATATGGAAAAATTAAAAGCAAGATAAAAACTAAGAATGCATACTTGTGCAAGAACGCGCATAGCACATGTCTGGAGTGTTGGCATTTGATAGCCAAAACTCTCCCACCAAAAGAGGGGTTTCACCAATGAATCTCTCTTCCAAACCAAGGATGAAGCCAATGCACTACCCCTTTGATCATTATAATTAATAAAATCTTGTAGAAATTTACCATGATCATTAGATGAGAGAATCTTTGGAAGATATGTGTCTCTATCTTCCAAGAGTGAAGTATCCATAAATAAAGATGGCTCTTTGAAAGCCGGATGTAAGAGAGAAGCAAAACCATGAATCGGGCTCTTCATCCACTTCCACCTCTTCTCAATCAAGTAGAGAAGGTCATCTCTTTTAGTAAATATCACTCTAAGGGATAGGACAAAAAAGCATACACATTAATGAGCAATGAGCATCAAATATTATAAATTTTAATGACACGATTCATGAAATTTTTAAACTTTAAAGTAACAAAGTCATACTTATACTTGCCATGATGGATCAACCGACTCATCAAGGATGGTGCACTTCTGAATTTCATTTATTGCCTCCTTCATAAAGTGATAAAGTAGGCCAATTGTTGCTCCCTCCATATCGGTCATGCGTAGAACTTTATACAGTGGTAGTATAGAAATGACAAGACCATGAACTCTTCTCCAAAAAGACTCTTTCAAACACAATCTTTGCATAGTCTTTGCCTCTTGTTGTTGGGCAATGGGCTCTCCATCTAACCATTCTTTGAACTCTTCTGAAAGAACCGTCTTTTGAAGTTTATTTTGGACTTCAAAAAGACGGTCTAAAAGTATCCACAAGCAAATCTTGTCTTTGATGGCTTTTTTAGCTCCAAATCTGAATATGAGCGATATATAGCAAGCACCCTCACCTTAGCATTTATGAAGTCCACAATGGAGATGGCCTCTGATATAATGCTCTTCACCCACTCTAATTTGCCAATGTCTTCCATAAGAAGATCAAGGCAATGAGTGGCACAAGGACTCCACACTATAGATGGAAACCCTTGCTCTAGCTTTCTTCCCATAGAAGCACAATTTGATGCATTGTCTGTAATGACTTGAATAACATGTTGGTGACCAACCTATGACAAGTTATAAAAGAAAACAAAAATAATTAGCATGCTGAATATTAGCCATTCATATTATATGGCACACATATTTTTGATTTTATATATAATGTAGAATGCAAAATTTGAATTTTAATCAATGAAAGTTGAATTATGAATTTGGAAACTTACCTCAAGTATGGCTTGCCGGATATGTGAATAAATAAAGCTTCCAGTGACTTTTTTGCCTCTTACTCCCGCATCCACCGCCCGTAAGAAGTAGGTACCAAGAGGGCAAGAGACAAGGATATTGATAATCCCTCTCTTTTTACGATCACTCGATCCATCGGAGAGAATGGAGCATCCATATTTGGCCCAACCGGCTCGCACGGGCTCCAAAGATTTATCAATTCTTGCTTTTTTCGCATCCAACTTCTTTGTGCGCATATCATTGTAGGAAACACCATACCATCCCTCACAAGGTCCTACATTAGCTATGGCTCTTATCATACGCCTCCATCGATCCAAACGAAGCACATTAAAGGGAAGATTACACTCAATGATGGTTCTTGCAATTTCAATTTCAGCCACTCTTTGTCTTTCTTTAAGAAAAGCCAATGTCCCCGAAACTCCACCCGATACTTGTGCAAGGGTAGGTTGTCGAGAGGAACCACTACCACTTTCACATACTCCCTTATTTCTCTTTGGAAGGCTTGTTCCTTCCTCACATTCATGTGAACTCATTGTGGGTGCAGCTGGACCAATAGAAATGGATGGAGTATTACCTATTCCGATATCATCATGATCCAGTGAGACCACTTCATGTTGGAGAAGAGAGCCTTTTCTCCTCTTCAATGGAAGATATTTCTTGCGACATTCTTCATAAACATCATTGGAAATACCATTGCACGAAGAGCATTCTCCACCCAATTTGCATAGATGAATGAGAAGTCGAGTCACACTAGATGTTTGTATCCTTCCACAATACTTGCAATGCCTGTTGGGGTAAAGGTCCTAAATGACCCCCTTATTTGTACACATTTGTATAGGCCTTTTATAAGGCTTAATGTACTCATTATTTATTCTTTTGGCCAAGTTCAATGTGAACTTGGTCAGGTCCTATAAAAGTGAACTCAAATAAACTTAGGGCTCACTTCTTTCTTTAGTGAAGCCCCCAAACAAGCTGCCTCTCTCCAAATTCGAATTTCTCTCTCTCCATCTCTGTCTATCTGCTGCGTGGGCTGCTCCTTGCACTTCCAGCCCTTCTACTCAGCCAAGGGGGGTATTACCACCGCTGCTGCATCACCTGAGCACATCTCCTCAGCTCAACAACTGGTATCAGAGCCTATATTGGGCCTCAAATCTGCTGCGCAGGTTCTCTACAGCAGCATACACTCACCATTTGGCAAAATCATCAAGTTTCATCGCGAAGAAAGGGTCCAAAATCTGCTGTACCATCATTTTCAGTGATGTTCCAGCTTTTTGTCGCGAAGAAAGTGTTTTTTCTCTGATTTTATCGCGAAGAACAGGTGTTTTTCAGCGAAATCTCAAAGTTTTCAGCAAGAACAGGTGTTTTTCAGCAAAATATCAGATTTTCCAGCAAATTTCTGAGTTTTTGCAGGTCTTCTCACTCTCAACTGGCTGAGCACACATAGTGGGAGATACATTTTGCTATAATTTCTATAGTTTCAGCAAAATTGACCTATGTATGAGAAGTTGTGGAGTATTTTGCCATAATTTCCTGTAAAACAGTGGCAAAAATTGGGGCTTTTGCTCCTACATGCATCTAAAGGCTGAGTATTAGCCTTATGTACATTCTTTGAGGTTAAAAACAACAAAATTAGTTGTTTTTGAGCATAAATTGAGTTTCTGAAATTCTCTGCGCAGAAAATTCAGAGATCAGTTTTGTGTCCAGAATCACCCCATTTTTGTCCCAAATTGCTCCTGTGACCGTTTGGAGCTGTAGTGCATCATTTTTGGAGGCTTCACTTTGATTTTGGTGCATTTGCCCAAAATTCCAGCAGGTTTTTTCATTGTGCAACTATGGCGTCATCCTCCTCAGATGTGAAGAATCTATTTGAGATTCGACGGTTTGAGGGAACAGGTTTTGACTTATGGAAGGAGAGAATTCAGGGAATCCTCTTCTTGAAAGATTGTGACAGAGCATTGGAGGCAGAGAAACCAGAGGACATGTCGGAAGATGCATGGTTTACTTTGAACAAGAAGGCCATTATATACATTAAGATGGCTGTATCCGATGAGATTCTAGTAGATCTCAAAGGTTTGACCATTGCTTTTGAGTTATGGGCAAAACTCAAGGCGACGTATGAAAATACTACGCCTGTTAACCAAGTACACATGATGCGGAAGCTTGTTGGCATGCAGCTTGATGAGTCCAAGAGTGCATCTGAACACTTGTCATCGTTTACAGGTACTTTGTCACAGTTGCAGGACTCAGGAATGCCTCCTTTCGATGATAAGCTTAAAGCCATTTTCTTGCTTATGACATTGCTTGACTCTTGGGAGACATTGGTAGTCTCATTGTCCAATAACCCCAACTTGACTTTTGATGGTGTTAGGGGTTCTATTCTTAATGAAGAGATCAGGAGAAAAGCAGGTGGAGAAGGAGGTAGCTCAGCCAACATGGTTAGAGGCAGGACAGATAAGAAGAGTAATTATGCACAGAGGAATAAGAGTAAAAGCAGGGAAAGGGGGAATAGCAGCAAAGGCAAAAGCAATGATGTGACATGCTACCAGTTTGGCAGGAAAGGTCACAAGAAACCCGATTGCCGCTATTACAAAGCAGAGCTTGATAGGAAGAAGAATTCTGGAGATAAGAAGGAGGACAGGAAAGAAGACAAGACTGATGCACAGGACAGCCAAAAGGACAAGGAGAAGGCCAATGTGGCTTCTAGTGTAGTCATAGAGGAGTTGTCAGATGCAGAGGACATTTTATGCGCTACTTTCTCAGCTGATGACTCTCATGCATTTGATCCTTCGCTAAATGTTCATGCACAGGACATGTCAATCACTAAGAGTGATGTCATAGATGCTTTGCTGACCGTCAATGATGCATTGGCCCAGACTTGGATAGTAGATTCTGGTGCTTCATTCCATGTGACTCCTATCAAGGAGTGTTTTTCTACTTTTATTGCAGGCAGCCACGGCCATGTATACCTTGGAAACAATCATGCATGTTCCATTGAGGGTATTGGCACAGTGCATTTCGCTACAAATGGCACTAATGAGCTGGTCTTGCATAATGTGCGTTATGTACCAGGGATCAAGAAGAGCTTGCTTTCTGTGGGTCAAATGGATTTGCATGGTTATAGCATTCTCTTTGAGAAAGGATCATGGAAAATGACTAAAGGTTCAAGGCTGATTGTGAAAGGCACAAAGAAGGGAACTCTCTATTGCTTGCATGGAAAGGCCTTATCAGGCAAGTTCATTGCTTTGGCTGAAGTTCACTCCCATATGGAGTTGTGGCATAAGAGACTTGGCCATATGAGCCAAAAGGGTCTCACTAGGCTTTGTAACTTAAAGAAGCTTGATGCTAAAGGCACAAAGCTTGACTTTTGTAATGAATGTCAATATGGAAAGCAAGTAAAACGTTCCTTTTATTCTGGTGTGTCTCGTAAGTCTTGTGTACTTGATCTTGTTCATTCTGATGTATGTAGCATGCCCACCAAATCTATGGGGGGTGCTTTATATTTCATCTCCTTTGTTGATGATTTTTCTAGAAAAATTTGGGTTCAATTGCTTAAATCAAAGGATGAAGCATTTGCTGCGTTTAAGCGTTTTCATGCATTTGTGACCACCCAAACAGGTAGAAAGCTGAAATGCTTGCGTACGGACAATGGTGGTGAGTATACAAGTGCTGAATTTCAGAAATTTTGTGAAAATTTGGGCATTAAGAGGGAGCTTACTGTTCCATACGGCCCCTCTTCTAATGGTGTGGCTGAACGTTACAATAGGACACTTTGTGAGAGGGTGAGATGCATGCTGTCCACAGCTAATCTCCCTCATGGATTTTGGGGAGAGGCACTCAAAACTGCAGTACATGTGTGCAATAGATCCCCTCACATGTCTTTAAAAGGTGACATCCCTGAAGAGGTTTGGTCTGGCAAACCTGCTTCATATGATCACTTACGTGTCTTTGGCTGCGAGGCGTTTGTGCATATAAGGCCTGAGCTGAGAAACAAGCTTGATGCTAAGTCCATTAAAGGCCTCTTCATGGGATATGGTGAAGAAGGTGAAATGGGCTACAGGATTTGGATACCTCAGCTCAAGAAGGTCGTACGCAGCTGGGATGTTGTTTTTAATGAGGCAAGGCTGCTTCAAAACAATTGTGCCTCAAAAGATAACCATAAAAGGGTAAGATTTCAGCATGACCAGCCACCTGTTAGGTCCAATTTTGACCCTCAAGATGCACCACAAAGGACTGAAAATGTTGACGATCCAGTGGTTTTTGAGCCAGAAGATGTTGGACAGCAAAATGAGGCTCCTGAAGGGCATATGCAGCCGAATAATAATGCTGAAAATGGTGCTGGAAACAATGGACAGCAGCATAATAATAATGATTTGATCATACCACCTGATGTAGACCCATTGCCTGACAATGTGGATCATTGGGTGAGAAGATCTACTCGTCTTAGAAGGAATGTGAGTAGATTTGATCCTTCATTGCATTACATTTTGTTGACAGATGAAGGTGAGCCTCTCACATACAAAGAGGCAAAGGCATGTGAACACAGCAGCAAGTGGGAGCTCGCTATGCAGGAAGAGATTAAAGCTTTGCATGCTAATGATACTTGGGATTTGGTTGAATTACCCAAAGAAAGGAAAGCCATTCCTAACAAATGGGTGTATAAAATCAAAACAGTTGATGGAAAACCCAAGTACAAAGCAAGGCTGGTTGCAAAGGGATATGCCCAGACCAAAGGCATAGATTTCCAAGAAGTATTCTCTCCTGTGGTGAAGATGACCATTATTTGCAATAGTAGCTTCTCTTGATTTGGAATTAGACCAAATGGATGTACATACAGCTTTCTTGCATGGTGATGTTGATGAAGAGCTTTACATGAAACAGCCAGAGGGGTTTGTTATTCCTGGAAAGGAACATTTGGTATGTAAGCTCAATAGAAGCTTGTATGGGCTGAAACAAGCTTCTAGACAATGGTACAAGAAGTTTGATGCTTTCATGCTCAAACAAGGGTATAAAAGAAGCCATGTTGATCACTGTTTGTATACGAAAACTGATGTAGATGGCAGCCCTATTATTCTTGTCTTATATGTTGACGATATGCTGATTGCTGATAAGAAAAGAGACACCATTGATGCTCTTAAACAGCAGCTGAAATCTGCTTTCTCAATGAAAGACCTTGGGGCAGCAGAGCATGTCCTTGGAGTGAGGATTAGAAGACAAAGGGACCAGCACATATTGTATTTGTCGTAGGAAAAATACATTGAAAAGGTGCTGGACAGATTTAACATGGCTGATGCAAAGCCTCTTGGAGTGCCATTGCAGCCATATGTTAAAGTTTCCAAGGAAGATTGTCCCAAAACACAAGAAGCAATCAATGACATGCAAAATGTGCCTTATGCTTCAGCTTGTGGCTCACTTATGTATGCTATGGTTGCAACTAGGCCGGACATTGCCCATTCAGTGGGAGTT
This sequence comes from Ceratopteris richardii, assembly GCA_020310875.1. NCBI lineage: Eukaryota > Viridiplantae > Streptophyta > Polypodiopsida > Polypodiales > Pteridaceae > Ceratopteris > Ceratopteris richardii. The sequence goes on from CM035417.1 coordinate 4,903,563, forward strand.
GTGAGCCGGTTTATGGCCAATCCAGGCAAAGCTCATTGGAAAGCAATAAAGTCCATTTTGAGGTACTTAAAGGGGACCAAAAATAAATGCATTTGCTATGGCAAAGACCCATTGGAGCTGAAAGGCTTTTGTGACTCTGACATGGCTGGTGATGTGGATACACGTAAATCCACAAGTGGATACATATTCACTCTTCCAGGAGGTGCTGTTTCATGGTGCTCAAGGCTGCAAAAGATTGTTGCCTTGTCCACTACAGAGGCTGAATACATTTCAGCCACTGAGGCTTCCAAGGAAGCCATATGGCTGGCACGATTATGCAGTGAGTTTGGCTTGTCAAACAAGGCACCTATGCTTGGCTGTGATAGCCAGAGTGCCATATGTTTGGCAAAGAATGCCATGTTTCATGCACGCACTAAGCATATTGATGTGCGATATCACTTCATTCGAGAAGTGCTTGAGGATAGCTTTATCACACTTGTTAAGGTTCATACATCACAGAATCCTGCAGATGTTCTCACTAAGTGCTTGTCTAAAGCACAACATGAGCTATGTATACAGATGGTGGGAGTCACGTAACTTAAAGGCGTCATTTATGCCTTTAAGTGGGAGGTTGTTGGGGTAAAGGTCCTAAATGACCCCCTTATTTGTACACATTTGTATAGGCCTTTTATAAGGCTTAATGTACTCATTATTTATTCTTTTGGCCAAGTTCAATGTGAACTTGGCCAGGTCCTATAAAAGTGAACTCAAATAAACTTAGGGCTCACTTCTTTCTTTAGTGAAGCCCCCAAACAAGCTGCCTCTCTCCAAATTCGAATTTCTCTCTCTCCATCTCTGTCTATCTGCTGCGTGGGCTGCTCCTTGCACTTCCAACCCTTCTACTCAGCCAAGGGGGGTATTACCACCGCTGCTGCATCACCTGAGCACATCTCCTCAGCTCAACAATGCCACCTACAAACATTGGACTTTTCTTTCACCCTTTCAAAAGCTACACAATGCTTGTGAAAGGCTTCATGAAGAGGAGGAGCCATGAGGGCGATAAAAATGAGAGAAGAGGCTGTTTGAAGCTAAGAAAGAGTAAATGAGAAGGGGGGAAAGTTGAGAATAAGCAAGAGCTTGGTTTCTAACACTCAATGGCTGAACAATGCTTGCTCTATAACCCTCTATGGCTGCTCAATAACCTCAAGAGTCAATGGTGAAGAGGTCCAAGGTTGAGGGCTCCAAGAAGTAGTTCGAACCATGCTCGCGAACGCATAAAACAAGGCTTCATATGTATGAACTGAAGAGAATACCCTAAGTAAAAGTCGATCGACTTCGGCAGTTTTTTAATCGGACGACTCGGACGAAATCAGATCGGATGGGACTGGACGGGACGGCTCGTACGGATGGACCCGTTTGACGGACGAGTGCAACACTGCTCCAAACATGGAGAAGGTGGGACGGATTTAGGTGATGGGGACGTCTTGGGCACAAACCACTTCACAAGCTGCCATCTCGAGAATGCCTCCTTGGGACAAAATCTGGTGACAGACAAGGACGATTGTTTTGGTGGGCAATTTGGAGGCTTTTTGTTTTTTGAATTTGAAAATCAAATTTGATTTTTAATTTTTTAAGTTCAAGTTTGGGTCCTTTTTTTAGGACCTCTATTCACAAGTATAAATAGCCCCCTATTTCAGCTCTTCAAGCCACAAGCTCTTCAAATAGTTGTCTGAAACGGGTGTTTCGGACAACTATGCTAAAAAGGATGAAGATGGCAGCCAAGTCATTCTTGTGCTGTATGCAGATGATATGGTGCTGGTTGGGAAGAAGAAGAGCACTGTAAATGCTCTAAAACAACATCTGAAATCTGCATTCTCAATGAAAGACCGTGGGGAAACTGAGCATATTCATCGGATGCGAATAAAAAGGGATAGGTTAAAGTCACATGGGGACGTGTCCTGGGGTCCTAGGGTCGTAGAGAGTCCGTCTCCAAACATGGAGAAGGTGGGACGGATGTAGGTGATGGGGACGTCTTGGGCACAAACCACTTCACAAGCTGCCATCTCGAGAACGCCTCCTTGGGACGAAATCTGGTGACAGACAAGGACGACTGTTTTTGTGGGCAATTTGGAGGCTTTTTGTTTTTTGAATTTGAAAATCAGATTTGATTTTCAATTTTTTAAGTTCAAGTTTGGGTCCTTTTTTTAGGACCTCTACAAGGTTGATTATTGGCTCCATTCGCAAGTATAAATAGCCCCCTATTTCAGCTCTTCAAGCCACAAGCTCTTCAAATAGTTGTCTGAAACGGGTGTTTCCGACAACTATGCTAAAAAGGATGAAGATGGCAGCCAAGTCATTCTTGTGCTGTATGCAGATGATATGGTGCTGGTTGGGAAGAAGAAGAGCACTATAAATGCTCTAAAACAACATCGGAAATCTGCATTCTCAATGAAAGACCTTGGGGAAGCTGAGCATATTCATTGGATGCGAATAAAAAAGGATAGGTCAAAGTCACATGGGGACGTGTCCTGGGGTCCTAGGGTCGTAGAGACTCCGTCTCCAAACATGGAGAAGGTGGGACGGATGTAGGTGATGGGGACGTCTTGGGCACAAACCACTTCACAAGCTGCCATGTCGAGAACGGCTCCTTGGGATGAAATCTGGTGACAGACAAAAACAGGGGCGGACGACTGTTTTGGTGGGCAATTTGGAGGCTTTTTGTTTTTTGAATTTGAAAATCAAATTTGATTTTCAATTTTTTAAGTTTAAGTTTGGGTCCTTTCTTTAGGACCTCTAGAGGGTTGATTATTGGCTCCATTCGCAAGTATAAATAGCCCCCTATTTCAGCTCTTCAAGCCACAAGCTCACTTAGAGCCTTCATTGCAAGCATTTTGTGTGTGTGAAGGCTAGGGTTATCTTCACCCTTGCATACTCAAGGGCTGAGCCATATCTTCTTAACCCTCTCTTCAACTTTCTCTTTCTTGCTCTTCTCCTCATAGTATTCTCTTCATGTATGGCTTCTTCATCGTGAACAAGTGGGTCAAACACCAAGAGGAGGCATGCTACAAACAAATGGACACGGTGCGAAGAGGTGGAATCTCTTGTATCAGCCGGAGGAGGTGGTGGTGCAAGACCATGGAGTTGCAAGCTATGTGGCTACAAAATAACGAGTGGAGCAAACAAGGTGCATGCACACTTACTTCATGAGCGTGGACATGAAGTAAGGTTTTGTTCCGCAATCGCTTCGGAGAAGAAGCAAGAATTGCTCAACAAACTTGCTATTAGTGATGCTCAAGCTAATATTCGTCGTGCTTCACAAGCTCCTATCGAACAAACATCGTTTGTGAGGTCTTCTACGCCATCCTCTTCAAGAGCATCATCTTCATCGGCTCCGGTTCGTGTTCCTACTCCTACTCCTACTCCTACTCCTACTCCTACTCCTACTCCTACTACTCCTACTCCTACTCCTACTCCTACTACTCGTACTCCTACTACTCCTACTCCTACTCCTACTCCTACTCCTCCAACTCCCACTCTCACTCCCACAAAGAACATGAAGATGCAGCAACCATTGATTGTGTTGCAGAAAATGAGTCTGTCACTATGAAGCTTGCTAAAGCTTGAGTAGATCCTCAGTGAGAAGATTGAGTGAGAGTGATGATAAACAATGAGAAAGGGCTTGTTCTTATATAGTATTGGAGGTATCTTGTAACTCAGCTCCTACAAAAACAAAAGCAAAACAATCCAAGATTAAAGCATGTCTAAAACTACGAACACGATCGCTTTTGATTGTTCCACAAAAACGGCGCTCGTTCGGTTTATTCGTGTTGAAAAATCAAATACTCCAACAAAAATCATATCGCGATGCCCTATTGCGGATTGAGGGAATCGAACTTGCACCATCCTGTTAAGAGGCTTTTCTTGTAGCCACATAGCCACACGTTTTTTGTCGTAGAGAAGAGTATAAAAATCTATAAATGCTCTACAAAATAGAGGGTTTTGGACCCAATGTGAACATTGTTTCCAACAGAGTCTGTGCTACATTAGTAGAGGTGGTAGCCCATGGTGCAATCTGAATCTCCACTTGCTCAAAGTATCCTGAATCATGTGCCTCTTCTTCATGTTCTTTACCTTGCACCTTGTCCTCCATCTCCCATTCTTTAAAAGGATCTGAAGCCATGCTTTGGGTCTTGCAAAGCATCCTTAAATTTGCATTGACGAAGACAAGATCGTTGGCACGTCGCACACCAAGTCTGTTCCTCTTCTTAGAGGCTACATGCCATAAACACTCCATAGTTGCTCAAGGAAACTCGTAGTGCAAGCTTGGCTAAGTATTCGTATAGCCAATTGTTGCAACTCTAGACCATCAAATCCAAAGTCTTCCCACCATAGAGCAATGTCGACACGAAACCTATCTTCGTGTGCATCTGCACATGAAAATGAAGCATCTTTCATAGTTCTATATTTGGATAATTGATCTCTAATAAGCCTTCTCGATGCATTATTTGGGACAAGTCTCTCCAATATCGGCCTCCATCCACTTACTACCTCCGGATAAGCATACTGTTTCTTATCTTAGAATTCAGGGTCCACCATGAATGCCGCTGCTTGGAGTGGGGAGTAATAGGCATTCCATCGTGGAACACATATTGATGAAATTTCTTCATACTTCTCATCCTGTTGCACTAGCTTCTTAAGTGACTCTATGGTTCGATCCATAGCTTCATGTACTTTGCCAATGCATGGCTCCATAGAATCCACCACTCTTAGCAAGTGCACAAGTGGTCACACGATATCCACTATGCGGCTAATATTCTCCCACCATGTTGCATTATTTGCTAGTTTTCTGAATTCCTTTCTTGTTGTAGTGGAATCCTCTAGCATTGTTGCAAATTCATCACTCAATAGTAGACCTCTTAAAACACTACTACACTTCACAACACGGTGTAACATGATGAAGTTATATGCAAATCGTGTTTTAGCATATTTCAGCAAAACAAGAGTAGATCTTTTGCTTAACTCATTCTTCACACGTGTATGATTGTTGATGAAGCTCACTAATGCATTTGCCTCATTGATTGAAGGCAAACTCCAATCCAAAGTGCCAATGTCTTTGAGAATATTATTTAGGCAATGAGCCATGCAAAAACAAACACTGATATGAGGATACATACTTTCAATGATTTGGGCAAATGCTCTGTTTGCGACTTCCCCATCTGCTACAATGGCTACAACATTTGCTTTACCCACCATTTCTATGGCACTTGCCCACTTAAAAGCAAGCACATTGGCTGATTTTCTTGTCTTAGATGCATCATGGGATGATATGAAGTATATCTCACCTCGAGAGTAAGTGACAACTCCATGGATAGATCTCCGTTGTGTATCACTCCATCCATCCCTATGCAAGGACACTCCATTTCTTTCCCATGACTTTCGGATGTTCTCATATGCAGCTTCCACAAGTTTCTTCTCCTTGTCTAATAGAGTCGTACGCAAACTCTATGAAGTCGGAGGAACATATTGTGGTCCATATTCCCTTACTTTTTTCATCATCTCCTTGAAGTACGGTGATCTATGAACAAAAGGAGAATTTACATTATACAAATTGCAAACAAGTAGGTAAATTGAAAATTCAGTTATGCCATATGAATTATGATTACTTACCGGCCTTCAATGAAAGGTATGTATGTGGTAATGATAGAAAAACCTCGCCACTAACATGTCAACCTCTTCCTTCAATTTGGGATTCCATTTATCATCAAGGGTTTGCTGACGATGAACGTCCATATGGTATGGGCTTATAGATGGCATGCATATCTTTTGGTGTGGAAGGAGGATGAGGTCGAGCCGACGTTGTCGATGAAGATGCCTCCTTGGAAACCGAGGTAGAAGTTCTCACAAGTGAAGCGGGGTTGATCGGAGCTTGTGAAGCACGGCGGGCATGCACATGGGCATCACTCACAACAAGCTTGTTGGGAAGTTCTTGCTTTTTCTCCGAAGTGATGCCATTATAAAACTTTACTTCATTGCCACTCTCATGAAGAAGATGGGCATGCATCTTGTTCGTTCCACTGGTCCTTTTGTATCCACATGATTTGCATGTCCATGGTCTTGAACCACCTCCTTCTTTGGCGGACATGGGAGACTCCACCTCTTCCCACCATGTCCATTTTGCAACGGCCTTCCTTTTCTTGTATGTGCTTGATGAAGAGGCCATAATGCCTGCTCCTACACTCCAAATGAAAGAGAGCATAAAGGTTTAGAACTTCAAAGGGTAAGTTCTTGAGCTTTGAGGAGAGGACTCAAGAGAGTGGCGGCTGAAATCACTCTCATAGAGAGGCCCAAAGGTTAAGAGGATGGAGAGGGCTGCTGAATATGCAAGGGTGCACACCAAGGTAGCTCAAGATAAAGCTGAAAGAAAGTAGCGTGTTTTGAGGGCAGCAAAAGAGCCCCTTTTATGGTTGCTTTGGGGCCCCATAAGAAGCTTCTAGAGAGAGAAGCTGGGCGCAAACTTTTGAAATTCGAAAATAAAAAAAAGTTTTGGCAAAAAAATTTTTCCTTCCAAAAATGGAGTCCCCGTTTGGCGTCGTAACAACAAGACGTCTCGGGACGGCATCTAGGGGACAGACATCTGTGATGACGGAATTTCCGAGATGCCAGCCGTCCCGCCTGAGCATCCCATTAGATTTGAAGGGGGGACGGCGTCCGGCGCCCCCCGAGCTCGGGGACGCGCCCCCCTGTGACTATGGTGCAAAGGTCTCATCAAAATCAGTGCTCTCTTGAGCATAACCTTTTGCAACAAGCCTAGCCTTATACCTGTCAACTGTTCCATGAGGCTTACGTTTGAGCTTGTATATCCGTTTAGTGCCAATGGACTTTTTGCCTGGAGGCAAATCACATAAAGACCAAAAGACCATGTACCATTCTTCATAATAGCATCATATTTCGATTTCATAGCCGCCATCCAACTTTTCTGAATTTTGTGCTTCATGAAAAGAAACAGGCTCACTCTCATCACAAAGACTAGAGGCAGCCATTGCATAGCAATCTGATGCAAAGGAAGCAATATGAGAGCTTTTTGCTCTCTCTCAGAGTGTGCACCAGCCATTTAGACATAGTTTTTGCCTCCTCTATGTTAGCCCTCTCATCAACAAGTGCATCATGTAAATTTGCATAAAAAATGGAATGAACCACATCATCATGTGGAACGTGTAAAGGTAGAGAAATTGCCTCATTTGAACCAGCACTTAACTATCTACCTGTAAAAAGAGGAAGCAAAGAGTCATACACATCTCTAGAGCTAATTGAAGTCTCCTTGGTACATGAAAGTAATGGCTGAATTGCATCTTCCACAAAAACAACATCATGGCTAACCAAAATGCGTTTAGTTTGTGGATGATACAACCGATAGCCTTTGCTTTTAGAACTGTACCAAACAAAAATACAGTTCACTTCTTTATCATCCAATTTCCTTCATTGTTGTTGAGGCACTTATGCATATGCTAGACAACCAAAGATACATAGATGAGAAATAAATGGCTTGTGACCATGCCAAACCCCATATGGAGTGATGGATTGAACTTCTTTAGTGGTACACCTATTAAGTACATATGCTCCCTACATAATAGCCTCAAGCCAGAGGCTGTGTGGTAAAGCTTGACTTTTGACCATACACCTCGCTATCTCCATGAGAGACATGTTCTTTCTTTCAATAGCTTCATTTTGTTGAGGTGTATACGACACTGTACAGTGATGTTTTATCCCACGCACAACCATATATATCCTTTAATCATGCTTGAATAGTCTCAAAAAACACAAAAACATATTATAGTAAAAATTATGCATATTACATGTAAGTCATTGTCGCTAGAGACTCGAGTAGTCCAATTTTGATTTCCAATTCACATGCCAAATTTAAAATTCATATCTTGAAGTAGTATGTGTGATTTGACATGTACAAGGTCACTAGGTGGAACCTTATACATTTTGAGTCTCATTAAGAACATCTTCAATGAAAGATCTAAAACATATCCTTTAAGTTCAAACAATTTGATTCTTTAAGCTCATGATATTTGACTAGAGGTGTTGTCAAATCTATAGTAAGTTATGGAGATCAAGTACAGGTTGAGAGTAGATAATGGAAAGCTTACCTTAATCCATTCACAAGCAAGTGTATTCCATGTTTCATTAGTCAAGGCTTTCTTAAGGTTTTTGGTTAGAAAAATTGTTCTGTATTGTGATAATGAACATTTAACCCTAATAAAGGATTGAAGGTAGGGGGAGAACTTTGGTCAAGACTCAAGCCACAACCCAAACTATATTCACATGAGATTTTTCTATTTCTACGTTGGAGGTTTATTCCTATGATTTTAATGAGATCTAGAATAAACTTCTTTGTTATTTGAAGAGAATTTCCGCTGGATGGAAAGTAAGAAAATTTTGTATACATTCTATAAGATCGATAGTTACGGTAAGGAGAACTTTGGTCAAGTCTCAAGCCACAACCCAAACTATGTTCACATGAGGCCGTTCTATTTCTCTGTTTGATGTTTACGGCTATGATTTTGATGGGGTCTAGAATAAACTTCTTTCCTATTTGAAGTGAATTTCCATTGGATTGGAAGAAAGAAAATTTTGTATACATTCTATAAAGTCAATAGTTATGATCTATAATTTTTGTTAGTCATGTGGTATCCAACAAGTTGACGATCCGGAAACAAATAATTTGAGATCAGGAACATCAAATAGTTTTGGGCATATCTCTATAAAAATTTTCATTATTTATTTGAAATCAATCTCTTTTCAACTTCTTTAACTAGATTCCAAAGCTTGTCCCGCTTCGAATCTAGAATCCATGAGGCATATAACAACGTACCATTTTTTAATTGTAAATACACTATTTCCATAGTAACAAATAGCATCCTTGGGAAGTGTTTTTTTTCTTTTTTGGGTTGTCACGTATGCAACGGGTTGCGAACCCATTATCAATGTGGGGTCTTGGGGTGGTTAGCAACACCTTGTGAAGGGTTTGCAACATGTTGCATTACAACTATGGGACTCTAGGCTTGCTAGAGCTACAAGGATAGAGAGAAGCTTTTAGGTGAAGGATTGTTTAGGCCAGCCATTAATGGAGGGTTGAATCGACAATTGTTGGGGCAAGTTTTTCTTACTGCATAGGCATATTGCTTGATTACGTGGGTGAGCTTGTGACAACCATTTTTTAAAAAAATTTTAATTTGTCTTTTGAAGTTAATACTGACCATTGGATCATAATCTACGAGATTTTGACAATTGTCATCTGATTTTGACAATTGTCATCTGATTTTGACTTAAAAACTGCTTTTTCAATATATACCTGAAATTAGGTTTTGACTTTTGATCATCCGTCTGCTGCCAAATAGCCAAGTCTTACATATGGTTGGATAGCTCTCATTGAGCTCTATAGGAATAACATTTTAGCCAAAATTTTGACCATCTCTGACTTTATTGACCAGCTTTGGCCAAACTTTGGCCTGCAAATTTGAGCTTCCTAGTAAAAAGTTGCTCATATTTCTAACATTGACCAAGTTTGACTCAACTATCATGTATATTAAATTTTATTGCTTGAAACCTTGATGGATGCATATGCTGATATATGTTAGAAGGAACAATTTTAAGGTCTTTGAATTACTATATACAACAAATTTCAATGATTTTAACAAGATGCATCATAAGTACCCTTGCAATGTGTACAATATTGATATACACGATGAATTTCAATGATCGTATTATAAGACACAACATTGTTGTATGTACACTTGATGGTTTTACATGATGCATACAGCATTGCATTATGGCATATGCACTTTGTGAGTTGCACGTATCATCTACACATGTGAAGAAATTGGTTACGTACTATATGCCGTGAAATTTCCTGTTCCCTTTTTGTTTTTTGGGGGTCACGTATGATAAAGTATGGTATTCTCAATCATACTTTTTACATACTTTCATACCCGTATGCATTTGCCATATGGTTGCCATATGGAAAAGCTATGCTGACAATAGTCTATGTACACTCTCCTACAGTGATGGAGACCACAGTTCAAAATTCAGTTCATCCAGGCTTGTCATGTGAGGTCCCAGTCAAGGCACTTGCATGGAAGGATATTGAGTTCTGTGAATGAAAAATGCAGGGTATCTTGTGAGATGGAGGATTCCGTACATCATCATTACCTCCTAGCTACACATCCTTTTTGATACCTATTTACTTTTTTGGCATCTGGTACTGGGAGATTTCTACACTCAATCAAATTCCTGGTCACTTTTCTATTGTTTCAAATCTTATCTTTTAGTACTGTCTTTTACCTTTTTTTCTTTCCTCTCATACAGGCATTGCATTAGATCCATCATGATTTAATTTTTTGGTCTTATAGGTCAGTTTGGCCTTTTGAAGATTTTAATCGATCAATCCATTTCCTCTCTCTCTTTCTGTCTCTGTCTCTGTCATAAAGCATTATAGCAGTTAGTCTCATTTTTCCATCCTGTCTCTGGATAGCTGGCAGGCTTGTGATGTATTTTATGCTTTCCATCTTTCACCATGCTTTTTTTTTTTGGTTTTCCAGTTTTATTGAAAACAGGGTTCCCTCCACCTCCTTCACCGAACCCTTTCCTTTTCCTAAAGGAAGAAACCCCTTTAATGCTTAAGAATCTCAATCTATGACTGCAGACAAAATGAATGAATCGCAGATATGTTGGATCTAAAAAAGCAGCTTTGTTTTTGAGTGATCAAGTGTGCTATTTAAGAAGAGTAATAAGCAAGCTTTTACTTTTGTGGACATCTGATTGCAAAATGTGCAAGTTTGATTTGCAATCTCCATTTGCAACTATATTATGCACTTACATGCTGATTTGAAGGTTTTTTCCCCTTCTTTTTGGTTTTTTTGTGGGTGGATGCAAATCGCAGGTACAATACGTCGCTCTCTTCAAGAAAAACTCACATCTGCTTCTGTTTCTGAGAGGGGCCGTTTTGATGATATCAATCTCAAGCTTCGTTCAAGCACAGGTTAGCCTTGTTCTTATTTTTAATAAAAGCTGTTCAGGAGTGTAACTTTCAAATTATTGACTATATTGGTTTCGGATCTTGTCTCTTGTTATAGTAGTCCAAGAGAAATGTGCTTTCTAGAATAACTTGTCATTTATAAGTGACATGTGCATGCTTTTTATCATGAGCTTTTTGAAAGCATTGCTGTTATGGCTTTAAGTAGGTCATTCTTCTCTGGACGTTGTGCTCACATGTATTGTCTGTACTTTTCATACCTCCTATTAAATACTGCGTGTTCAATATTGCAGCTCCACCACTGAGAATGGTAGATCTTCCTGGTGTTGATCAACGGGGTTTTGATGAATCTATGGTAAGTGTGTGTGGGATGTAAATGCATGTGTGGCTGATGGTTAGAAATGAGGTGAAGATTAACAGAGTATGACAGTGATTCCTTCTGATATGGGTACTTATGAGTTTTGCTTTGCAATTAAATGGCGTTATTAGCACATGATGCTCAAGTGTCCTAGATAAGCTCATATAATGCATATCATGATTCTTGCTCAGTTCCATGTTTTTTTGAGACTTCATCTTGTCCACAGATAAATAAATTTACCGATCAAAGTGATGGGATTCTCCTTGTTGTTGTTCCTGCATCTCAAGCATCAGAAATTTCCAGCTCTCGTGCTCTCAGACTTGCACATGATCTTGATCCAGATGGTGGGAATATTTAACGCTTTGCTTACTGCTATAGGTCACAGACAATATTGATATGTAAAATTTGCGTGTTTTCTTTCCCTTTCCCATTTAAGCCTCAAGAACGGTTGGGGTTATTAGCAAGATTGACCAAGCAGCATCAGATCCCAGGAGTCTAGCAGCTGTTCAAGCTTTGCTTGTGGGTCAAGGGCCATCTATAACTCAAGATGTTCCATGGGTAGCATTAATTGGTCAATCTGCTTCAATTGCAACCGCACATTCTAGCTCCAGTGGAGGCGATAATTCCTTGGATACAGCCTGGAAGGCTGAAACAGAGAATTTGAAGTCCATTCTTAGCAGTGCTCCTCAATCCAAATTGGGAAGGAATGCTTTAGTTGATACACTTTCAAAGCAGATACGCAAACGTCTCAAGATACGCTTGCCAAGTATCCTTTCAGGGTCAGTGGCTTACATAGGAAGGATATTCAATTTCTTTATGTTTTATCTTGTTTTGAAAGGTAGTAAAATAATTTTGGAGAGAGAATGATGGAATTGAAAATGAAGGAAAGGGAAAAATCGAGGAGGCCTTCTAGCTTTTGTTTCTCATTTATCTTCTTTCCAGATGGCTGGAACTCCCCTTGAATCCATTGTATGCATTTGATTCGAGAAGACCACGGAGGGTTTTGATTTGAGCAGTTGGGATTTTTTCTTTTTTAAATCCATATCTTTCTTCCATCAGTTGAAAGCTTTCCTCCCTCCCTTTCCTTTTCTTGGATTCCTCATTTCTAGATTCTATATTCCAGTCCTCCGTTTTCACATATGCCTAACCTTATATATGTTATCATGAATTTCATTTCGGGGGAGGACATCATTGTAGAGGATGCCGTTTCTATCATATTAGATAATAAGGTTAGTCCATGGGTCGACACTATTTATGGAATCTTCAGCAGCAACAGCAAGTTGAGGAAACCCTAGGTGCCACAAGAACCCCTGCAGCCAGAACCTTTAGAGTTTGAAACCGTATCTGGCTTCGTGGGGCTGATCGGTGGAGAAGCAGTGCACATATAATGCACTCTGCTGCACAAATATGGCACAACTGTGGATCCTGCAGCATCCGTGAACCTTAAGACTTAGTACAGACACTGATGGGTGGCTTTATATGCAACAAATGGGTTGCCAGACACAGATGGATGGACACACACACACACACACACACACACACAGAGAGAGAGAGAGAGAGAGAGAGAGAGAGAGAGAGAGAGAGAGAGAGAGAGAGAGAGAGAGAGAGAGAGAGAGAGAGAGAGAGAGAGAGAGAGAGAGAGAGAGAGAGAGAGAGAGAGAGAGAGAGAGAGAGAGAGAGAGAGAGAGAGAGAGAGAGAGAGAGAGAGAGAGAGAGAGAGAGAGAGAGAGAGAGAGAGAGAGAGAGAGAGAGAGAGAGAGAGAGAGAGAGAGAGAGAGAGAAAGTCATATTAACGTCTTCTGGAGGCCAAACTTGGCCTATGAGACAAAAACCATGTACAAGTGTAGTAACCCTGTGTAGAAGATAAAATGAAATAAAAAGTATATCGCTACACAGAGCTATATAGGGCTGGAAAAGGCTGGGGAGACGTGGCTCTGACTCTGCAGATAGTGGCCACCTAATACATGGGGGGATCCAAAATGTGAGTAAAACGCCCTAGCTACTGGTGATGTGTGGAGGTGGGTGTAGTATGTGGTACATCGGTGGTGGTCTGAGTGCCTCCTGAAGGAAGACAACCCAGGGGGTGGTGGTACGCCTATGCTCCATCATGTGGTCGTAGGCAATCCTGATGCGTGAGATATCCTCCTGATATAGTCGTGGTCGACGATATCCGCCCATGCGTGGTCGGCGCCGTGCTCTGTTAGATATGCTCAATACTCCACCCTCATGTGACCACAAATGATCCATGGTGCTCTAAGTTGTAAGGCCCCCATTATGAGGAGAAGCCATTATGAGAGCCCGGACATTTGTGGAACCCTAACTTCCAAGTTAGATGAGGTCTATGTGTGACCGTTGATGGTTATAGATGATCTTTGTGAGCCTAGCCGTCAGGTTAGGTAGGGCATAAACTTCCAGGCCATTGGGTTATCATTTAAGGTGAAAATAAAGGCCTTGTGGCGTCGCGCGGTTTCCCCATAGAATCTTAATGGGGGGAGTGCAGAGGGGGGCTTGCCCCCTTCTGCGGGGTCCGGGGGGCCTATCCCCCCGGCCCGTAGGGCCGAGACGGTAGGACTTCTGGTCGTGGAGATATTGTCCGATCATATATTTTACCGACTAATTTGTATCTCCCGACTACGTTTATCTATACCGAACCGCCTTGTAAAAGCTATATAAGCACAGCCCAGGTTGAGCTTTACATAGCATTGCGCACTAGTAAGCTCTTCATCTAGAGTCTGTCTAGATCGCCATCTAAGCTCCACAGTGGGAGCGCACGGGTGGACAGCACCATCATTGTAACTGCATTATGCTTTGCAATCTGAGAATTTGAGTTCTCTACCTCTCAGTCTGCGTCTATCTTTGTCTGCGTTTTTCTCTCAACTCTGTCTACAGGTCTATTTCGCTGTGCTGTTATTTTCTTACATGGTATCAGAGCTCAGGAGGCTCTGAGTGGTGCAGAAGCAGAAACGCAGAGGTTGCAGAGTTCTGAACAACAAAAGAGAGAAGATGTCAAGTGGTGCGTCATCATCTACGACTGGGGGCCAAGGTGGTTCATCAACAGGAGTAGGTGGCGCACAAGCAGGAGCAGCAATGATGCCGATCATCCCAACATTGCGGATACGGCCACCAGCCTTCACAGAAGGTAAACTTGATGGTACGAACTACACCCTGTGGAAGTTCAAAATCACTTCTATTCTTGATTCATATGAGCTTTTGGAGACTGTTCTTGGGACTGATCATGAGCCCCAAGAAAGACATGATCCAAATACTCCTGGTCGAATGATTCCTCCTGATGCTGATCTTCTACGTGCTTGGAAACGTAGAAATGCAGATGCACTCTGTGCTCTTGTTACAAGTACTTCTGATAGTGTTCTGACTCTCATTCAGCATACTACGAAGGCATGTGAAGCATGGAACATATTGAGAAATCAATATGAAACTCGTAATCAGACACGGATTCAGAACTTGGAGAATCAGCTTGCAGCAGAACGGTTTGCTGATGGGGAGACTGCAGAGGTGTTTATCACTCGCATAAAGAATCTACGAGATCAAATGGCGGGAGCAGGTGTTCAAAAGTCAAGTGAAGAGCTAGCTCGACGTTGTCTTCGAATTTGTCCACCTAAGTTTGATGGTCTGGTAACTGCTCTTAACACTCAAATCAGACCTCAACCACTAACTTTTGAAGAATTCAGTGCCTTACTCATGGAGGAGGAGTTGCGGCTCAAGGCAAGGAGTGGTGGTAGCAAAGGAGATGCTGCATTCACAGCAAATGCCAAAGGAGGCAAAACAGACTCTTCAAAAGATGGAGACAAAAAGAAGAACGACAAAAAGAAGTTCAAGGGAGAGTGTTTCCACTGCAAGAAGAAGGGACACAGAATCCAAGACTGTCGCATCAAGAAGGCAGAAGAGAAGAGTGGCTCTTCAAAAGGTGGCAAGGGCAAGGAGTCTTCCAACACAGCAGAAACAGAGCTTGAGTTATTTGTTACGATAGAGGAGGTGTGCTCCTCGGCTGAAGATTCAGGAACAGATGACTCATGGGTGTTGGACAGCGGTGCATCTCGTCACATGACGAGTAGAAAAGACCTTTACAGTTCCTTACAGCCTCTAAAGGAACCCATCACAGTAAAGGTAGGAAACAATGCAAGATGTCCTGCAGAGGGCGAAGGTACGGTTTCTTTCATTAACTCTAATGGCGATATCAGAAAGCTTTCAAATGTGCTATATGTTCCACAAATAAAACGAAATCTACTTTCAGTAGCTTCTATAACTGATCAAGGTCATCAAGTATCTTTCAGTAAGACAGGAGCTAAGATTATGGACGGTAACAACAACATTGTTGGGACTGGCATAAGGAGGAACAACCTATATGAGTTGTGTGCTCTTACAGCCACTACAAATGTGGGCACAAGTAAGCTATGGCATGAGAGATTCGGCCACATTGGATACCCTGTACTGAAGGAGATGCATCGCAGAGGTATGGTTGCACACCTACCATCGATTGCAGAAATGAAGGAACCATGTGAAGCTTGCATGATGGGCAAGCAACAGAGGAAGGCATTTCCACAAGAAAGCAACAACAGGGCAAGCTATCCTCTAGAGTTGGTGCATGCTGACTTGTGCGGAAAAATGCCTACACAGGCCTTGGGCGGATCTTCCTACTTCATGTTACTTGTCGACGACTATAGCAGGAAGATGTGGGTGTACTTCCTTCGCGATAAGGCTCAAGCTTTTGGTAAGTTTAAAGAATGGCTTCAGCTTGTTGAAATTGAAACAGGGAAGAAGATGAAGAAATTCAGGACAGACGGTGGTGGTGAGTTCACATCAATAGAGTTTGAAGATTTCTGCAAGAGTAAGGGAATCAAGCATCAACTCACAGTGGCACATAGTCCTCAACAGAACGGTGTTGCAGAACGCCGGAATCGAACCATCATGGAGATGGCAAGGTGCATGTTGAAAGGAAAGGGTTTGCCTAATCAGTTTTGGGCAGAGGCTGTCAACACTGCTGTCTACATCTTGAATCGAAGCTACACCAAGGCACTTGATGGAAAGACTCCACAAGAAGCCTACACGGGTAAAAAGCCTTCTGTTTCCCATTTCAAAGTATTTGGAAGTGAATGTTATGTACATGTTCCAGATAGGGAGAGAAACAAGCTTCAACCAAAAAGCATCAAATGTATCTTCCTAGGGTACAGCAAAGATAAGAAGGCTTATAAGCTTTATGACCCTGAGGCTAAGAAGATCATGGCGAGTCGTGATGTGGTGTTCAAGGAGGAGCAGCCACATGCAGTGGAGGAGGATAAGAGAGCTTCCACTTTATCATCAGGCGAAGGGGCAATCCACTATGAACCTGGCCCAAGAGCTATCCCTTCTACACAAGAGAAGGAAGCATCATCTTCAGATGATGAGTCTAAAAGTTACCAACCTGCCGACACCCAAGTGGAAAAGCCATTGCCACGTTGGGTGAGGCAGCTCTATGATTCTGCAAACCCCATCCCACAGTCACTAGAACAGGTTGCAGATGGACCGAGGCGATCACAGAGAATAGAGGAACAGAGACGGGCAAGCACCCATATTGTAAACACAACCTTGATGGCTGATCTCATTCAAGAAGAAGCGAAGGAACCAAGCAACGTGGAAGAGGCACTCCATGATCCGAATTGGAGGGCTGCCATGCAAACAGAATACAACAATATCATGAAGAATGGAACTTGGGAGCTAGTGGATCGACCCCCTAAGCGTAATGTCATTGGCACCAAGTGGGTTTGGAAGCTAAAGTACAAGGCTGATGGTACTCTAGAAAAATATAAAGCAAGACTTGTTGCACAGGGCTACTCACAAGTTGAAGGCATTGACTTTTGTGAATCATTTGCCCCGACTGCAAGAATGACTACTATCCGAGTAGTACTAGCTGTGGCTTCACATAAGCGTTGGCCAGTCTATCACATGGATGTTAAATCAGCGTTCCTGAATGGAGACCTCAAGGAGGAGGTATATGTGTCTCAGCCACCAGGGTTTGAGGCTCCCCATTCACAGAACAAGGTATGTAAGCTGAAGAAGGCATTATATGGGCTAAAACAAGCCCCTAGAGCATGGTACCAACGGATAGATAAGTATCTCTTGAATCTAGGGTTCAAAAGATGTGCTTCTGATGCTAACTTGTATGTTCTAAAGAAAGGAGGGAAGACAATTGTGCTTGTACTCTATGTAGATGACCTTGTGATTACAGGAAATGATGATGCTCTTCTTCAACAAACAAAAGATGCCCTGAGTTCAGAATTTGAAATGACAGACTTGGGCTTAATGCATTATTGCTTAGGTCTTGAAGTTTGGCAGGAACCAGGGAAGATTTTTATCTCTCAACAAAAGTATGCAAGGCAGATATTGAAGGCATTCGACATGGAGGATTGCAAGGAAATTTCTACACCCATGGAGGTCAACACAAAATTATCTATTGAAGATACTTCACCTCCAGTGGATATTGGAAGATACAGGAAATTAGTTGGAAGTCTCATCTACTTGTGCAATAGCAGACCAGACATCTCTTATGTTGTTGGAGTAGTAAGCAGGTTCTCTAATAAACCTTGCCAAACTCATTGGAAGGCAAGCATGCGGATACTCAGGTATGTGAAAGGAACCACTGATTATGGTATTCTTTATGAAGAAGGATCATCTCTTGCCGGATACTGTGACTCAGATTGGGCAGGAGATATTGATACCAGAAAATCAGTTTCTGGATATTGCTTTTCTTTAGGATCAGGGATTTTCTCTTGGATCAGTAAGAAGCAACCGACTGTAGCATTATCTTCTACCGAAGCTGAGTACAAAGCTGCATGCGTTGCAGCATGTGAAGCAGTATGGTTGAGGAGGATCCTATGGCACATAGGAATACAAGGACAAGAGGCTACAGAGTTGAAGTGTGACAACCAAAGTTGCATGGCCATCGCCAAAAATCCTGTTTTCCATGCACGTACGAAGCACATAGAAATCCAGTATCACTATGTGCGTGAGTTGATTGAGGACGGGGTCGTGGAGATAACCTATTGCCCTACTGAAGAAAATGGAGCAGACATCTTCACCAAGGCTCTTGGGAGAGAGCAACTTCTTCGACACTTTCCAAAGCTTGGGATTGGACCAAGGAGGTAGTTCACCATTGGGTGGACATTGAGGGGGGGTGTTAGATATGCTCAATACTCCACCCTCATGTGACCACAAATGATCCATGGTGCTCTAAGTTGTAAGGCCCCCATTATGAGGAGAAGCCATTATGAGAGCCCGGACATTTGTGGAACCCTAACTTCCAAGTTAGATGAGGTCTATGTGTGACCGTTGATGGTTATAGATGATCTTTGTGAGCCTAGCCGTCAGGTTAGGTAGGGCATAAACTTCCAGGCCATTGGGTTATCATTTAAGGTGAAAATAAAGGCCCTGTGGCGTCGCGCGGTTTCCCCATAGAATCTTAATGGGGGGAGTGCAGAGGGGGGCTTGCCCCCTTCTGCGGGGTCCGGGGGGCCTATCCCCCCGGCCCGTAGGGCCGAGACGGTAGGACTTCTGGTCGTGGAGATATTGTCGGATCATATATTTTACCGACTAATTTGTATCTCCCGACTACGTTTATCTATACCGAACCGCCTTGTAAAAGCTATATAAGCACAGCCCAGGTTGAGCTTTACATAGCATTGCGCACTAGTAAGCTCTTCATCTAGAGTCTGTCTAGATCGCCATCTAAGCTCCACAGTGGGAGCGCACGGGTCGACAGCACCATCATTGTAACTGCATTATGCTTTGCAATCTGAGAATTTGAGTTCTCTACCTCTCAGTCTGCGTCTATCTTTGTCTGCGTTTTTCTCTCAACTCTGTCTACAGGTCTATTCCGCTGTGCTGTTATTTTCTTACATGCTCTCTGTGCTTCTGCCTGGTGGAGCGTGAGCCCTATAGATGAACCTCTCTGATGTAGCTCAACTCGCTGAAAGAACTGCGTAATGGTCTGCTGGGTACTCACCCGTGGCTGATGTATGGGCTGTAGTGACCGCTCTCGCCTCTCGTATGCTGCTGTGAGAAAGCGTCCCAAACGTCTCTGGTCTCCCATAGTCATGCACAGCTGGAATGACTCCTCGATCTGGAACTTTGCTCGTAGGTCTAAGTATGCTGGACATCTGATAACAAAATGCTCCTCACTCTCTACCTCCGTTTGGCATACTGGGCACCACCTCTCCTCACGGGGGACTCCCCTCGACCGACCCCTCTCAATCTCGAGCTGATGTGATGAAACCCGGAGCTGCCCAATGACGACTCGTAGGTGGTGGGGAAGGTAGGTCTGCATGTATCTCAGAATCTCGATGAAGCCCGTGCCCGATATATGTAGAAAATGCTCGCGGTAGTAGAGCATTTTCGGTGGCAATGTACCCCTAGGGCTCACCCATGTCCTCTGTATGTATGTATGCCATATCTCCTGACGAATGATCCTATTCTTCTCTTGATGAGAGAGCGAGTAGGTGGGTGCATGAGAGTCGTACTGTAGTGGTGGTAGCCTGTCTATGTCAAAGCCATGGTGGGCAAGCCAGTCTCGTGTCTGTGCATACCATCGCCTGCTAATGCCATATCACGTGATGCCTCGAAAGCACGATAAGCAATGCGCTCTGTATCCATGCTCCGAAGTCTGTGTAATAGGCATACTGTTTGGAATAGTGCCTCAACTAGCATCGGTGGTGCAGCGAGCTATGCTCTAATGATATCATGTGGTACTGAAGGCTTGCTGCGGATAAGTCTGGCAATCATGAGGATATGTGGCCTCTCTAATGATGTCCATACTGATGTAGCTAATCCTGGTCCCCATATGGCTGCCCCATACATGAGCGCTGGCGTAACCAAAGTGTCAAAGAGCCACCCCTTTGTGCGGGGCTCCTGAAAATATGCCTGGTGGCACTGTCTCTCCATCAAAGCTAGTGCTGTGTACCCACGCGTGATGCGGTCACGGGCTGCCTGAGCCATAGACAAGACCCGTGATGCTGCTGTAAATGTCACCCCCAAGTAAACATATGATCCGACCACCTCGATCGGTCCACCTGCTGCTGTGTACAAACTATGTCTGCGTACCTGTGCTGATGTATGAAAGATCAAGACCTTGGTTTTACCAAGGTTCACAGATAACCCTCCGTGTCTTCAAAAGTCATCTAGGCCATGTAGATGATGCTGTAGACCTTCTGCAGACTCTGAAACCAATACAATATCATTCAGCGTATAAAAGAATATGGACAGTGGACCCGTGTACCTCAATGCCATCTCCCCCCTGCTGCTGTATGAACTCCACTATCTCATCAATGTAGAGACCAAAGAGGGTGGGTGAGAGAGGGCATCCTTGCTTCACCCCGATAGTGCTAGCAAGTGGATCAGATAAGCCCCCTGGACATCTGACTCTACCAGATACTCTCTCGTATAAGGCGTAGATCCCCCATATCATCTCCTCCGGAGCTCCGATGTCAAGTAGTCGTCTGAAGAGTCGATCCCTGGGAACAGTGTCAAATGCTTTGCGGAAGTCCACAAAGAAACAATATAATCTCCTCTTCCTCACCCTGGCCTGGTCGATCAGGCATCTCAGAGTGAAGATGTGGTCAATGGTAGAGTAATCTCGTCTGAAACCTGCCTGTCCTTGAGCCTTGATGCCCTTCCTCTCAACGAGAGTACTCAACTCTGTCTCTAGTACCGCCCCATATAACTTGGCCAATATAGGGCCAATCATGATCGTTCGGTATGTAGCTGGATCCATAGTATCACCTGACTTATGAATGGGCACTATGGTGTGCTCAATCCATGAGTGTGGGAACCCTTCAACCAATGCACGGTTGAAGAGATGGGCAATGAGCGGTGCGAGAGTCGTGCCTCCATAGATGAGGTGCTCTGCCTGTAAACCGAAATGAGAGAGAGAGAGAGAGAGAGAGAGAGAGAGAGAGAGAGAGAGAGAGAGAGAGAGAGAGAGAGAGAGAGAGAGAGAGAGAGAGAGAGAGAGAGAGAGAGAGAGAGAGAGAGAGAGAGAGAGAGAGAGAGAGAGAGAGAGGGAGGGAGGGAGGGAGGGAGGGAGGGAGGGAGGGAGGGAGGGAGGGAGGGAGGGAGGGAGGGAGGGAGGGAGGGAGGGAGGGAGGGAGGGCGGGAGGGCGGGAGGGAGGGCGGGAGGGCGGGAGGGGGGGGGGGAGAGAGAGAGAGAGAGAGAGAGAG
Organism: Ceratopteris richardii; assembly: GCA_020310875.1. Classification (NCBI taxonomy): domain Eukaryota; kingdom Viridiplantae; phylum Streptophyta; class Polypodiopsida; order Polypodiales; family Pteridaceae; genus Ceratopteris; species Ceratopteris richardii. Next base: position 4,925,144 of record CM035417.1, read on the forward strand.
AGAGAGAGAGAGAGAGAGAGAGAGAGAGAGAGAGAGAGAGAGAGAGAGAGAGAGAGAGAGAGAGAGAGAGAGAGAGGGAGGGAGGGAGGGAGGGAGGGAGGGAGGGAGGGAGGGAGGGAGGGAGGGAGGGAGGGAGGGAGGGAGGGAGGGAGGGAGGGAGGGAGGGAGGGAGGGAGGGAGGGAGGGAGGGAGGGAGGGAGGGAGGGAGGGAGGGAGGGAGGGAGGGAGGGAGGGAGGGAGGGAGGGGAGGAGAGGAGAGAGAGAGAGAGAGAGAGAGAGAGAGAGAGAGAGAGAGAGAGAGAGAGAGAGAGAGAGAGAGAGAGAGAGAGAGAGAGAGAGAGAGAGAGAGAGAGAGAGAGAGAGAGAGAGAGAGAGAGAGAGAGAGAGAGAGAGAGAGAGAGAGAGAGAGAGAGAGAGAAAGAAAGAAAGTCATATTAACGTCTTCTGGAGGCCAAACTTGGCCTATGAGACAAAAGCCATGTACAAGTGTAGTAACCATGTGTAGAGAATGAAATGAAATAAACACAAAGCTATCAAGGGTTGGTAAAAGGTTGGGGAGAAGTTGCTCTGACTCAGCAGATAGTGGCCACCTAATACAGGGGGATCCATAATATGAGTGAGCAAAACACCCTAGCTACTGGTGATGGGGGGAGGTGGGTGTAGTATGTGGTACATCGGAGGTGGAACGCCTATGCTCCATCATGTGGTCGTAGGCTGTCCTGATGCGTGAGATATCCTCCTGATATAGTCGCGGTCGACGATATCCTACCATGCGTGGTCGGCGTCGTGCTCTCTGTGCTGCTGCCCGGTGGAGTGTGAGCCCTCTAGAAGGACCTCTCTGATCTAGCTCTGCTCGCTGAAAGAACTGGGTAATGGTCTGCTGGGTACTCACCCGTGGCTGATGTGTGGGCTGTAGTGACCGCTCTCGCCTCTCGTATGCTGCTGTGAGGAAGCGCCCCAAGCGTCGCTGGTCTCCTATGGTCATGCACAACTGGAGTGACTCCTCTAGCTTGAACTGTGCTCGTAGGTCTAAGTATGCTCGACATCTGATAACAAAATGCTCCTCACTCTCTACCTCTGTCTGGCATACTGGGCACCACCTCTGTCTGGCATACTGAGAGAGAGAGAGAGAGAGAGAGAGAGAGAGAGAGAGAGAGAGAGAGAGAGAGAGAGAGAGAGAGAGAGAGAGAGAGAGAGAGAGAGAGAGAGAGAGAGAGAGAGAGAGAGAGAGAGAGAGAGAGAGAGAGAGAGAGAGAGAGAGAGAGAGAGAGAGAGAGAGAGAGAGAGAGAGAGAGAGAGAGAGAGAGAGAGAGAGAGAGAGAGAGAGAGAGAGAGAGAGAGAGAGAGAGAGAGAGAGAGAGAGAGAGAGAGACTTTTTAACGTCTATTAGAGGCCAAAATCGGTCTATGAGACAAAACATATACATCAGTATGATCCAAACCACTGTGATCCAAAACGAAAATAAAGTGTGAGTACTGCAAACGGGTATAAAAGGAGGGATAGTAGCTGGCATCAAGGGTGTGGGGTGCTATGGGTATGCACTCTATACCTAAATGCCTGGAGTGGGTGTAGGATATAATGCATCGGAGGGAGAGAGAGAGAGAGAGAGAGAGAGAGAGAGAGAGAGAGAGAGAGAGAGAGAGAGAGAGAGAGAGAGAGAGAGAGAGAGAGAGAGAGAGAGAGAGAGAGAGAGAGAGAGAGAGAGAGAGAGAGAGAGAGAGAGAGAGAGAGAGAGAGAGAGAGAGAGAGAGAGAGAGAGATATTAACGTCTTCTGGAGGCCAAACTTGGCCTATGAGTCAAAAACCATGTACAAGTGTAGTAACCCTGTGTAGAAGATGAAATGAAATAAAAAGTATATCGCTACACAAAGCTATACAGGGCTGGAAAAGGTTGGGGCGACGTGGCTCTGACTCAGTTCGTTGACTTTGTTAGAGATCTTGATTTAGAAAGACTCTTTATTAAAGTCTGCACCTACTCTAGGGCACTGATGACGTGAGTAGGGATGTCATAGCTATTTGTCCAAGCTATGCATGATAAAGTTTAATTCTGATACTTCTTGTTTAGGACAGACATAGAAGTTGACGATGCATATTTTATTTCGTTTTGTTTTTGTTTAATTTGCTTATATACATATATTTATAGATATATAATCATTATTTATTTATGGAATTATTATTTTTTATTTATTTTCTTTTAATTTAAATTCTATTTTTATATATTTATATTTTTATTTTAATTTGTTTTTTTTTTAATTTATTATTATTTTTTATTATTTAGTTATTTATTATTATTTTATTTTTTATTTTTTATTTTATTATTATTATTTATTTATTTTTTGTTTTGTGTGTGTATGTGTATGTGTATGTGTGTTTGTGTTCATGTGAGTGTGTGTGTGCATCTCTTTTTGTATTGTTTTTCTTTCTTGATTTTTTCTTTCTTGGTTGTATTTTTCATGTCTTATATTGGTCTTAAGTCTCTTGCTTTTGTTTGTTATTTTTTCCAATGTGTATGTGTTTGTGTTCTCTATCTTGAGTTCGTAAGTTCGGATAACTCTTAACTTATGAAGGTATATATCAAAGTCACATAGCGGACATGCAAATCTTTTGATTTTCGTTCGAGTTGTGACCAGCTGTTTGTTCTTATTGGAAATATATTTTTAGGGTGTGCATACCCCGACAGCTAATCTCTTCATACTTAAATATTTGGGTGTGTGAGTTTGTGATTGTGAGAATGTCCGTTTGTGTACGTGCGGTCATGGGTGTGTATGTGTATGTATGTATTTGAGTGTGTGCATGAATGTATATGTGTGGGTTTATTTTTATTTTTTATTTTTTATTTGTTTATTTTTAATTTTTTTTCTGAATAATAATAATTTTATATATTTATATGTATTTATAAAACTTTTTAATTTTTATAATTTATTTATTATCAATAATTATAATCATTAAAAAAAAAAAAATAAAATAAAAATAAAAATTATATATATATATATATATATATATATATATATATATATATATATATATATATATATATTTATTTATTTATTTATTTAGTTTTATATTATTATAATTTTTTATTTCAATTTGGTTTATTTTTTCTTAATTTGGGAATCTTTTATTTTGTTAATATCTTTTGTACTTTTTGGATTGTGTGTTTTCTATGAGTGTTGTGTTTATATGTATGTTGTTGTGAGGTATTTTATTATTTGATTATTTTGTTCTTAAGTCCTTTCTCTCTCTCTCTCTCTCTCTCTCTCTTTCTCTCTCTCTTTCCTTTTTTTCCATTTTATTTGTTAGGTTTGCTTTATTTATTTTTATTTTTGATTCATTAAAAAGAAAAATAAAAAAAAAATAGAAAAATTGGGTCTTTTAGACCAAGGGTTCTTTGTGTAGTTTCATGAACAATTTCTTGTGGCAGAGGAAGTTAAGTAATGATTCTAGCAAAGGATCACGGGCACTTGACTGCACGTTTCGTCGATGATCTCTCAAGTGTAACAAGAAGCCTTATTTAAGGGCCCCACTGCTTGGGAGCAACCCTGCTACACAAATGGGGAGTGTGGTTAGCACTTTCTCTAACCTAGGATCTTTGGCCTACAGGCGGGCGTTGATCTGATTTTTTGACCTGACTATACACATTTCTCATAATACTTATTCAGCGACTTCGAGTTCCAACTTTGACCAGGTACGTGCTTCAACCTCCTCTTCAAATCTTGTTCCTTATCGTGTTTATAGTAGTGGAAGAGAAAGGTTTAAATTCTTAGCTAGATCTAATTTAAATTCTTTGCATTGCTTAGATAATGGTCATATTCATTGGTCTTCTTTCAAAACGGCTTTAGTTAATACTCATTACACTAATAATTCAATAAAAGCTCTTCTTCGTTTAAGGCCTTTAAGAAAAAAGCATTTGCATGAAGATAATCCTTTAAGTCCAATTCATTGTTCACAAGTCATTTATGTGATCTATAATATTTACGATAGTTCATTTTTATATGTTGGTCAAACTTTTAGGACTGCATTTATTCGTTTTCAAGAGCATGTTAGAGAAGCTAGGAAAATTCATTCCAAAAGAAGTTTAAATGAAGAAGTAAAACCTCTTTATGCATCCATAGCAAAATACGGTTTTGAATCGTTTCGTTGCTTTCCTATTGAACACATAGAAGGTAATTTTAGAAACTCTAAAGAGTTTTACAAAGCAGCTTTGTCTAGGGAGTTATTTTGGATGCGAACTTTACATACCTTCTTTCCTAAAGGCTTCAATTTAGAAGGAAAATCTAGCCTTCTTAAGAGTAAATCTATCAATAAGAAAACTCCTATGTTATGGCGTAGATAGCCAAAACTTTCCTCAACCATCCAATCTTCTCAACATACAGAAATTTGGGTTCCACATCGTAATATTAATGTTTCTATTTCCTCTCCCCTTAGGTCCCTTAGTTCATACAATAGGTTAGACTCTTCTCATGAGGATTTCCCATCATCATCTTCTAATGAACATTTGTTTAGCTCTTTGGCTGATCAATCTCTTAAGTTTAGTGATTTTAAAAGAAGATTAATTTTCTTGGATAGAATTATGCAAGAGAGGTCTTTTTCTTTCAAAATCTTTGAAAAGTATAACAAAAGAGTCCTCTTTAAACTTCTATATATCTTGGAAAATTTTTCTCATGAGGATTTGAGTCTTAGAAAATCCCATAGTTTTCAACTTCGAATTCTCATTTCCAAATTTCTAAAATCCTCTTGTGTTTCTTGTAATCCTTTGATTTCAAGAAGAGTTTTACTAATTACTATCTTTACTTCTCCAGAAATGGATAAAGTTGGTTTGAACTCTATTTTGAAATCAAAAGAAGTGACAGAATCTCTTCCTTCTTATGTTAGAAAGCTTTGGGTCCATCCTTTGGTTACATACAAATATTTGAAAACTTTGGGTCAAAAAGCTTTCAATTACAATGATATTGGAAGAAATATGAGAGAGCAAGATAGATTGTCGATTTCTAGAAGATCTTGTTGTTGCAATAATGGTTCCTTTTCCTCTTTTGTAAACAAGGATTTGGGTCATATAGTTTCTGCCGATTGTTCTATTCTTCCTTCTAGTAGCTTGAAAGAACTTTTATCTAGAGGAGCAAAATATAGACTTCATACCTCTGAGGATGCTTGCATACTTAAAGATATAGAGAAGGGCATTGATAATTTCATTCTAAAATTTGAAGAATCTTTAGGTATTCGTGGAATTTTTACACATTGGAAATCAATAGTAATGAAGAAAGTTTCTATGAAGGTTGATATAGCTTTAGGGAGGAATTCCCCTTCATTATATAGCTTATCTGTAAGTGATTTTACTTCACTAAAATATTTTCATAGAAACTTTGTGATTTCTTATGTGGATAAATGTCCAAATAATTTTGTTTTTACTTGTAAAAAGTTTTATGTAGAGTGTCTTATGAAAGAAACTCAGTCCTCTACATATCAATTTTGCAATGTTTCTTCTGGAGAAGTTATTTCAAGTCATCAAGATTTTTGTAAATCTTATGGTTTCAAATTGTATCAAAATTTACCGTTTTTATATACAGTTTGGAAATTCCATAAGAACCCCATCAAACCGAGATTTATAGCTGCAACTTGTAATACTTCTCTCACGGATGTTTCCAAATGGTTAAGCAATTGTTTTTAAAGCCATTTTACCTACTATTCATGATATTTGGAAGGAATTACTCAAAGATGCAGATGTGCCAACTTCCTCTAGTTGGATCTTAGATAAATCTCTAGGTGTTGTTCCTGTAATAAAGTCTCTCAACTCTTCAAGAACTATAGAAGAAAAATCTGTTCCTTTGGGGCTTCAAACTTTTGACTTCACCACTTTGTATACAAAGTTAGATTTGAATGATTTAAAACATAGGATTTCTTCTTTAGTTAGGAAAGTTTTCTCTTTTAAATTCACCAAAGATAGATGTAAGGCTCTTTTGGTAGAAAAATCTGCATTACATTTTGATTATTTATGGTTGAAATCCAAGTCTGTAGATATAGATAGTAAAAAGAAACGTTACACTAGAATAGTAGATGAAACCGACATTCTTCTTTGGTTAGATTTTCTTTTAGAAAACTTGTATATTTCAGTTGGTGATACTTTATTCAAACAATGCATTGGAAGTCCTATGGGTACAAATTGTGCTGTCTTTCTTGCGAATTTTTATCTTTTTACTTATGAATTTGAATTTATGGAAAGGCTTGTTTTAGCTAATACCTGTCCTATCATTATACACAAACTTTCTAATATTAGACGCTTTGTAGATGATCTGTTTGTTCCTGATTTTAGTTCTCTTCAAGATTTTATGTATTTAGACAATGATGCTTTTGGTGGTGGTATTTATCCCAAAACTTTTTGTGAGCTGAATTGTACTTCACATGGTGATTCTTGTGCTTTTCTAGATCTAAAAATATTTCAGTCTTCTTTTGGTTTGGAAGTAGACATTTATGATAAAAGATTAGAACCGGAATTTGCTAGCATTAACATGATACGTATGCCTCATATTGATTCAAATATTTCTCATTTAGCAAAGTACGGCATTGTTTGCTCTCAATTGTTTAGATTTTCTCGTCTATGTTCAAGCTTGTCTTCATTTGTAATTCAATGTTGTCAACTAATTTCTTTGCTTGTCCAAAAAGGGTATTTATTCAAGAAAGTTTCAAAGAAGATAAGGACTTTCTTACTTCGTAACAAGTTCATTTATGGTTCTTCTTCTTTTCATGTGTTCAAATTAATCATTAGTAAATTCAATAGAAAAGGGGAACACTATTTGGGTTAATGATAAGGTATTTTGTGGTTCCTTCCTCCCCCCTCCCTCCCCCCCCCCCCCCTCCCCCTTCTTTTTCACTCTTTATTTATGGCTTCTTTCTAGTCTTTTGTTCTTTTATGTTTATTATTATTATTATTTTTACTTTTATTATTATTTTAGCTATTTCTTTATATTTATTATTATTATTTTTAATATATTTTTTAAAAAATTATTTTATTTTTTATTTATTTATTATTCATATATTTATTTATTTATTTATCTATATATTTATTAATTTTAATTTTAATTTTTATAGTTCTAATTCCTTTCTTCTTATTATTTGTTTGTTCTTTGTGCAAGACTTTATCATGGCTGAGTTTGCCCTTCACTTCCGGAAGTGGTAGAAACTCAGTTCGTTGACTTTGTTAGAGATCTTGATTTAGAAAGACTTTTTATTAAAGTTTGCACCTACTCTAGGGCACTGATGACGTGAGTAGGGATGTCATAGCTATTTGTCCAAGCTATGCATGATAAAGTTTAATTCTGATACTTCTTGTTTAGGACAGACATAAAAGTTGACGATGCACATTTTATTTCGTTTTGTTTCTGTTTAATTTGCTTATATACATATATTTATAGATATATAATCATTATTTATTTATTTATTTATGGAATTATTATTTTTTATTTATTTTCTTTTAATTTAAATTCTATTTTTATATATTTATATTTTTATTTTAATTTGTTTCTTTTTTAATTTATTATTATTTATTATTATTTAATTATTTATTATTATTTTATTTTTTATTTTTTATTTTATTTTATTTATTTATTTATTTTTTGTTTTGTGTGTGTGTATGTGTATGTGTGTTTATGTTCATGTGAGTGTGTGTGCATCTCTTTTTGTATTGTTTTTCTTTCTTGGTTGTATTTTTCATGTCTTATATTGGTCTTAAGTCTCTTGCTTTTGTTTGTTATTTTTTCCAATGTGTATGTGTTTGTGTTCTCTATCTTGAGTTCATAAGTTTGGATAACTCTGAACTTATGAAGGTGTATATATATATATATATATATATATATATATATATATATATATATATATATATATATATATATATATATATATATATATATATATATATATATATATATATATATTTAATTAATTAATTAATTAATTAATTAATTTAAATAGGTCCTCCTCCTTTGCCATGTGTCCCGCTCTTCAAGTTTGTGTCTTCTTCAAACTCAAAACCTCTTTTTTTTTTGAAACATAATGGGTTGTTTGCCTAAGGAGGGGTTGGCCACATACATACTGAGTCTTGCTAATGCCAATCTTGGGAGCTCAAGGAGTTGGGATCTCCAAGTAAGTACTTTTCAAGTTGGAGTTCCAGTTCTTATCTTGTTCCTTGTTCTAGTCCTGATTAGTCTAGTTCTTGGACATCTAGTTTTATCCTCTTGTAATCTCGTAGTACGAGATCATTTCTAGTTATTTCTTGTATCTAGTTCATCTCCCTCAAGGGAGCTCTTGTAATCCTGAGATCTTATTTCATACTTACGATCCCGGTTTATGGGATCCCTTGTATCATCTCTAGTCGAGTTATCTATACCTATGAGTCTCGGGTTGTGGGAATTCTTGTATCAGTTATTTATTCTTGTACTATTTCCCTATGTGGGTGATCTTGTAATCGAAGTGTAACTCTGAAATCTAGTCTAGTCTAGTGAGAGGGCACAATCTAGTGCTTCCCTGACATTTTGGCAAGACTAGCTTCTATCCAAGACCAGACATCATGGAGAATGCTTATGAACAAATTGTGGCATAACTTCAAAGTCTCCAACAACAAATTGAGGACCTAACTCCTAGACAGACACAAGTCGAGATGGAACATCCGGTGGATGTAGGTGCACTCCCCCGGGAATCACAAGAACGAATCGGGAATCTTCAAGCAAATCAAGGAAGTATTCAAGTGAATCAATGGCTTAGCTCATCCTTCATGAAGGAACCCAAGATTTGCATGCCAAAAAAGTTCGATGGTGATCGTACAAAGTTCCACGGATTTCTCCAGCAAGTTAAATTGTACATCCGTATGCAACTTTATAGATACCTTGACGAGGCATCCAAGGTCGGGTTTTTCGGAACCTTGCTCTTTGGCCAAGCATTATCATGGTTCACCCTAATCTTAGAGAAGAACATGATAGTACTTCACGACTATGAGGGGTTTCTTTGAGAACTCACCGCCATATTTGGAGATGTAGACACGAGTTGAGTGGTAGAAACAAAACTCAAGAAGCTACGTCAAGGTAACTTCCCTGTCTCTACCTATGCATCAAAATTTAGGAAGTTGATATGTGGTCTCACTTGGCACGAAGATTATTTCATAAGCCAATTTAGATAGGGTTTAAGAGAAGCTAAGGAAGCTAAATCAAGGAAAGAGGCCTGTGTCTACCTATGCATCAGACTAAGACAAATAATTTGTGATCTCACATGGCATGAGGATTATTTTATCAACCAATTTCGATCGGGCTTACGTGATGATGCCAAGGACCTCATGTTAACCATGCCTAAGGTAAATACTTTGAATGAATTCATGAATCTGGCAATCGAGTGTGATAATAAGTTTTTTGAGAGAAAGCAAGAGAAAAAGATTTCTACTCAAGATGGAGAACACAAATTTATTTTAGTCCCTCAACAACATGTGTTGGAAGAATCTCAACCAGAACCCATGTTTTTGGATAACGTTAAGGTCAAGCGACTTATGCCAAAGGAAAGGAAACATCAAAAAGACAATGGATTATGTTTTTATTGTGGCGATCATGATAATATGGTATTCAAATATCCTAAGAAGAAGAAGCAAATTGGAATCAGGACTTCTAAAATCACCATCCCACATCAAAGGGATCATCATCAGAAGCAAAAGAGGAGTAGTTCCCATCGTGAGAATCATGCCCTTGATTTTGTACCTAGATATACTACAAACCCTTTCCAGTACAACATATCAAGAACTCTACAAAGACCAAGAGGTATGAAGATTCAATTTCTAGAAGATCTCAATCACACAACCGCTCCTCTTGGAACTTGTCGCTTGAGGAGGACATGATGTCATGGACAAAGGAAACCATCTTGAACCTCAGTTTCCATGGGACTTTTATATCTCATGATTGGTTTAGAATTTGGAGAAACCAATGCTTCCATTGCGTCCTGAACATGCCAAAACCCTAAGATCGACTGTCTACTTGCTGAATTTTGACATCTGGAGGTCTTGTTTTGATTGATGACATCATTGATGATATCATCGGCTCGTAATTGCCTTTGATAACCGCTCTTGAACACCTATATAAGGAGAGGTTGGCCACATACATACTGAGTCTTGCCAATGCAAGTCTTGGGAGCTCAAGGAGTCACGATCTCCAAGTAAGTACTTTCCAAGTTCTAGTTTCAGTTCTTGTCTTGTTCCTTGTTCTAGTCCTAATTAGTTTAGTTCTTGGACATCTAGTCTTATCCTCTTGTAATCTCATAGTACGAGATCGTTTCTAGTTATTTCTTGTATCTAGTTCATCTCCTTGAAGGGAGTTCTTGTATTCCTGATATCTTATTTCATGCTTACGATCCCGGGTTGTGGGATCCCGTGTATCATCTCTAGTCGAGTTATCCATACCTATCAATCTCGGGTTGTGGGAAGTCTTGTATCAGATATTTATTCTTGTATTATTTTCCTATGTGGGAGATCTAGTCAGAGGGCACCATCTAGTGCTCCCATGACAGATACACCTTGCAATTTGGAACTGCAATGGAGATCTATGGACACACCTAGAGAGATTCGAAGAGGTGTGTAGAGGCACAAAGCGGAGTTCACCTCGAGTTTATGGTTTCCAATGGGAGTCCATGTACAGAGTGTACACACCAATACACTATTAGAGGATCAGGAGTAGTAGCCATACTCTCTAGAGATGAACTTCAGAGCAGGATACCAATAGTCACACATGATTCACATGCCAAATATCTTTGGGTCTGATTGTAGTTCTCAGAGGAGCGGATAATCTACATAGAATTATGCTACTTTGCTGCTTTTGGCTCGCGGCTCACTATGATAGATTGAGAGGAGGGCTTACTATACACCTCATTGTCACATGAGATTATGGAGTACTTTGCACTAGGGAAAGTCTTCCTTATGGGAGACTTCAATGCTAGGACGGGCAATGGTAACGGTGAGACATTTGATCCAATTTCTAGAGGACCCACAGGTACTACCTACCATACAGGAGGAGACCCACACACACTCACTATGGTGCTTACCTACTCAGACTAGGCCTCAACATAATCTCGTTATTTATAATGAGATGACTCAATGGCTTACCTTAGGAGGATTGACATGCATACCACACTCAGTCACAGATGGAGAGGGAAGTAAAATAGATTACGTCCTGGGATCCTAGGAGGCTATCCACCTACTCACCTCATTTGCCATCCCACCCATAACCATTGGGACTAACCTCTCATACCTCGCATTCTCCCTCAAGGGAGACATCCACACACACACACCCTTGCAACACACACCCCTGCAACAGACACCCCAACATCCACTTCATACACGAGCTAGCCCACATATATGTAGCTCAAATGGAGAAGGGACTTCTGTTGCTTCATCCTGACACTCCACTACTCCTACTCACCTCACAGATAGCATCAGTTCTTCAAACATCAGCTCCTTCCCACACACCACCCACTTTGGTCACACACCTCCTTGAACTATGCTACAACATCGTTGATATGATGAGAAATGTAGAGATCTCTACTATCGACTACGAGCTCAACGAGCATTGGAAGAGATCATAGAGAGAGATGAAGACCCTCACATGTGGGAGGAGGTTAGCCTTTGACGAGGCAGAGGAGTTTGAGCTACACCGCCTCTTTATGAGTATGGATAGTGTTGCAGCATGGTGTACCCTATGAGAGCCATGCTTGACCACACCTATCGAGGACCCGCATACATGGCATGATTATGCAGAGAGATTGTACGAGGTATCTAAGCAACCTCCCATTACCAAGCCACATGAGTCTCTCCCTACTAGTTCTTCTCTCTTCACAACAAGGATGGTTGAGAGGGCCGTAGGATGACTAGAGCAAGGCTGTTCGGTTGATCGCATAGGCTTGTAGAGCGAGCATCTCATCTATGCAGCCTCTACTATAGCTCCATTGATTGCACGTCTTCAACCGGTCTATAGGGGAGGGCTACCCAAAGGAGTGGACTAGGCACACCATTGTGCCTATCCACAAATCTCGCGACACCCTAGACCCAGGGAACTACAAGACCATCATGATTGGCCACACCAATGGCCATTGTGCCTATCCACAAATCTAAAGACACCTTGGACCCAGGGAATCATAGGACCATCATTATTGGCTAATGGCCACACAATGGCCAAACTATAGGGGGCCATACCCGAGGTAGAGCTCAGCTCATATGCAGAGTCCGAGGGGCTACGGGCATGAGGCCAAGCAAGTTTTTGATGAGCTTTCTCCACCATTGATCACATCTTCGTTCTGCGCTGCCTCATTGATGTGGCAAAGATGTGAAAGAAGAGATTATAATGTTGTTTTGTGGACTTCTGCAAAGCTTTTGATACAGTGCCACAAGAGAAGCTCTTTTGGTGCCTCTAGAGCTTGGGCGTACCATCAGAGATGATTTGGTCCATCTATGCACTCTATGAGCAAGTGATTGGGATGGTACAACGTCCAGGAGGGTTATCAGAGGCCATTGCTAGCACTATCGATGTAAAGATAGGATGCCCACTCTCCCCTTGTCTATTTGGTCTCTACATAGAGGAGATTGAGGACTGCATTCTTTGGGCTGGAGGAGAGGGTGCAGACCTCACAGGTACACGTCCACATTTTATTATATGTGGATGGCATTGTTTCGATTTCAGAGTTACCCGAGGGATTACAACACCAGCTAGCTGCTTTGGATGAGTTTTGTACATAAGAGGGGCTTGGCAGTAAACCTTGGCAAGACCAAGGTCATGTTATTCCACACCTTCCCCATGGTGAGGAATGCAGCAGGATTCACAGCTGCCAGCGGACAGACAGAGGTGGTCACTTCATGTGTCTACCTTGGAGCCACGTTCACGAGCTTGCCTGGCCCCTTCAGCATGAGGCAGGCAGCCACCGGTAGACTCACACGAGGATATGCAGCCTTAGCCATGTCAGAGCGGAGATGTCAGCAGACACACTTTGAGGAGCCCCACACGAAGGGGTGGCTATTTGATACACTAGTCAGACCATCTATGATGTATGCAGCGACAGTTTGGGCCCCAGGCCTCACAGTCACCCAGTTGAGTGCGATCTAGAGGCCGCAAGTATATATGATCTCGAGACTAATTCGTGGGAAACAGTCAGTGCTACATGACATCATCAGGGCAAAGCTTCACGACCCATTGTAGTAGATGCACTATTCTAGACTTTCCTCTTTTTTCAGAGGATGAGGGAGCTCCCTGCAGATAGTTTCAATCGTAGAGCATTTGAGGCATGCATACAGATATGAGAATCAGGGTATGGGAGAGCTTGGTACATTCAGGTTAGAGCCTGGTTTTATAGTCTTGGACTTGATATGGACAGATTGCCTCCCTTTTTAGTATGACCCATACTGACCTCACATCCACCTCTCTCGTAGCGAGAGGAATGCTCTGCTGAGACATGATCTCTGGCAGCTCTACGCTAGTCAGATTTGGCTCACACCACACATGAGATCGAGACTATTGCACTATTGAGACCAGTTCCTAAACATACTAGCGGATGGTTTCATCCAGCGACCATGCTACATGGATACTTACATGCCTCATAGCTCGAGGGTAGCGATTGGCAAGTTGAGGGTTTCATCACATCGACTAGAGATTGAGACGGGCAAAGCAGCAAACATGCCCACGTAGGAGCGGATATGCAAGATATGCAGAGTAAATATGGAGGATGAGGAGCGTTTCATATGTAGATGTAGGGCATATGATGACATCAGAGGAAAATATGAGGCTCTGTTTACAGGGCAGCCTACCCTCTAAGAGAACATGGACTCTAGAGATCAACAACAGCTCGGGCGATTCTTATGAGAGAGATAGAATCACAGAGGCTCCCTACCAGCCTACTGCAACAGCCCATAGAGGAGGGAGACAGAGTCAGCTCACTGACTTCTTTGTTCCACGACATGCAGCAGCCCTCTCCCCCTCAGCTGACACACTGAGTGGCGTGACTCTTTAGCAGGCTCAGACCTCTCGAGCTAGGAGACGACCCGGTGCTATAGGATATCGGGCCCCGAGACTTTACGGACACCAGATTGCAGAGATTCGGGCTTGTGACCATCATGCCATGGCGGAGAGACGGTCCCAGATGATGGCTGATCCTGCTGCAGCCATCCGGGCAGCCCAGACTCCACCTCCACCTTTGTACCACATCTTACACCCACCCACTAGTACAGGATGGAGCTAGTTAGCCACCTCAGATGCATTCTCATGCTTGTACTACCCGTTTGCGTATAGACTATCACGGATATAGCGCTCCATACACCCCCCACTTTCATGGCATCTCTACATGCATACTACAGAAATTTATATCAGCTTTACCAGTTTTTTCAGCACTTTTATCTTTCCCGTTTGACAGAAGACACCCATAGATTGATTTGTCTCATAGGCCGAGTTCGGCCTCCTAATAGAAGTAAAAACACTGTGTTTGTTTGTTTCTTTCTTTTCTCAAGCAAAAAATAGCTCAAGCAAAAATAGGCCTAAACATCTCTGGTCCTGGTATGCTATTACTCTGGATAGTAGCCCAAACCCTTCTCTGAATAGGCAATAAAAGTGTACCCATATCTCATAGGGTGCCGGGCATTACCATATGTAGTGCAACTCTTATCTTGGGCTCCCTAGGACATACCTGGGAGTCGTTTGTTGGAATTCTGTTGTACCTACTAGTTTTGATCTCCATCTCATGAGAAGATGTATGACATACCTTGAGAGAGGCTGAAATGGTGGTATTTTTTTTTCATGATAAAGCCATGCCTATGAAACCAAGATGTCATCTTTGCATACCACCAATCCCCCGCTTGGGGCATCCTTGCCCGTCCCACAGCTCACCCTTGGCCTCCATGTAGGACAAGCTGTTGAGAGGACTCAAGGGCCAGCTGGTGTTAGTGTCTTGCGATGATCCTCCTTGTGAACAAGACAAACCACAAGCCATACTCATGAACATAGATGATAGAACATTGGACTTCATACTCACTTCCAAGAGTAGAGCCAAATGGGATCACATCTAAGTATTAGAGCTTGCAACTACGTAGGTGGCCATCATCGCAAGGGTCATACCATCTCACCCAGACAAATAGGGAAGTACGTGGGCCAAAAGTTCAAGTGCCTCTTATGAGGAATGAACAACAAATGAGCCCAAGGAACTCTTTGAGGATGAATCCTTGTACTTTATTGAGTATTCCATGCTCTCATAATATCCTGTCATACTGACTTCACAATAGAACATAAGGATTTAAATATGGTGAAATGCGTGCTGGGAGACTCAGTGCTCATATGACTGCTGCATACATGAGTGATGGAGTGACCATTGTGATAGCCATCCTTTAATGCAGGGCTGCTGTGAAAAAGGTCTGATGACATTGCCTCCCCAGTAGTGGGAGAGAAGCATCGCCTCCCCAATAGTGAGAGTGAAGCATTCCCTCTCATGAGTCTTATCTGGCTGTGTCATTTTGAAAATGCCAGTACATGCTGTGAAGGTAACTCCCAGCCTCCAGATCATCGTTAAATGTGATGATCACAAACATCTTGATTTAAATTTCATAAATTAAGAAATTTGTTTCCAACTCTGGGCATTATTAAATTGGATTGGCTCTACAGCTTTTGCAAGCTTGCTTGTTTAGCAGGCCATCTTTCTTATTATTACAACAATGTCAGAAGATTTTATACACATGCATCAGTTATGGAATTCACTACTTTTAAGTGTTATTTTTTTACAGTTTTTTTTTTTTTTTTGATTGCTATACAGGTTGGAAGATCGAACACAAGAAGTAGAAGAAGAACTGGTAAGGTTGGGTGAATCTCTAGTGCAAACTTCAGAGGGAACCCGTGCTATTGCTTTGGAACTCTGCAGGG